>JASAUF010000559.1:1200000-1790000 GCA_030180095.1 Magnolia changhungtana | reverse complement strand
TGATATGCTTAGGTTTTGAGCTAAGGCCCTAAACTTATCTTATAAAATTATAAAATGGATGGACAGACTGGATAAAATACATAAATCAAGGTCTACCGAGTTTACTCAGTAGGTTGGCTCCTCAACCAGCGCCAGAAGTTTACGCGGATTTCATGCGAAAGCCTTTGGCAGGAATTCCGTGAGCAAGGATGCTGGGTGGGCCCACCACCATATTTTTGGAAAATATATTCCGTTCATCTATTTTGCAAGCTAATTTTAGGATAGGCGGCAAAAAATGAAGTGGATCCAAGACTTGTCACGAGAGGAAACATAAATATTTTTATGATCATAAAAGCTTTTTTTTGAATAAATTTTCTATATTTTCACTTCATCCCTATGTTAATGACCTTATAAACGGTTTCGATGGCATATAAACATCAAGGCGGAGCCCAGGAAGGTTTCAACGGTAGGTATTTCTTTCTCTAATTTTCCCTCTCGTGTGGCCCACTTTAATTTTAGATCCACCTCATTTTTGGTCGATTTTCCTAAAATGAGCTTGACAAACGGATGAACGGAGTATATTTCCCAAAAACATAGTGGTGGGCCCACCCAAAGATCCTCGCCTGAAACTTCTTGCGAAAGGCTTTAACGTGAAATCAAATCTACTTCCTAATTGTGCTCGCAATTTGCAAGGTTTGTTGAAAGTCTGGGGGCCAAATGATGTTTTTGAGAAATCTACCCCGTCCATCCATTTTCCTTATCATTTCAGGCATAAACCAAAATCAAATCCAAATCTCAGTGGACCACACCACGTAATAAGTAGTTATTATAATTTTTTTTCATTCTCACTGCTAAATAATTTTTAGAGCCCATCGTGATATTTATTTGACATCCAATCCCAAGACAGGTCATCTACCCTATGATGGAAAAAAGTAAAGTTGTATCTTCTTGATCTAAAAATTTGCTAGCCCCAGGAAGTTTTTATTGGTGAGAGTTCAATCTCTCTTTGTATGGCCCACTTGAGAATTTGATCTACCTCGCTTTGTCATATCATAAAATTATTTTTAAAAATGTATGTTAACATATTGGTGGGACATCCTTCCGAGAGGGGTGAAGAGGCGTGCACGAGAAGAAACTCGCTTTTTTGACTTCTTGCGCCTTCATCCAAACCGTCTAACTTATCCTACGGTTAATAAAAAAGTTCGCACATAATGACGTGTGAACCGGTGCGTAGCTGAGCGTTCCTCCACACACACACACACCGATGTGTCCTTAATTTATTTATGACTTCTATATGCATTCTCTCTTGTAACATGGTCTATGTTGGTCTATATAAGAAGGTAGGTGGTAAGAGAGAGGTAATCTATTTATCATTATTGAGGTATTTCCTGGTAAATGGTTTTTGTATTGAAAAAAGAACACCTTATCGTCCCATAGAGTAGGCATATTAAGGAATTTGTCTTTTTGAGTTTGATTTACTTATATTTTCTAATCAAGGTCAAGGTGTAGCATGTTAAAATACAATGATCAGAACTGTCCATTGGTGGATTATATAATAAATGGACCACCATAAGAAAGCTACATTGAATGAATATGCTTCCGACTGTTACTATCTGTTGATGAATTAATTAAAACAATTGAATGGATCTCATTCAACTCTAAAAAATCAAAAGTGATTGTGATCGATGAAATGTGATTATGGGATAATAAATTATACAGGTTAGTAACAAGAATATGGACGGTTCAGATCATCTGACCTTGTCAGCACAAGCGACAGCAAAACGAATTATGTCATGTTAATAGATGGTCCGAAGAGAGATTTACTGCTACGTGTCCACAGCCACCTCACAAACGGCTCACACGAGTCGATTGGCACGTGAGAGTTAAACCGGGAACAAGGCAGTTTACACGGCGCAGATGACTCGAGCTGAAATCAATCATCTATGCTCATGTCATGTATAACGTGTGGCCTGAATAAGTGGGACGTGGATTGCATATATACTGACGCCACCAGTAGCAACCTGACTACTGAAAGGTGCTATGTGGGCCCACCATGATTTATGTATTCTATCCGTGCCGTCCATCTATTTTGACAGATCATTTTAGAACATGGTCCCAAATTTGAGGATGATCCAAATCTCAGGTAGACCACTCCATAGGAAAAATTGGTGATTGAATTCCCACCGTTAAAAACTTCATAGGGTCCAAAAATCTTTTAGATCAACCTGATATTTGGGTATTCCCTTCATCCTGGCCTGTTTGATGTAATCAACAGCTTGGATGGCCAATAAACATTACAGTGGACGCTAGGAAGTTTTTAACGGTAGGCCTTCAATCACCACTATTTTCCTGTGTCGTGGCCCACCTGAGATTTGGGTGTGGCTCGATTTTTGGCTCATGCCCTAAAATAATAATCCAAAATGGATGTACAGCGTGGATAAAACATACGCATCATCATACATATGGTGGGGCCCACATAGCACCGTAGAGTATGCAATCCGCGTTCAGATAAATGCACCGCCCTTTTCTTCTTTTTAATTCTTTTCGTTTTCACGAGCTTTACTTTATAAAAGGCTCTGATGCCCCCACACGCATGAGATGTTGGCACGTGTAAAGCTAAAGGAAGAAGGGTGGAAAAGGAGCTTATATAAAGTCTATATATTATTTGTTATTAGTTTAAAAAAGCCTATATTATTTGTTAATATACTAATAAAAAGTCTTTAGTGCTGCCCTAAAAAGCAGAGACCCGTACGGAAGTCTTAAATGTCAAGTAATCTCTATGACTTCTTTAACCCTACTTTTTCTCCATAATTACAGTTGCAATCTACTTATCGACGAAACCTTGTTGAACAAAACGGTCATTTCACACCTTCTACACGTTTTCATGGAGCTCCCTATGTGGTTTTGGCTTTTGCTTTTAGAGAAATACTCTCGTACTCCAGCGGAATATGATGCTTGATACGTGGCTACTTAGGAATTACTTAAAATTGCATACGTGGAGCATAATTAAGTGAAATTAAACTGTCCAAATTATTTTTAGTAGTTTGGATGTATCATGTGAAAAAAAATTAAACTATCTTGATTATTCAATTACCGGATTTGTAGGATGTTTATTGGACGGTTTAAAAATTAAGTTTATCCAATGTTCCTACTTTCACATACAAGTGTCCATGAATCAGTGGTTGGGATTGTTCGATCAATCTGGTTTTTGGGGTGGAGATTTTATAATTTAGTCGGTTCAAATTGATTCATTGTAGTATGATCTGAACCGTTCATACCAATGTGATTATTGAAGTTAGTTTATTAAATTTTTGGAGTTTAGCTAACTGTTATTTATTTCCTGGAAAATGGGATTTTTGGATGATAAATAATAATCGGAGAGTGAAACAGTCAAACGGCTGCTATTGACCGGATTTGGGTTTGGCACCCGTCCTTCAACGGCGGCGACTGCCCGCAACATGCTTTTGGTATACATGTAATCCTGACAGTCTAAGTGTGGATCCCACCGTCTGTAGAACATAGCTTGAAAAATTATCGTTGCCCATTTATATCTAACCGTTGATTTCATGCCCACCACTTGATCCGTAGGATCTTCCATTTTGTACTGGTGGGACATGCTTAGGCAATCCAGACCGTTGATATGATTAGACCAGTTTGGATGATTAGAAACAACATTCTCACTCAACCAACTCTATATATAAAAAAGAGAGATCTTAGAGATGCTAAAAACGGAGCGTGCTCTTCCATCTGTTTTTTTCTAGAGAAAAAGGCAACCGTAGATCATTATATCCGACGTGTCACGTGGGAAGCATGCATGTGTTCCCATTCAAACCGAAATTCATGATGTTCTATTAATAGGTAAAACTAATACAAAAGGGCACATTATATGAGAGCACGTTGGAGTGGTACTGGACAGATGTGGGGCCCATGTGATGTATGAACGCCATTAACCCGTCCATTAGATGAGCTACTAGGGTTGCATGGAGCTGTACAGAATGACTCGACTCGCCTGACTCGACTCATCCGACTTGACTCGAACAGAATGGATAAGTTGGTCCAAACCGAGGAGGCTTCACCCAATCCAAACTCAAACAAGAGAATGGATGAGTTGGTCCAAACTGAGAAGGCTTTGCAGAATCCAAACTCAAACCGAGATGAATTCGAATTACTCAGTAACTTAACTCAACCTAAAACTCAATCCAGACATACTCAAAATGAATTCATGTGTGTATATAAATAACCCTAGTTTCAATGTATCTCTAACCTTATTTGCCGCATCCAACCCTAATTTGAACCCAAACTCTCTCCTTCCCTCGCTCATCCTCCTCTTCCAAGTTCCACTATTACCACCCTCATTCTCTTCTCTCTCTCCTCTCATCCCTCCCTCCCTCATCTCTCGATCCGACTTGGTGTCAACTCAACTCGACTCGATACTTTTGATCGGTTCAGACTTAATCCAAATCCGTCCAGGGTATACCTAATTGGGATCGGGTAAAATATGTTGGACTCAATACCAAGTGTCAAGAATATTTCAAAACCCAATAGAACCAGGTCAGCCCCTCTTTTTTTTTTTTCTTTTTTTTTTCTTTTTTTTCTGGCACATACCACCACACACTCACGCCGTAGTGGGATTTCACCACCTATGGGTACTCGAACCCTCAACCAGGTCTTGAAACTCCCCGGAGTCTACCACGGAGCAAGAGCAAGGACCCAAATCAGGTCAGCCCTAACTCCATCCAACTCGACTGGATTCCCAACTCTATAAGTTACCACCTATTGTCGTTGAATATCGAAAATCGACAAGATCCGTCGATCAAATGGATTATCGGTACGAGGAACCGTGTGAGAGGAGATGCTTACCGTTGATTTATAGAGAGGTTCACCTGAATCTTAAAACAGATTGGTGGGTCCACTAAAATCAAGGGTGCACATTTCCTCCCAAACTCTTTGATGTTTTGTGGCCCACTTGATTCATAGATCATCCTCAATTTTAGGACTAATAGTTAAAATACAATGAATCATATGATGGACGGTTGGATTTCATGAACGCATCACGTGAGCCACACTGTATAAATACAACGTATACATAGTTTCTTACCCGGTATTATATAATACCATACGCGGATCGCCCACGCAAGCCTTTCGCAGGAAGGAACTTCCTGGACGCGGATTGTGTCTACCAAAGCTTACGCAGGAACTTCCTGCGACAGGCAGCTATGTGGGGCCCACACCTGATCTTGAAAAAACGAAGGTGGATTTTCACAGTGGACCCCACCTAGCTTCCCATCGCAGGAAGTTACCGCCAAAGGCTTTTGCCGGGCAATCCGCGTCCACACCATGATATACCCGATTGGATTTCATTGGGCCCGTGAGTGTCGGGTCCACCATAATTCCTTATATGGTACATGATCCCCTTCCTGAGAAACTATACTTGGGTTTTCAATTCCCAAAAGTGGGACCATTTTTTTCAAAATCCAAACCATTCATCTGTCCAATCGCACCGTTGAAGTACTGTCAACCCAACATCTTCATATCATACCGTCCATTTTTTCAGTCGGATGTGGACCATTGCTGTATCTCTCTTCTTACCGTCTATCTATCAGCAATAAATCTAAGGGTAAAGATTCGAATTTAGATAATAATTTTGGATTATATCCATCCTTGATGTGATTCCAATATATCAACCGTCTAGATAACTCAATCATGGCCCCACTTGTCACATATGAAAACCCGAGTACCTACTTCTTGGCATTGTATACTTGGGTTTCCTATTCCCGAACGTGGGACCCATGTTTTAGGAAATCCAGACCATGCATCTCTACACTCCCACTTTAAAATATGCAGATCCTCCCGACCAGTCTATGGATATTTCGGTAGAATGTGGACCGTTGTTTTATTTCTATTTCCACCGTCTATCTATGAGCAAGAAATTTAAAGGTTTTGATTGGAATGGAGAGTAAAAATTTTAGTTATGTTCTATCCAAGATTGGAGTCGACATACCAACGGTCTGGATTACCAAAAAAAGGGCCCCACTTTCCAGAAACAAAAACCTGAGTATACAATGGTCGAGTATCTTCGAAACATTAGTTCAAGACATTCAAACCTTGACCTGATTCTTTGAGCTCTTTTTTCTTTCTGCCTAAAGAAAAACGTTCCCAAATACTCTGTTTTTCTTTTACATTTTATGTGTCAGACTTCAATTTTCAAAAAAGTCGTTACAAAGACTTTATTTTTGTTCTTTCTTGACTGGTGGTGGATTTGGTTGAAAAGTAAAGAGGAAAGGATACATTCCATAATCTATAATAGGAAGGGATTGGGAAAACTCCTCTTGGATTTAGTAAGAGCTGATCTTTTTTGTTGGAGAAACTTCAAGCTTCTAGAAAGGTTTTTGTGGGTGTTTGTTGACTCCCCCAAGAGCTGAGAATTTTGAAAATTGGAGGGAAGAGAGATTTATATTGATTTCTGGGACATGGGTTTTCTATATTTATATGTTATTTGAGAGATGGGATTGAGAAATTCTAAAATTTCCAACTTCTAGAGGGATAAGCATTGAAGTTTCTGACTTGGGTTTTGGCCTTTAAAAGCTGTGATTAAGAGGTTTTCTTCTTATTTGACCTGGATGTTGTTTTTTGAAGCTTGTGAAAGCTGGAGTTGAGGTATTTGCATTGAGGTTGGAGGAATTTGCATTGAGGATTTCCTTACGTGTGTTTCTTTTATTTATTTATTTAAGACTCTTGAAAGCTCTGCTGAGGTTAGAGAGGAATTGGATTTGAAGGGATTGGGTTTGAGAGGGTTCGAGGCTTTGGAGTTATTTTATTTGAGAAGTTTGAGTGGGTTTGGTTTGTGAAGGCCTTTAAAGGTTCGAATTCGAATTGAGAAAAGAGAGAGATTGGGTTTCTCAATATTAAGAGGATTTTGGTCTGTTTTGCTACTCAAAACTAGGGGAGTGGATTGTTCAATCTTTGGTAAGTTCTTGAATGCATTGATGCTGCTGTTATTACTACTATTATTAATGCATTATTATTCTTATTATTATGTTTTCCTTTTTTTACTTTTTGGGTGTCTTTTCTTACTTGAATTCTTGAAAGTCTATGTAGTTCTCATCTCAATTTTAATATTTTTATGAATTTTTTCAATAAAATATTATGGTGATTTTTTCCCAAACTTGATATTTTCCTCTCTCATATATTTTAGGGGCAATAGGTTAATTTATTGAATTCTCTTGTATTTATTATTATTATTATCATTATGGGTGAAGTTGTCGTTGTTGTTACTGCTGCCTTCGTTGCTGTTATTGTAACTTTTTTAATGTTTTGGGTGTGTTTGTTTTACTTCAATTCTTGAAATTTTTGTATTTTTCATTCCAAATTTAAGTTTTTATGAATTTTCTCATAAGATAGATTATTATTTTTCCAAATTTTGATAATTTCAACTCTCTCTCTCTCTCTCTCTCTTTTATATTTTAGGGGGTTATTTATGGAAAGAGTATTCTAATTCATCCCAACCATTTTACAGTTTTAAAGATGGATACGAAATGCACAAGATTCCTAGTGCTTCTAGGATTCATGGTGGTATTTTCAGCCTCAGTCTTCAGAGAAATTACGGCTTATACACCTGGGGAGTCTTTGCACCAGGAAATTTCAACCACACGTTTTGAACTAGGTGAGATTTTCATCCTGGGAGGAAAAATTTTCGCACGTGTAAAGATTGTACTGGAAATTTGGAATTTAAATATCTCTACCACCCAAATTGAAACTATTCTCATCGATCCAAACCGTCCAACCCTTGGACAAGTTATTGGATGGACAACGTGTTGGATTGGATGTCCTTAACCATTCAATCTAGCCATCCATCAGGTGGATTCCACGGTGTAGATGCTATGGCCTAGAAAAAATCAGGTCCACTCATTACACGCGCGTGCCACAATGTTAGAAACAAATGGAAGGCTTAAATAAACCTGGCCAAGCTTTTCTGGCAATCTATTTGTTACCTAAACTGCGGCCTACTTCATCAGTGGAGTAGTCCGAATTTTGGCCAGTGCCATCAGGTGGGACCCACCTGAAAGACGGTTGGATCTCGTAGAGAGGTATTATTACTGACTCAGATTCATTTAATGTGACTTAATTATCTTACTACTCTCTCCCTCTCTCTCTCTCTCTCTCTCTCTCAGGCAGGAAGTTGGCAGAAGGAGGAAACAGTACAGAAACAGGAAAACCCTTAGCTGCTACAGTGAGGATAGATCCTTTGGATAAGCTAAAAAAATATAGAGGTGGCTACAATATCTCTAACAAGCATTATTGGAGTGTAAGATCTCTCTCTCTCTCTCTCTCTCTCTCTCTCTCCATGTATATACATGCATTTGCATACAAGCTACACTTATATGTTAGTTTCACACCATTTAGATAAGGGTGGCTAATCATTCTCCTCACGTATGGCACTGATGTACATGTATCCAGACCATTCAAATTGTGGGTCCTATTGTGGATGGATCAAAAATATATTATTACACTAAAGTAAATCTTAATGACGGGTGCAACTTCTGCTGGTTCGGTCAGTTGAGGGTCAACCCAAGCCCAACCCAAAATCAATGGGACTCAGCCTCAAGTCTGACCGAACCCGAGGCATTGAATACTGAACCCTGACTCAACTCGAGTTGGGTCAGGTTATGTTGGGACGAGTGTATGTTAGACACATGGAATAGCACTAACTAAAGTTTAGGTTGGGGACAATGTAAGTTCAAGTTGAGGCCGACCCAAGTTACACCTCTAATCCTGACCATATAATTAGGGCCTGTTTGGCGGGGCGGATTGGATGGGATTGGATGGTATTGCAAGGGATTGGAAGTTAAATCCAGGGATTGGTCGGGGGTGCCAAACAGACTGGGTGATCTGATCCCAGGATATAGCAATCTCATGGATCTTAAGACAATCCACTCACAACACCTTCATTACCTTTAAATCCCATCCAATCCATTCAAATTTGCCTGGGACGTGTTTGGTTTGAGGGATTGGATGGGATGGGAATGTTTAATCCCGGGATTGCCAAACAGACTCGATATAGCAATCCCATGGATCTTAAGACAATCCACTAACAACACCATCATTACCTTCAAATCCATGTCATCCACCCTAATACCATTCAATCCCTTCGAATCCACCCGGCCAAACACGCCCTTAATGTCAATCGAATGGATTGATGAAAGTAAAATAATGAGTGGTACAAGTTGGAAGGGAAATAATCGGATGGTTAATATTATCTTAGTGTAATTTTTTTCGGTTATTCATTACCCACAGCTGGGTTACTGATTTGGACAGTTTGGATTACAGTATAGGTCCGCGTTTTTTTTTAAAGTCATTTCATTACATAACAAGGGTATTTATGACTTTTCACCTAGGAATGATTCTAAGGTTTAGCAGTCTCCCTGGATGAATCTAGACCTCAGAATTAGAAGAGTGCCTTTTTGGGTGAATATTGGCCCTTACCATTGATTCCGAACACACTATATACATGGTGAGGGCTCTTATTTCTATATTGCGGAATTAACAGATCATGTATTAGTTAATAATGGAGACTCCGTACTCAAATTTTAAAGGTGTACTTGATTGTGAAGACATTTATGATGCTAGCCTATGGATGTTATGTCTTTCACAGCTTACACCTTTAAGAAAACTTTCAGTTGGACTATGGTTTTCTCTTTCTTATATGGGTGAGGACTAAGATATATATTTATGCAACAGAGTCGGAAAGGCTTACCCATCACACTTCTCTCTCTAAGATCTACACGCGGTAGGTTTTCATATCCGGCTTAATACCTGTGTATAGGTCATGTATCAAACCTATTTGCAATGATCACAATTGTATTAGGACTCACTGAATTGCTCAATCTAAATAATCCAATGATCAGATTTAAGCCAATAATCATGTATGTATGGCAGGCGCACCTAAATAACCATCTCATATCTCTCACTCTCCATGTTGGCAGTCTTTCTTAAAGAACGATTGGCTGATTTGATTATCTTTATCCTTTTCTTTTCAGTCTACAGCATTCACAGGTAAATATGGGTACGGCGTTGCAGTGCTGTGGCTTTTAGGAGGTGTCATATACGCCGGATTTCTACTCGGGAGTCTGTGTTGCCGCAACAAGGGAAGGAGACTTAAAAAGAGATCTACTTGCACTAGGCATTGTTATTTCTGGCCCATTCTCCTGGGGTTTCTCTTCACATTTCTAGCCATGTAAGTTTGAATTTCGCTACCCATGGACTAAAGCCCATACCCAACATAGCTTTTGAACTGGGTCTTCTAAATGGGACCCACATGAACATGAACATCTAATGGTGGGCCCAGATAGCATTGCCTGAGAATTACATTCATTGGACAATCCTAACCACCCACACGGCCATGAAATAGATTGTTAAAAGGAAAAACTGCCACCCATTCGAATCCAATGAACAAAAGAGCTGTGGTTAGATGGTTAGGATCATCTGACCAGAATGAAATTTGGGTTGTGATTTTAATGATGAAGATTGAACTAGATATATATTTTCCATGTGTCCCACCAATGTGGATGATGCTTGAACCAGGCCATACCATATGAATGTGTCATTATACAATGTACAAACAGAAGAGATTGCTAAGCTGGTTGTATGTCACAAATGCAGAATTGCATCTGGAGTGGTACTTGGTGGCAATGCAAGATTCAATTCGAGGGCGACGACGGTGAAAAACATCATCATAGACACTGCCGACGGGGCAGCGGAGGCTATATACAAGGTGACAGGAGCCATAAAAGCCATGCAGGAGAATGCAGGGCTCGAGGACCCCACCGGCCGATTGAATTCCACATCACGACGGCTTAACAGGGGTGCCGCCGACATACAAAGACAAGCAAGGAAGAATAGGCGTTGGGTCAACATAGGCCTGAAAATAATGTAATTTTTTAGCAACCTCTCTCTCTATCTCTGATTCTGCCTGCTAATGGTACATTGCATTTGCCTGTCTAATGCATGCAAAGGCCTATCTTCGGACCATCTGATCAATGGGCCGCCTTGTTAGTATGGTTCCTGACCATTCAATAAAAAATCAGCACAATAGCTATTGTTGTAATTTCAGGCAATGGCCCAAAGAAGGAAATGCTCTTGATACCAAAACACCATGAATTGCTAGCTCTTAGCTCAAAATACCAATCTATAATTCTGCCATCATCATAACTGATTTGCTGCTTCATCTTGCAGGTATGCAACGACCACCGTCATTGTTTCACTGAATCTGATCGCCATCCTCGCCTTATCAGGTTAGCATTAGTTAATGGATGCTTCTTCAGTCTACTTACCAGAATTTCCTCATTGACAGACCGAAATCTGATTTTTGTTTTCCAATTCTGAAATTTCTGTGACTGCAGTTTCGGGATTCCTACGATTGCGCAAGCCTCTTTACCTGTAAGTAGACTGTTATCCATTGCATAAGAACCATCTTTAAAGCCAGTAAAAATTGCTATCCTGAAAAACCAGTGAAAATTTGACTATGCTTCAACAATGTATTTCAGTGTCAAGGGTAGTTTAATCATTTCAATCGAGGTCAGATGAACTGGGTCGAGTGCCAAGGGATGAGATTTGTCGGATCTTTCTAGGCCCATCCACCTATCTTTCTAAAGTTAGAACTAACTCTAATCAGTGAAATGTGTGGGATAAAATGTGTTCAAAACAATGGCACACAAAGCCCAGCGAGTTTATGCCCCATCAGGCTCATGGAAATGATCAATGATTTGTTTTGGATATTTCACATGTGAACAAAATATCCTTCACCGTTCTCAAACACCCAAATCACCCTCCTTGTGTTTATGGATTGACAACTCATCTGACACCACGAGTCAGTAGTGAAAATGGACCCGACTGGGACTTGTCAGCCCCTGAATTGGGCGAGTCATGACTTATTCATTGACGGAATGAGTTGGTCTGAGTCAGCCTGTCAAAGACCATGCTTGTGTTAGAGTAGAAAAATGCATTAGCAAAGATGAATTTTATGATATCTCATCAGTTTATTGTTTTGACAGGCTTATAATCCTCTGCTGGATATTCACATTTCTCTTTTGGATGTATTTTGGGGTGTATTTCTTCCTAGAAAAGTAAGCATTCTTCTTCCTTCAAAGCAACAAATCTTTGAATTTATTTATTTTTTCCTTCTTTTTGGTACTAAGAGAAGAAAATGGTGTTTTCAGGTTTGCGGGCGACACGTGTACGGCTCTTGTGGAGTACCAGCAAGATCCCCGTAACAGCAGCTTGAGCTCGATCCTTCCCTGTGACGACCTGCTTTCCGCAGAATCAGTGCTGCTCGATGCTAAAGCAGGGATCCATGACCTCATAGACCAGGTAAGAAATCTCAATAAGTCCTCTTCAATGATCATTTTTGTAAGTGTAAAAGGAAATTGATTTCCTAAGATGTGATGGAAATATGCTGAGTTGAGTTGAGTCGGCCAAGTCACCGAGTTTCAGAACTATGGCTCAACCCATGCATGGTTAGACAACTATCATCTACATTTGTAGTTCTCATAGCCTGCAAAGTACTGACTTGCTTGAAAATACAACAGGTGAATGCCAATATTTCAGCGCCACCGGCATCATTCCTTCTGAATCAGGCCCGCATCTGCAACCCGTTCTCGGATCGACCAAATTACACTTACCAACCTGAAAACTGTCCAACAAATACAATCCGAATAGGAGATATTCCACAGGTAAATTCAAGTGATATTCCCTTAAGAATCTGAGACTCCACTGCTCTAGCCCGATCTACGATCTACTACGACAAGTAACTAATGCTTGAAAATTTTCCTCCCATTTTTTGAAGATCTTGGAAAGATTTGCTTGCTTAGGCGGCAACAACGGAACATGCAGAGCAGGAGAAATCATTCCTGCTGCCACTTACAACACTATTGAAGCCTACACAAGATCAATTCAGAATCTACTCGATGCCATTCCCGGCATGGAAAGCCTAGTAGACTGTCAAGTAGTGAAAGATGCGATCAACAAGATCCTTTCCGAACAATGCAAACCGGTGAAGAAGTTCATTCGAATGGTGTGGGCTGCAACGTTAGTACTCTCGGTGATCATGGTGGGTTTGGTTCTGACATGGACGACAAAAGCTCATCATAATCGAAGCAGACATTTCTCGGATGGGTCTGTGAAACCTCATTCGACAACGACCAATGAGTTGCCGTCTGATCCAACTTTAGCAGACGTCAAACGGACAGAACTCAAATTGGAACCATAGTCCAAATACAATTAGTTAGGAAACATCTAGCTACCCAAAGTACATAGAATTCTAGAGACCAAAAAGAAAATTTTTTTACAGGTTTTAGAGAGAGGTAATATAGCAAAAGAAGGAAAAAAAAATGGTTTAAGTTCCAGAAGGATTGTATTTAATAGAAGCAGTAAGCGGGGAGCTAGAGTAGGAACAGCAGAGATGAAATGTGGGAAGCTATTTTATTGCTTGAAGCATTTGGGAGTTGACCAGTTTCCATTCATGCAGATGGATGAGGTTGCAGTCAAGAGGTGGAGACTCCAATCCAAATACGAGAGTCTGCCCTGCCGATTCTTTTGCCTGATGCCGAAATCAGCTGATTTTACCCAAAGATTGAGTTTGTAAAATGCAATGAATAAGTAAATCAAATTTCTTTGTTCTTTTTAAGTTATGCTTTTGCAATGACTAACAAATTTTATTAGGGGTGCATTTGGTTGCACCAAGTATTATGAAATTTCGTGATATTTTGCACCAAGTTAGACTGATTAATCATGATATTTCATGATAATTGGTTCAACCACACGATATTTGGTTCGACCAAACGCACCCAAAAGTACCAAGGAACAAGAAGATACAAAATCATGAGAGGGACAAGGGCTCATAAATTAACATAACGCTGTCCTTGCAATAATACCTTTGATTGTTGAAACTACAGCAGTGGAAACAAAAAAATTACGGATTAAAATGCAAAGGTAAATGAAACTCCACACCGAAAATCTCTCTCAACATCACAGTACCTTGCTTATGCCCATGGAAAGAGAAATATTTATCGATACTGTGATGTCAGGCTAGCGCATACATACAAACTTGGGCATACTTTAACACATTTCATAGGAGTCTATGAAGGACAAATGTATTTACAACTTTCATTCTATCCAATGTGGGACTAAATGTTTTCAAAAAAAAAAAAACCAAAGCAAAGAACTTTTGCTATTTCAAACATTTTCCTTTGTATTTTTTGAAATACAAACAACATCCATGATGATTAAAGACAGTCGATGATTAAAGACGGTCTAAATAGACCCATGACGTTATTAATAGAAGCCCATCTAGTGACATCCACAATGAGAGAGCATAGCAAAGTTGACGAGAAAAAATCATATGCTCTACACCCTAAAAAACACTCTTCCTTATGTCTCATCACCGTCATTTAAGCATGGTAGACCTAAAAACGCGGATTAGATCTCCTCTTTCTCATCTCTAACAAAGCAAACAATATCCCAAGGATTCTAAACCCGGCTATCTCCCACCAGCCACTTTTACCATGTGGAGAACAAATGTCTTCAGCAGAGAACAGAAATGCATCTCAAACTTCAGCATCAAGGAAAATCACCAGATTTAACTGATCAAACTTCCCTCAACGGGATGCAAAACCCAAGGTTCGCATGCCCAACCATGGAGCATGAATGTTTCAAATGGCACAGTGTATACTGGAGATGTAACACAGAGCAAAACAGTCTCCATGGCAGTGTAATATATTGCTCAAGATTCTTGGCAGGAAATCCTAGTTAATTGGTAGTTGAACACAAATTCTGATATACTAAAAAACCAGGAAACAAAAAAACAGTAAAATCATCTGGGTAGTTTGAAAGAGACCCTACCCTTGTCCAACCTGTAGTTCTTATGTGACTCGACTCAAAACTGCCATGTAGACTCGACTTGGAGAGATTTTGAGCCGGGTCACCGTGAAACTTGATTGCAAGAGTTATCTCTAGCCAACCAGACTTGTCTTGGCTCGAACCAAGTCGAGGGCGGGTGGAGGGTTCAAACACAAGACGTCCCTCAATCACACCAGCATTTTAGCATTTCACTAATTTTTAAAATGTTTTATCATTTATACAACTACATAAAATACTTGCAGAAATTATTTAATTAATTATTATATATTGAGTCAAGTAAAGACTTGTCGTGACTTGAAGCAGAAAAAGAAAAAAAAGAAGTAAAGACTGGTCGGAGCCTTTGAGTTAACCCGACCCAGCTGAACATCAAGTCAGGTTTTTGAACTATGGTCCAACCTTGTTGTCCAGTATTGTTTAAGATTATAGCCTTCTCAACAGATTCCTCATTATAGTGAAAAGGGGAAGTTTGGGTTTTTAATACCTATACAATTCCCGGCACCATCCAAGTAATGTTGTCTCGGAAACTTTTGGCATGGCAACGACAACATTGCAAAGCTCACTAAACCATTACAGATCTCCACCTTCTATTTTCTCATGAACAAGACCAGTTCATTTCTTTCTTTCCATGAAATTTCTGTCCTCATTGAGCTCTAACAGTGTTATATATTGCTTGTGCTTCTCTGTTCAAAATCAACATGTCTCTCCAAACTAATAAAACATGATATAATTGTGCTTGGATATTACAAGACCAAGTAACTTTGACCTTGAGTGATTCTTGAATCTGTAAAAAGCCTCAGAAAATTAAAATTCCAAGCTTCCTGGAGTCTTTGAATCTCGATGGACCCCGGAAGAGTTCTTGCTGCGAGATGTAGAACTCTGCTTCATATATAATTTAAAATTTTGAATCCAACAATTTGGTATTTCATTCTAAGTATCTTTTCATGAATCTGAATCTTTGTAGAGCAGAAGACATAACTACAAATCAAACCTAATAAGATAAGATCATGAGCATATATAACAAACATCATTAGTAATTCATTCAATTTCCATTTCCTTCTCCAATCCTTTGAACTTGCGAGAATAACTAACACCACCCATTTTATTCTAGGAGTGTTCTGAAGTAACTCTCAGGGAATTTCCCATCATGTTGGGCTCACCAACAATGAGACACATCGCAAATCAATTTAGAGATACAGACACCTTTTTTGTAACTTATAATGGAAACCTAAGATTTCATTCACCAGCATTCTTAACTTTCCATAAACCATAGTTTAAAAATCTGAAAACTTTCCATCAACATTGGGTAGACTCAAAGACTCAGCCCAACTCGACTCGATAGTTAATTACTATAAATAAAATGTCAGAGGTTGGGAAAAGAATATTTAAAATGGTACGTTGAATGAGAATTATAAAATAAGAGAATCAATGGTAAACTGCAACATAGCTTGTTGGTGGAGAGTGCGGACACCATCTCAAGTGCCATGGGTTTGATTCCCCTTTTAGGTTTCCATTATAGGTTACAATGAAGGTGGAGAGTCAGGGCCAAGTCACCTGCAAAACTGAGTTGCATGGTGACTCGGCTCAAAATCTCGCCGAGTTGACTCGGCTGAGTTTCAAGTCGAATCAGCAAGCTCTAGAACTATGCTATGAGCATCTTTAAACCCAAATTTTGTTCAAATTCCAACTATACCTTTGAGAATCTGCTGAAACCACTCCATGCCATTAACTGAACAAAGAGATGAAGGCTTTCATCCTTTCTCCACCCATTTTATGTCTTGCCTAAAACAGTCTAAGACAATTACAAGCATCTCTTTTTACAATCGTCTTCTTTTATTATTATTATTTTTAAATAATAATAAAAAAAGACCACAAATAAAAACTAGGAGTATGTCACTGAATCTACATGATATGATTCTCTGAAAACTCACTCGAAAACCCATTACAGATATCCAGCACAAGCATTTTTACAGATTAATTTGTATTACTGGTGTGTTTCAAGCATACTACGTGGTGACTTTGGAAGCAACAAATAAGATATGATCTATCACCTAAAATGTTCTGAAAGAACTTTAAATGTCGTAAATTTGCTGATATGTACGTTTAAGAAACAAATCGTCAGCAAATCCACATCATGTACACTAGAAAATATCATATATGGCATGTATTCCATTCCATAGCAATGGCACCCACTAGCTTCAAATTCCATACAGTTTTGCAAAATTGCCATGAAATGTTTTTGTTTTTGTTTTTTTTAATTGTCTGTGAATCTGGACAACTGGACTCAACGGGAAAATAATTCTTCTAAATGTATTAAGAGACATCATCTCCATGAAGGAGTATCTTCCATCAGAAATATTACTCAAGTTCTGACCATACATCTCTCAAAACGAACAACAGTTTCAGGAAGTAAATGTAAAGATAAAACCCGAACATGCACAGGCAAACTTTTGGGCTCCAACTCTAGATTACTTTCCATCCTGCCATGGAAATTCAATACAACAATCATGAGACACAAAGCTAGGGTGAAAAGAAACAGGAAGAAAAGCAGAGAAAATTCCAACTAAAAGAAGCGTAGAGATTCTTTTGATATCCATCAGAAAATTTTAATTGTTCAATAATTTCCTAAATAAAGTAAAATGCAACTGGTAATGGTAAATCAGTCTCATAAAGCATAGCCTGCCGGCGTACGTGGCCCATTCGATCACCAGGTTTTTCTGTTTGCTTAATGGCTATCACTATCTCAGCGCAGCCTATCTGTTTTTCTGTTTTTGTTTTGTTTTTTATGCTCTTCTGGTTTTAGTTCCTTCTCCTTAGTTTCCTTCTGTCGTTTTTGCGGGTTTTTGCCCCCTTTAACGCAATATCGTTAATTCACGAAATTTTAAAAAAATAAAGCATAGCCTGCCCACGGTTAGCAAAAGACCATACAGAAAAACAACAGTATGGGAAATGTCCGTGCTTAATTCGGTTTCAATCATTAAAAAGATGGTAAAGAATTCAGCCAAAGAAACGGAAACACCAAAAAATTGGTGAATGAAAAGTTTGGGTTTAATATGGTTTTGAGAGAGAGAGAGAGAGAGAGAGAGAGAGAGAGAGAGAGAGAGAGTACAGCTATATATACACATGTATGTATGGATATCTTGTGTATATATAGCTCTCTCTCTCTCCCTCCCTCCCTCCCTTCTGGGGTTCTTTTTCCTCTTCCTCTAGGGTTTCTTCTTTTCCCTTCACTTTTTTTTTCTTATTTTTCTTCAGGTCTTTTTTTTAAAAGATTTTTCTGAAGGACTTGCTGATCTGTGTTGCCTTGGCTAGGGTTTGCTGAATTTTTTCTGTTGAAGTAGATTTTTGTGTTGCCTTGGCCAAGGCTTGGTGGATTTTTCCCATTGACATAGATTTTTCCGTTGCCTTGCCTAAAGTTTGGTGGATTTTTCCTATTAAAGCAGATTTTATATTTTTTGTGTTTCCCTTCCTAATCCTTGGCGGTTCCCTTCTTTTACTTCTTTTTTTTGTCTTTCCTTTTTCCTCTTAACTCCATGAGTTTTATTTTTCTAATCTTTCTCAACAAGTGGTGTTTCCCTCCCTTCCCTTCATGATGTCTACTTCCCTTCCTAATCTTCTTGTCTTCTCTTTTCTTTCGTCTTTCCCTCGTTCCTTCCCTACACAACAACAGCTTCTTATTAACCCTTTTCCCTTTAACTTCCCATTCTTTTTATTTTCTAAGACTCGTGAGGCATTTTCCTGACTAACTTGTGAGTCGTGAGAAGGGGGGGTGGCTTACGGCTACAATTTTTTAATTTTTTTTAACGAGTTATCATCTGTTTTTTAGAAGCTCTTTGATATGCGGTTGAAGCCCTTGCTGATTTTCTTTGTTGTCTGCTTGAAGATGTTACTGGAAATTCTTATTCTATTCCTTTTTTGAAAAAAATAAAAATAAAATCTTAAGAATTTATTGTTTTGTTGAATAGTTGGAGGTATTGTTCAACATCTAAGTTGGAGGTATTTGACCAGATTATCTTTTATTGTGTGACGTGTGCTCGCCTTTTCCCCACTGTCACCTTTGACAACTTAGCAACTTCTTCGTTTCGGGCTCTCCTTGCCAAGATGTATGATGTGACCAATATTTAGGCCTGGACCTGTTTATGCACCAAGCAGTTGGTTCAAGCTTGTTCGGACCAGGTTGTTGTCCCAGCCTTGGCTCAGACTAATCATTTTACTAGGCTCGTGAGGCATTTTCCTGACTAACTTGTGATTCGTGAGAAGGGGGGGTAGCTTATGGCTACAATTTTTTATTTTATTTTTAACGAGTTATCATGTGTTTTTTAAAATGAAGCCTCTTTGATATGCGGTTGAAGCCCTTGCTGATTTTCTTTGTTGTCTGCTTGAAGATGTTACTGGAAATTCTTATTCTATTCCTTTTTTGAAAAAAATAAAAATAAAATCTTAAGGATTTATTGTTTTGTTGAATAGTTGGAGGTATTGTTCGACATCTAAGTTGGAGGTATTTGACCAGATTATCTTTTATTGCGTGACGTGTGCTTGCCTTTTCCCCACTGCTGCCTTTGATAACTTAGCAACTTCTTTGTTTCAGGCTCTCCTTGCCAAGATGTATGATGTGACCAATATTTAGGCCTGGACCTGTTTATGCACCAAGCAGTTGGTTCGCCTTGGCTCAGACTAATCATTTTACTAGGCTTGTTTACTCTAAAGAGTTGCTCAGACTCACTGTTTATTTTAAACAACTAGTCCATTCTTATTTATTCGAGATAGTTGTCCAGATTTATGATTGTGTTGGGCAATTGGCTCAGCCTTGGTTGAGCTGAATAGTTGATCTAGACTTGTTTGTTTATATTGGACAGATGGTTTATTTTTATTTTTCGAATAGTTGTCTAGACTTATGATTATGTTGGGCAGCTGGCCCAGCCTTGGTTAAACTAGATAGTTAATCTAGACTAGTTCATGCCAGATGGTTATTCCGATGGCTCACATCACTAAAGTTGCAGAAGTGTTTGTTCGCCTGAAGTTATTGGTCGCCTCATCACCTCCATTTCTCATCTGCTCGCTCGCCTCTTGTCTCAGCCAACACTACTCATTTCCATAGCCACAATACTTCTTTTTTTTTTTTTTGCTTTTAAGAAATCTTTTGTGACTCTCCAAACTTAAGTTTCTCTTTTCAAAGCACCTTGAGTTTGAGGGGGATGTTAGAGAAGAATTTCTTTCTTTCTTTAAGTTTAATTATGTTAGCCCCTATTCCAAGCTGAACTTCATTAGGATGCTCTAGCTCAAGGGGGAGTGTTGAAATTTTGATAATTTAATAAGGCGCATTAGGCCCAAGTCCATGCAAAAAGGCCCATATAGCCCATTCACATTTTTACTATTGCAAATAAGAGTAGAGGGCTAAGGTTTCAATTGACCCTTCACATTTTTACTATTGCAAATAAGAGTAGAGGGCTAGGGTTTCAATTGACCCTGCACGCACATCTCTCTCTCTCTCTCTCTCTCTCTCTCTCTCTCTCTCTCTCTCTCTCATATAGGTAATCAAATGGTGGGTTAATATTGCTCTTTGCCTCTTTCAAAATCCTTCATTTCAAATAATCCTCATATAAACCAATCTGTCAATGGATGGAGACCCCCAATTATTGTTTTTTAAATCACCTTCAAAAGTTTTTTATTTTTTTCTGAATAAATGGTGGGTTAATATTGTTTTTCTTTCAAAATCCTTCAAAATAATCCTCATATAAACAAAAAAAAAACCAATCTATCAATGGATGGAGACCCCCAATTATTGTTTTTTAAATCACCTTCAAAAGTTTTTTTTTTTCTGAATAAAAAGTTTTTTCAAGGAAAAAAAAACATGTTTAATTCATTTTGCCCTTTTTTCTTAGTTTTAAACCTTTGAACAATTATCCGAGTTTTTTTAATTTTTTCAATAATACAGAGTTCAAAATGGAGTATTGCTAACTATGAGCATGGCCATTGCATATGCTGTAGTTTATTTATTTAAAGGCTGAAATTATTCACTAGAAGGCATTCACAATGACTTACAGAATAGGTACAAAATGAGAGTATTGATTGAGGATAATTCACCTTCAAAGGATGCATGCACTAAGGTGTTAAGTGTTAACCAGTGAAAAACATATGCTGTTGAACTTTGTAGCATGATTCTGTCAGGAGTAAGCTGTCGATGGAAACTCCCAGATCAGATACATGTTATTCATATGAGGGGGTCCCTATCTTCCTTAACATGATCAGATACATGTTATTCATATGAGGTGCTCCCATTCTTTTACTAAACTCTTCCTATCAATAAAAGAAAGGAATCACATGATCAGGTCCCGTATAACTTGCATGTATTAGCAAAGGTAATCCTAAGCAATGAAGCCTCCACTACATAGCATGGCCATGGGAGAGATCTTAACAACTTCCAAATTTGAAAAAGGCCATGACTTTGCCTCTTACTATTTTACAACTTTCGAGTCAACAAATCACTATTCGAATGCATTGCCTTTCTTTGTTAGACAAGCTAAGCTCTGTTAGGGATTGCCCTGAGAATATGTTCACTTATTGATTAGGGTGGTTTAGGACTGCACACTTTCCTAATCTATCAGGAGTTAATCTGGATCTCTGATGAGGGGAGGCCATGCTTAATGTGGTTTACGACAATCCCCCCCCCCCCCCCCCCCCCAAAAAAAAAAAAAAAAAAACACACACACACACACACACAAATGAAACTATCTTAATCTATTATTCACAAATAACATGGAATCAGCATCTTACACTAAAAGTTAAAACTGGTTTATTGGCAAGGTTCGGAGACTCTAGCTAAAGCAATAGAAAAATAGCAAGGGAGAAAGGAAAAGTGAAGAGCACTCCACATGCACCACAAACCAACATGCTTTTCACTAGGAGTAAAAGCTTCAGTAATTACAAAAAAATGCATCTCAAATTCATTCACAACTGTTCATAGAATCCCTTTTTTGGGATTTTTTTTGGAAGGTTTCTTTTTGGACCCATATTTATTACCACTTCAACACCTTTAAATACTACTTACTAGTTCCAAAGCTCTCCTAACTAAGCTTATTAAATAAGTTTACAGCTGAAAACAGACTTTATATGAGAGTAAAACTTTCTTCTTCTTCTTCTTCTTCTTTGAAAGATAAAGGGGGTTTTATTAAGAAGTGGTCGAGATGGTGCCACAAAGCTTACAACCCTATGCCCAATCGGCAACAAAGATTTTACCCTCCTAATCACAAAAACTTCCTTTATAGAATCATTGAAACATCGCCGATTCCTCTCCCCCCTAAATAGCCCAAAATGCCACTAAAATAGCTAACTACCACTCCACCTGAGCTTGCTTCAAGATACCAACCCCATGTCCCACCTTCACAAGGTTGTTGACCAAAGTGGGCTTGCACCACCGAATCTTGAACAAAGAAAGAATATAATCCCAAATCTTCCAAGTTAAAGGACAATAGATGAATAGGTGATCCACTGAATCCTCACTATTTTACATAAAGTGAACATGTTCAGGATCACCATTCCTCTCTTCCTTGATTATCAATGGTCAACACCCTCTTTCTACCAACAAGCCAACCAAAGGCCGTCACTTTTGGAGGAGCCCCATACCACCATAGCATAATTGTGGGAGCGCGGCCCTCACCCGGGAGAGGTCGCAACAAAGAATAGGAAGAAGAAACCATAAACTGACCCGAGCTTTCAAGTTGCCACACCATCCCACCTTGCTCCCCAGGATTTGGACAAACCGTATGGATATGCTAAAGGAGAAGCACAGGGTCATCAAATTCTTCATTTGAGAGGTTCCGACGATAAGGAGCCCACAACCCTGAGGAGCCATTGCCTGACCAACAATCCGCCACCAATATGTCTTCATCTGTCGCAAGACTTGCCAAGTTGAGGAACTCGACCATAAAGGAGGAATCCATCACCCAAACATCCTTCCAAAATTTAATCCTCTCATCGTTTCCGATCAAGAGCCCTATACCCTTCGTAAAATTTTCTTTTATACCAGCAATACCCTTCCACAACCCTAACGCTTTGTACAAAGAAGCATCCCTTGTCCACCATCCCCCTTCTTCATATCCATACTTAGAGATTGTTGAACTGGGGCCCTTCATGCTTTGGGTAGTCCTACGGACTACCATATATTTCTTCCTATTAGTTTATTATTATAAATTAGAGAGAGGGGTGTGAGGAAACCATAATCTCTTAAAAACCTAAATTAGAGTTTATTATGACCATTCTTCTCCAAAGAGAATTTTCCTGTCCCAAACCTCCACCACTTCCCTAATAGTGCAATATTCATAGCTTCCAACACTCTAATGTTAGTCCTTCCAAAATTTAATCCTCTCACCGTTTCTAATCAAGACCCATATCCCCTCAAAATTTGCTTTTACACAAGCAATGCCCTTCCACAACCCCGACACTTTGTACAAAGAAGCATCGCTTGTCCACCATCCCTCTTCCTCGCATCCATACTTACAGACAATCATTATTCTCTAAAGAACGCAACCCAACTCCGCTTCCATATTCCCCAAAACCTATTTTTTCTAACTACTGATTTTATTTTTAAGCATACGAAGTTTTCAACATAACTTAAACCTAGCATATCCCTCTACCACAAGCACCTCCCACCAAAGCATCACTAAGTTCAAGAATCCTTCCACTTCCAGCCAGGCCAGCTCAAACCTAAAGGGTAGAGGGCCCCAATTCTTCGAGTCCACTTCTAAGAGAATAGGACAATGGTCAGAGGCAAACCACGCTGAGTCACCAAAGGAAACCTGTCCACCCTCCCATATAAACCAAAAATGTGTCAATCTTAATCATAATAAGCCTTTCCCGGCCATTCAACCAAGCGAAGTTAACTGCCCCCTTTGGAAGATTAATCAACTTTTCGGAATTCACCTAATTGGAAAAATCGATCATCCTCTGAGTTAACTTGCCCCCATTAAACTTCTCCAACGGAAATGTAACATTAAGTCACCGCCCACAACCCATGGCTCCACACATTGACTCCTAGCATCATAGAGCTCCGCCCAAAACTAAGCCTTCAGCTAGCCTCATTAGGCCCTTATATAGACGTATTATCTCGAAAACATCGCTAACACTAGTAGTCTCAAAAAGTCCAAGTATCAGCGATGTATCGCTAAGTATCGCCAATATTTTCGACTATATAAATTCCAAGTGTCGCTCGTATCGCCAATATTTTTTATTATGTAAATTCCAGGTGTGGCTTGTATCAATGATATTTCGATAATATGGCCGATGTATCAATATCACCAAAATTTGTTTATTTAAAAAAAAAAGGGTCACATGGTTATACGCAGTGTTTGAATTGTTGACAATAATATCGATCATATCACGATATTATTGTTATCACAACATGAGTGATATCAAGACCACATTCTTTCGTTTCTTTTCCAGGTGTCAACGATTTCTCGATGAAATATTGTGTTGTCGATATTTTGAAATATTGATAGATATTTGGATGGAATGTTGGATGGTTGGATGGTTGGATGGATGCTTGGCTAGATAGATGGGATGGCTGGATGTATAGATGGGATGGTTGGACTAGTTTCTTACGACAACACATGCTTTTAGGCCCACATTAAATGGAAACTTATTATATATGCTTTCTTTTTGCAATTTTGTATTCCTAGATATGCAAATATGTGTTATCTTTCAAAAAATGCAAATATGTATATTTTAGCATCTCCTGAAGTTTCACTAAAAAAGTCCGTTGTTTTCCCCATGTTTCCTTGCATTTCTAGTTATCAGCGACATGCCGATATCGATATCGTTTTTGTATCCTCAACCAGCGAAACTTAAAGCAATATCGATACTTCAAACACTATATAAACGTGATGAGACAGCGAGAGCAAGAAGTAGCATCCTTAAATATGACAGATAACGAAAAGTTACCTCCCCACCAATCTTCCTTAACCCAGGTTAATGAATTCCACAACACAATGATGCCCCCAAAAGTACCATCCATGTTAACAACCCGGTCCTGGTTACTACAGCCCCACACTGAATCCACAATATGCCTATCGCAAACAGCCAACTTGGATTCTTGCAAAGAAATTATTTGCGCCTTCAATCTTCTACAAGTCTCATTCACCTTCCCTCTTTTATGTCGATCGCCCAGCCCTCTAACATTCCTTGATAACATCGTCATCCGGACAATGATCTTGCCTTTCTCCCCAATCGAGCTCCACAATCCCCTACCGGCATCATAGTTAATAGAAGAAAACAATCTTACCAATTTGCGCTAACCACTGCTCACCTTCTGATTTCTAATAGGAGTCATCGCCCAATCCCTGCAACTATTCGTTGAGCAACGAATTTAAATATTTCGTAGTAGTCCTCTTCTCGATCACCAAAGGTGACACCAATCATCTTACCCATCATGCACATCCAAGCCTCCCAGATCCAACTCTTATCCCCGGCTGCCGCAACAAAGCTTTCCTCCCTAGTGTTAGAGTAAAAATTTCTTAAAACCTCCTAAAAACTAAAGATGTTCTAAATCTTCCCTAATATGACCAAATCCTCTTAAAACAGAACTTTGAAAACTACTAATTGGAAGACCCTACCCAAACCAGCTCAGAAACTTCTATTACTCCAAACCAAAACCCATTATGAAATCTTTTGACTGGCCAAATTTTGGCTCTCAATTGACTCACCACACTTGCAAGCTCACTAAAGCCAATGACTTAACAGAATCTTGGTCATGTATCTTAAAATTGGTGGTGCAATCACATAGTTTGGACTCCCTGTAGAACCTAGAAAGCTTTCAAATGGGAGAATATTCATGTCATTCTGACATGGTTTGAAATTTGAATGAGAGTTATACTTGTAGATGACGAAAACTATAATAAAGGAACTAATTGATTGGGCTTTCTCACACAAGTAGTTGGGGTCCATCTTGGACCAAATCACTAAACAATCATGAAAAGTAACCTCAGGGTATGGTTGGGAGTTGCATGAAAATGGGATGCCCCAATAAACTCAGCTTTGGGCTTTAAGCTTTAGCATGTCGTTGACTCATTGCCCAATTTCATTGATAAAAGACTTTACATGTACATATGCTTTTCCAAAAAGCAAAGAAACCCTAATCTAATCCTAACCATCTATTTTAATAAAATGACAATGTTGACTAAAATATCCAGAGTCTAATGTAGAGCGGGCCACAGACCTATTCTTGGCGCAGTGGACCAAAAGAAGCCTGAACGGAAGCAAACGTAGTCCGTTAGATCCTAGCCCAGTCCTGCATGGGGCATAACGTAACTGGGCCTCGAGCATGTCCGGATTGAAGAGATTCATTCCAAATACTGAGAAATTGACATTCTTAGTGCAAACCGTAAATCAACCATAATTTTGATTCGGATATCGTTACAGGACACACGACCTATGAATTTTGACTGGAACAAGCCATCTGGGGCCAACTGACCCACGTAAGAAGGTCGTGTCGCTCTGTTTTGTAAGAAAACGACTCATTCCAATTCAAAATCACGGTTTTAGGAGAAACTTATTATTTTTAATAAGTTTTAGGTTGGACCTATTTCCTTCGTCTTAGAGTTTTAGTATACACAGTCTTCTTAGGATTTGCTTCTTATCATGCCAGGAATCATCCGACACAATTAAATTAGGGCTTTCTATTTTTAATCAATTTTACTATTTTGGGTAAGTTTTAGTTTAGTTGCATCAGGACTCTTAATTAGGATTTTTGTTTTATTATTTAAAGCATTGTAATTTCGTTTTAAAGATACATATCAATAAAACATTTTGAATTTTCCTTTATTTCTTGTGAATTCAAGAGTCATTACACCTTGTGGATTCAAGGTTCATATCATGTAGAGGAGGCAGTGTTCTTCCTCTATTCATCTTACACCATTTCCCTACGTCAAAAGTCCTATCATAAACATACATGATACATCCCTTCCATAAAACCTATCGTAATAATCCATGTCAAAATTGCATGGTCTTGAGCTCGTTTGAAAGATAACTCAATAGACTTTTAGATGGACCAATTCGTGTCACTCGGAGTCGTTTAGTACCAGAAAAGTCGGTCAAATGTGATAAAATAAAGAGACTTATTGATTGTTGTTAAATAATCTATTTTGCCTTTCCAAAAATAATGAATATATGCGATAGTCCAATAGTATGGACCATATGAACCCACGGATCTATCAGACCATGCGGATCAATCATATCATCACGTAGGGGGCACCAATTGATTAGAAGTTTTATGCACCCAATCCACTTATTGGATATCTTGATCATTGTCACTCTTGGTCTGCATCATTCCCTCCTGGCTAGGAAGAAATGCATCCTTGACTTAGAACCATCAGCCATTTCCATCAGCTTGGCCCGCCTTTATGCCATACCACCATCACCTTTGGTAGCAACTGAAGATGTAGGCCCACATGTTGGAATGACCTCGTCATTATTAGACTCCACTACATGGCACTCTCTCTCTCTCTCTCTCTCTCTCTCTCTCTCTCTCTCTCTCTCTCTCTCTCTCTCAAGATGAAGATAAGGTTACCTATAGATCATTGCTAAATATTCTAGTTTTTGTGTGCAAAACTGCAAAAATATGATATAGTTCAATAATATGGACCACATGGGCCCACATATCAATATGCCCATCACGTGCACTTGCTAATCAGACACTTTGAAGGACCAAATCAAGGGATCCACTGATTGGATATCTTGATTGTTGCCACAGTAAGGTGGCATCACTTCTCCTCCCAATATAACCATATGTAGCCTCATACCCCATGTATCCTGGACTCGGCCATTTCAAATGCATTAATCCATTGTCTTCCTTCAACGCACTAGAGTTGGATGGACATCTTCCAAGCCTCGTTTCAAGCTCTATCAAGACAACCGGGGTGCAAGACCTTTGTTCATATCCTACCTCCACCAATCTCTCATCCAATGCTTTGATTAAAGAAACTTGGTGAACAAAATGGGTTTTATCTTTCCTTTTATTTGTTTGTGAGTTTCATGTTTATTCTAGTAACGATAGACACATCCCTATCAAACACTTCACAACAATGCATATGTCAGTGCATGCTGCCAATATCACAACATGCAAAGTTCCCCCATCATTGTGATCAGGTTTTGCTAGGCAGGATTGAATCTCGCAGCAAGAACAAAAGTTGCGAAGGTTTGATCTACTTTGAATGGGATCTTCCTCATAGTGGAATGAAGTACTGATTTTCACAAAATTCAAATGCCCACCCTTTATTACCTTTCTTCAATTTATACATATAATGTTCCTTCTAAATAACCAAGTACGTCAATGCATTCTTATGATCGTATCTACTTGCCAGAAAAAGTAAGAAAGCCCATCCCAATCTAAATGAAAGATTCAAATTCAAAAGTAATCCCCTCCCAATCTAAATTTAAAATTCAAATCCAAAAGCAAATCCCATCTACTTGTCCTACCTATGAAGGACTAGTTCCTAAGATCCTATCAAATTGTTGCAAGCTACAAATTTCACAACATCCAAAGTTCCCCATATGATTGGTATCCTTGCTTTCCTAAAAAGAAATTATGAAACAATTGCCCTCAGAGTCAATGACAATAAAGAAACACTTGTCCACATATAAATAATGATCCCAAAATGGAAAGAGAGTTGTCTAAACATATAACAATCATCATACCATGTTAGTAAAATATACAATGAAGTAAATGCATCACCATACATTACATCACTAACTAAGAATCCATGGCTCCATTTAGCCCATGTTTGGAAACCACTTAAAAATGAGCTCATCTCATTTTAGTAATCATAATTGTGTATCAGAGATCAGCTTTTCTAGTAGGAATTTAAAAATAATCCTTGTAACCAACAATTTATAATCTCTAATACATAATTACAATTAACTAAAATTCCATTTTTAGAAGACAACATACACTAACATCACTCAGCTCTCCATGTCTGTAACCAAAACACTAAAATTCCCACCAAGAATTCAAAGAAATCTACCTTAACTGCTTTCACAAGTTGGTAATAGAGTGCTTCCAACTTCAAGATTCGCGCTTCTGCGTCATCGAATCGATGCATCATCTACCAAAATATGAAAAAAGTTCTAATTAAGCAAAATCAAAGAAGAGCTGCTAATATTACTTGCACAAGTACAATCCTACTTGTGACTGGATGCCCCACCATGGTGCATGAATTTGTGATCCGTGCCGTTGATCAGGTAGTTCCAGTCGTGTATCTACCATCGATCAACAAGGCATTGTAGGATACATGAACCAACGCTTCACATGGCATAAACGGGTTTTCAGTCTGACAAATGGGGCCATTCTTCGATAATCGGGTAATCCAGACCGTTATCATGTAGTGTCCCAATGTGGATGGACCCATCCCCAAACATCTCATGGATTGGAAGATCTCAGCCACCAATCTTTGGACAATGAGGACTGTGAGTAGGCCTTTTACAGAAACGACGAGAAGACTGAAAAGGGCAGAAGGGAGAATTAGGAAGAAGAGAGGGGTATTTACTCGGGAAGGTTTGGAAGATCGTTCGCTGAAGAGATCTTTCAAGACCATATGAGTAATGAATCCGCCACCGAACCAAAGCCACCGCATGTTCTCCATTTTCCCCTTTTTTTTGTCTTTCATTCACCGGCAATGCCCCGAACAGATGGCAGCTTAATATAGGGTTGCGAGATGGAAGGGTATTTTCGTCTTTTTTGCGGATTCCCGCCATGACTTGCGTAAGGGGTGTTTGTTTTGTTATTTACAGCTGGAAATAAAAGTAGATAAATATTTATTATTTTCCATAAGAAATACACTGTAGCCGCCCATACACAGTAATACCATGAAAAGGGCCTGACATGATATATGTGTCTGATCCAAGCCGTCCATTCATTGTAAAAGCTCGTTTTAAGTCGTAAACTGAAAATCGAAGCAAATCCAAATTGCAAGTGTACCACAACACGAGAAACATGGGGATTAAACACACACAATTGAAAACTTCTTGTGGGCCATATGAGTTTTTTATCCGGCTGATATTTGTGTTTTTTCCTTGTCTGTGTGATCATATGAACAGGTTGGATCATAGATACAAATCAAAGTGAGACCCATGCATGACTTCACATCCCAACGAAAAGGCGGTGAAATCCGGCTACGAATAGGCCAATCCGTTTTCCCCGGCACCGTGGTCCAGTTTTTCAGCTGGCAGAGGCATGGTATTTGGAAAACGGATTGGCTAGCCCCGGAGCTGGTGGTCAGTGCTCTGTGGGCCCCACCATGATGTATTTGTTTCATCCATTCCGTTCATCCATTTTTAAATATCATTTTAGATAGACATCACAAAAATGAGAGGGATATAAATCTCAGATGGATCACACCACAGGAAAACAATAGTGATTGGATATCCATCATTTAAATCCTCCTAAGGACCGTTGTACTGTTTATTTGAAATCCAATCTGTTGATTAGGTCATAAAGACCCAGATGAAGGGAAAAAACAAAGATCAACTTGATCCAATACTTTTATGGCCCCTAAAAAGTTTTTAACGGTCAAAGTTCATTCAACACTGTTTCCTGTAATGTAGTCCACTTGAGACTGAGATATACCTCATTTTTTGTATATTACCATAAATTGATCTAGAAAAATAGATGGACGGAATGGATGAAATACATACGTCATGGTGGGTCCCACAGAGCACCGACCACCAGCTCCGGGGCTGGTGTCAGGGGGAGTAGCCAATCCGTTTCGGGTGCCGGGGGCCAGTGGCAGTTCATGTAACTACTCTGGCCAAATGCTTCTAGCAGCTGCGCATCTACAAGTACCAAATACCTTGCACGTGCCTAAGTAACACACGTGTGATAATTCTGTCCATCAGGTGGGGCACGAAGATTGGGTCCTATCTAAAAATCATGATGGCCCACTTTGATTTCTGCCACACTGTTAAAGAAAAAATTAGCAGCTCAAATTCGACGGCCAACTGCCAAGACTTCAACGGTCATTTTTGGCCGTACTGCTGTGGACAGCTTTTAGCTTTTTTTTTGTACCAGAGCACATCTACCATGTTACCACCTGATGAACAGCTCTGATCTCACACATGTGTGTCAATTCCCACGTGTAAGGTGCTTATGTTCGGAGGTTGCAGATGCGCATATGCAATAGCATTCATCGTCGCACCGTTGATTATAATGCTCAGAGATAAAATGCGCCTGGCGTGGAAGAGATGTACGACTACCAAAACAAACTCACCCTTCGATTTTTACTAAATTGCCCTTAACTTACACAAAAATTACCGAAACAACCTTTCTGACTGTCCTAGACAAGCAAGTTTGTTTTTCGACTGTGTTGTCAATGACGGCATCTGATTCGGTTCACACGTACCAGCGCAGCTCACACGTGGAAGATCCTGGCAATTGATCATCCGTTCCTACCATGAACAAACCTAACCTTATCGATGGACGTGACTAATTTTTGTAAAATATAATTTGAATGATACATTAAATCTATTGGACGGATTGGATTTTTCAAGAACTTGAAATTTTGGAAGTTATCAGCTCCGTAGACGGTAAGGTATGGTCCAACTAGTTGCACTGGAGACTTTCTCGTAAGTTACTTCCCGCGAGAGAGAAAGATGGAGGGAGAGGGGGGCGATGGAGAAATCGCGTCAGCCTTCTTCGCCAAGAATCTCTCCAGTCTCAATCTCAGATTCCATAGAAGAGCTCTTTCGGCTTTGAAATTCAATGGCTCCTCTCAGCTTCGGTTACAACGAAACCCTAGAAATAGATCTTGGGCTTTCCAATGCCTACTGCTCTCATCTCCTCACACCAGAACCAGACCACGGCAGTTATCTGGATGCAGTTGGTAAATCCATCCGATATCAATCTCCCAATTCTTCATTCTCCGTTCCTTTTTCTCCACTTTCTCTTTGCAAGATCTGTTCTGCATTCGGCTTTGATTGCGAAAATTCAAGTATTTTTTCTTCTTATTGCAATGGCTGTAGTGTTTGTTTCAGCAGAAAATCCGATATCGGTTAACAAATCATACTCTTAAAGTTTGGGAAGTGAATTATTTCCACCCTAAGATAAAATTGATATGTCAGCCCACATAATTTATGTGGTATTATGTAAACAACCAAAAGTGACTATTCCATGGCAGATGTAGGTGGTGATCAGGACCTTGATCTGGTGTGCCCTATCTGACTTATGCATATTGGGGAACCGTGGTTAGAATCGTAGTGACTGACAATCCCAACCATCCAATTATTATTATATCAGGTTGTTGAGTATGGACTATTACTCATTTCCTGTTCACTTTTGATTGGTGCAAGATTTTGACCTTGGAATACTGTAGTCAGGCACCTATTTTTATTTATGTGTCTACAGTTCTGAAGGACTGTACCTACCTTCTATAATTGCTTCTTATCAGCTCTTGATTTTGATGGAGACAGAAGTGCATTTCTATTTTTCTCTAAGTTGCAAACTCGCTCAATAAGCCTTCTAAGAGGGGAAAAACCTTTCAAAAGCTGTTTTCATAGAAGGAAATGTCCATTCTCATGGTTGATCTAAACATTCCATGTTCTTTCTATTTATGAGTGCTTCAATTATGTCATATGCAGATGCTCTGCAGACTTCTGGAGGAGTCCCATTATACCCTCTGTACAAGCATCTGGCATCAACTTTGCACTCATTTGTAACTTCTGGAACTTTTTGGAGAACATCTAACGCAATTACCTCAATTCAGGAAGATGAATCCTTGAAGCAGAAAGAGAATGGGTGGAGTAAGCTGATTGCATCTGAGGGAACAGAATTGGTAAAGGTACAGTAATGTTCATGACATTATTTCATCCCTCTCTTTGATTAGTTTGATGGAAACAATTAGAATGATACTGTTATCTATTAGAAGTTGAAGGTGGTAGATTTTGAGCTTCAAGTCCAAGAACCATTTTTTACCCAGCTAAGAGGTAATGTGTTTGTTCTATATGTTATTCTCTATCTTAACAGGATTGTATTTTCATTTTCTCATTGTCATAGCGAGCTAAGCCTATATCTCAATAATCACTTAGATCTAGATGTTGTTCTTTCCTTTTCTCTATTGGCATTTTTATTTCCTCTGTGCTTGATATAAAATTAGACATTTTGTTGAAACCATCCCCTTAGGCCAAGATGTTATGTCAATCAATCTTCTTTTGAATTGTAGTTGATGTTTACGACTTATGGCCTGTTTGGACGTAGAGTGTGAATCATATTGATTTAGGGTGGATAAAGTTGAAAGACCAACCAAATCCCTCTTAATGCAGTTTATGTTTTCTCTCACACCTCAAATGAATAGCTGATGGACAATTCTGCGAAGATAACTAAGTCGATTTTGAGTTGGGATACATCCAAATACTCACTCAGCATATATGTGTTCGTGTGTATTTATATGTTGTAACTGATCATTAAACATGTTGCCTTGCTACCCTTTATTGACTCCTGTACAATCAAGAATCTTTTAGAAAGAATACTCACTCAGCGTATGTGCGCACGCTCGTGTATCTATATATTGTAACTGATCATTAAACATGTTGCCTCGGAACCCTTTATTGACTCCCGTACAATCAAGAATCTTCTAGAAAGAATACTCTAGAACTTGCTTCCTATATGTCCAATTATAACTTTCTTAATTTAGCCGAATCTCTACTTGGAATAAAAAGGGAGAGAGAATCTAAAACAAGCAACAAACTATAGATTTCAAACTTATTGAAAGACTCTATATGCCAACAGTCGGATGACTATATGGTCTGTGGAAGAGTAAAAAAGACACCAACCGGTTTAGTATATAATAACATAGTGGCAAATCTTGTTCTCGGGAATTTCTCGGCTTGGGATTTTAAAATTTCAAGGTTTGTCTTGGGATAATTGGAAAAAATCTTGCTAAAAAATTAAGAATGAAAAATATTTATTATAAATCGATAAATTAATGTAATTTTTTAAATATATAATTACATAATGATTTAATTAAAATTTTAAATTGTTTTTACATTTATTTTGGGATAATTTCAAGGTGTTCCAAAATGGTAACAGTGGTCATAACAGCCACCACCGTTACCGTTATGATACGGGCCATTATGGCCTTTTTTTATTTTTTGAAAAAAACTATTACAGGGCCATTACGGACCATTGCTGTTTTTTCTATAACGGCCATTATGGCCGTTTCAACCCCATAACACGTAATGGTTATAACTGTTACTGTTACGTAACGGCTATTATGTAACCAATTTTGAATACCTTGGATAATTTCTTGAAAAAATTATGATAAATTCAAAACTTCTGATATTTTGGAAATCTTGGAATAATATCGCGCAATTTATTTTTATTGTGAAAATATCTCCGGATCTTCAAAATCTCAGCGATATTTGTCACACTGGAATATAGTGCCAAAAGTTATTCCTAGTTAGACTTGTGGGCCCTACAGTCCAACAGGTTGGCTTACAGTGGCATTCTATTAGATTTGCGGGCCTCTAATAGACTGGAGTCTATATTTCCCATAAATGCCTATGCCAAGTGGTGGGATCTAGTTTCAACTCCACACTTGTGATGTGTAGCCTGGATGCATCATTCCATCATCTATTTGTTTAACGGATCAGCTTGTTAATAATCTTTCCATTCAATGGGAGCCCCCGTACTTATATTTTCGATCGTTTTTGGACTGCAGTCTGATCAGTGTTCGAGTTATCGGCGAATTGTCGATAATATCGGCGATAATATCGGTGTCGCCAGCTCTGCGACACCGAAACCCCCTAAATTCGTTTCTCTGCCAGTTGTCGGCGAAAAATCGGCGACAATATCGGCGATTTTTTTAGATGGGCGATATAATCAGAATAGACGAAATATCGAGAGATATTATCGGCGTCCGTCCGATATTTTCGGAATCTCGACTGTAGCCACCAACCCCACGAGAAAACTGTAGCTACCTACCCCTCTTTTCTCTGATAAATATCGGGGATATCGGGGAAAAAATTTTCAAACGTACCTGGTTAATCGGAAGTCGGAATCGGAGCTGGAAGAGGAGCTTCTCGATCGGCAGAGCAGGTATGTGTACGCAAAACCCCTCTTTTCTCGCCATCTCCCCTCTTTTCTCGACAGAGCTTTTCGTTTTTGAATTTCTTCGCGAAAATCCCTGAAATCGGATTTCACACCGAGCGAAAATCGCTCTCGCACCGGGAAATCCGATTTCGCCGAGTGAAAACCCCTCTCGCGGTGAGGACTGAGTACGCTCGTATCGCGGTGAGGAGCGAAAACCTTTCTCGCGCCGTGAAGATGAAAATGAAGGACGCGGATTTCCTGCGAAAGCCTTTCGTTCGTGCGCAAGGATCTGGGTGAGGCCCACTCCAATGTATGTGAGAAATCCATTCCATCCATCTGTTTTGAGATCTCATTTTAGGGCATGAGATAAAAAATGAGGTGGATAAAAAACTCAAGTGGGTCACACCAGAGGGAAAATTAGGGAAAGAAATTTCTACCGTTGAAATCTTCTTAGGCTCCACCTTGATGTTTATATGTTATCCAAATCGTTTATAAGGTCATTGTCAATGGGATGAAGTGAAAAAACCAAAAATATAGACTGATACAGTAATTTTTTGGGCATAAGAATGCTTCAACGGTGCTCACTGAATGATCACTGTTTCCTCTCGTGTGTCCACTTGAGTTCTAGATACACCTAAGTTTTGATCAGAAGTCCTTAAATGATCTCGAGAAAACGAATGGACGGAGTGGATTCTTCAAAAACATGTTTGTGGGCCCCACCCAGCATCCTTGTGCAGGAACTTCCTGTGGAAATCCGCATCAAAAAAGGAACTTGGCCTGGGAGGTTAATCCAACGGAGTACGATCTTATCGTACTCACTAAACTCAGTTGGGCCACTTTGAATGCATGTGTGATTTATCTAAGCCGTCCATCCGTTTTTCCATCTAATTTAAGGGGTTGAGCCCAAAAATTTAAGCATATCCAAAACTTCCGTGGCCCCAAGAATTTTGCAAAAGTAGACATGCAATTTAACTATTTCCTACGGTGTGGTCCAACCATGATGTATGTGGACCCCACCATAATGTATGTGTATTATCCACTCCGTTCATCCATTTTTGCAGATCATTGTAGGGCCTTATCCCAAAAACGAGATGGATAAAAATATCAGGTGGATCACACCACAGGAAAATAATAGTAATTGGATATCCATCACTTAAATCCTCCTAAGGCCCACGGTACTGTTTATTTGACATCCAATCTGTTAAATAGGTCATAGAGACCCAGATTAAGGGAAAAAACAAAGATCAGGTTGTTCTAAAACCTTCATGGCCCTCAAAAAGTTTTGAATGGTCAAAGTTCATTCAACACTATTTCTTGTAATGTGGTCCAATTGACATTGGGATATACCTGTCTTTTTTTTTTCATATAATAAAATTATCTATAAAAATATCTGGACGGCATGGATGAAACACATACCTCGTGGTGGGGCCCACAAAGCACGGCAGGGGAGTAGCCAATCGGTTTCCAAAGCTCAAGTGAGCCGTACTAAAAAATGTGGCTAGGAAAATTCCTACCGTTGAAACCTTCCTGGGGTTCAACAGTGATGTTTAGATGCCATCCGTACCGTTAATAATGTCATTACTATTGGGATTAACTCAAAACAAAAATATTGGCTGAATCAAAACTTCTGTGGCCCCACGAATATTTCAACTGTGAACGTTTAATTATCACATTTTAGGCTAACTTGAGCTTTAGATACGGTTCGTTTTTGCATCATTTCCTAAAATGAACTCACAAAATAGATGGACGGGGAGGATTTTTCACAAATATCACAGTGGGCCCCACCTAAGATTGCAGCGCAGGAACGAAATCAAGTCCTGCGCTGCTGTTGAAAGGGCCAGGTTGCGTACCGAGGAACTTAGTACGCTAAGCGTACTGAGTTAACTCTGTGGGGTTCACCTTGATCTATGTATTTTATCCACTCCGTCCATCTATTTTATTAGATAATTTTATGACATGGGTCCAAAATTGAAGGATATCCAAAGCTCAAATGCACCACACCATATGAAACAGTGTGAATTGAACTTACACCGTTGCAAAATTCTTGAGTGTCACGGAATTTTTGTATTAAGCTTATATTTGTTTTTTTCCCTTCATCCATGTCTTTGTGATATTATTAATTGTGGGATGACAAATAGACATCATTGTAGGGCCTAGGAAGGTTTCAACGGTGGAAATCATTATTCCCAACTTGTTTCTGTGGTATGATCCACTTGAGAGTTGGATATGCTTCAACTTTGGGCTCAACCCTTTAAATGAGCTGAAAAAACGCATGGACGGTGTGGATAAACCTTATTTTCACGGTGGGCCCAACTGAGTTTACTCCGTACCTTAAGAGCCTACTGCGTTACTCAGTCAGTGACGTAATCCGATTCCGTTAAATGTGGTGGCGTGGATGGCACGCTAAGTGAGTAAACTCTGTGGGGTCCACCATGATTTATGTAGTTTATCGATCATCCATCCATTTTACAAGATAATTTTAGGGCCTTGTATCAAAACAGAAGGATCTATAAAGGTTAAATGGACCACATCATAGGAACCAATGTGAATTGAAGTTATACCATTGAAAAATTTTTAGAGGCCACAGAAGTTTTGGAACAAGATTATATTTGTTTTTTCCTTTCATCCATGTTTGTTTGATCATATGAACAGCTTGGATGAAAAATAAACATCACTGTGGGGCATAGAAAGGTTTCAACGGTGGAAATCATTATTTCCACTATTTCTGTGGTATGGTCCACTTGAGATTTATATAAGCTTCGATTTTGGGCTCAATGCCTAAAATGAGATGGAAAAACGTATGAAAGGTGTGGATAAACCACATAAATTCACAGTGGGCCCAACTGAGTTTACTCAGTACAATAAGAGCTTCCTCTGTAAGCAAACTGATACAGGTGCATTGGCTACAGTAAAAGCTGTAGCAAAAAACTGTAGCCAAAAGAAATAGATTGGCTACGCCCTCTACCACCAGCCCCACCATGATGAATTTGTTTCGTCTATGCCGTCCAACTATTTTCCTACATCATTTGATAAAATGAGACCAAAACTTAGGTATATAACAGTCTCAAGTGGACCACATTATTGGAAACAGTGTTGAATAAACTTCAACCATGAAAAACTTTTTGAGGGCCATAAAAGTTTTGGATCAAGCTTATCTTTGTTTTTTCCCTTCATCTGGATCTGTATGACTTAATCATCAGATTGGATGTCAAGTAAACAGTACAGCCATCCTTGGGAGGATTTTAATGGTGGATATCCAATCACTTGTCCTATTTTCTATGGTGGGGTCCACTTGAACTTTATTATGGGCCACAAAAAGTTTTGTATAAAGCTGATATTTGTTTTTTTACTTCATCTAGATTTATGTAACCTTTTCAACGGGTTGGATGGAAAATAAACATTATGGACACATTATGGTGGGTCCTAATAAGTGTTTAATGGTGGACCATATAATCACAACAGTTTCCTTTTGCATTGTCCACCTGAGACTATATCTGTTTCATTTTTTTTTTCTAGTACTCATCATGTTGTATGTATAAATCACAATAGGCCACATAAATTTGTATACTACTAGGGAGCAAAATGTCGTCTGGATCGGGAAAAGGAGGAGCAAGGGACATTGGGTGGAAACATGGACGGCCAGTGGAGGGGAATAAATATGGGGCCATTTGCAACTATTGTGGCCAAGTGATATGGAGTGGGGGAGTGTCTAGGCTAAAGGAACATTTGGCGAGGGGATACAAGAATGTGAAAGACTGTCCAAGTGTAACAAGGCCAGTGAGAGAGGAGATGAGAAGAGTGTTGATGAAGCGAAGTCACGCAAGTTGCAACAAAGGATTGGGAGAGGGATATGAGGGAGGAGCTACGAGGCACTGGACGGGGCCTAGGTGCTATCGACGAGCACGATGATGACGACGATGAGGGGATCGTGTACCCCGATGACTGTGTTACGGCTCGAGAAAGGAGTGATTTTAGACAAGTGATTCGTGAGTCTCGGGCTTGAGTGGGAGGGGAGCAAAGAAGACGGATTGATGAGAGTAGGCCGTCGTTTGGGACGTCCCGACATGAGGCGGGTGGGAGCGAGCGGACGATTTGAGGGAGGCGGTGGGCATGGCCTACAACGCACGCAAAGCGCTCGTGTCCCAGATGCACCCATCGCGGCGTTAATCAAAAAGATTAAAAATATGTGGGGCAAGGGGCTCAGGGAGAAAGTGGGTGGCGCTATATCTAGGTGGTTCATCTCGAGCCATGTACCAGCAAATGCAGCAGCCAGTCCTCACTTCAAAAATATGATTGAGGAGGTGCAGCGTGCCGGGCCGGGCGTGAAGCCCCCCACGCCACAGGAGATTCTTGGTGTCTACCTCGATCGAGAGCACGAGGAGATGCAAGCTTGGGTAAGTGGACTCAAGCCGAACTGGAAGCAGTATGGGGTAACAATCATGTGTGATGGGTGGACAGGACCTACGAAATTGTCTATTATCAATTTCATGGTGTACTGTAGAGGACAACCAGTTTTCCTCAAATCCATTGATGCATCAGCCAGAATAAAAGATCACGAATACATATATGCTCTCCTGAAAGGAGTGATTAAAAATGTTGGGTCCCAGAATGTTGTCCAAGTTGTGACAGACAATGGCAGTGCGTTCGTTAAGGCAGGGAAGAAATTGATGCGGAAGTTCAATCTCTATTGGACCCCATGTGCGGCACATTGCATTGATTTAATGCTCGAGGAGATTGGCCAGAGGGATTCTATCAGGAAAACTATCCAGGATGCGAGGAAAGTGACAAACTTTATATACAATCACTCATGGTTGTTGGCTGCAATGCGTGAGTGTTGTGGAGGGGACATCGTTAGACCAGGCGCGACACGATTTGCCACGAACTTCATTGCACTTGACAGCTTATACAGGCACCGCGTGGGTCTTAGAAATTTGTTCAGATCCGAGAGATACATGGAGTGGAATCAGAGGAAGACTGAGGGTGCAAAGACCTGTTCAAATATAGTGCTTTCCGATGCCTTTTGGGATAAAGTTCACAACGTTGTTTCCTTCCTGCATCCGATGTACAAGGTCCTACGAGCCGTAGATAATGAGATGTGGCCTTCGATGGGGTCAATGTATGAGCTTATGAGAATTATGAGACAGGGGATAATGACTGCAATCCCCACTTCGTATCAGTGGGTGATCGATATCATCGATCATCGATGGACTGGGACTCTCGAGCATCCACTCCACCAAGCTGGTAAGTTTGTTAAGACAACTGAGTACTTTAAGCATCACTTCTGTTTGCATGTTAATACAACTGAGTAACTAATATTTGGGTTTCAGCATACTACTTGAATCCCAAATTTCATTATAAACGTCGGCTCCATGAGAATAAAGATTTGACGATGGCTGTCCACGAGGCGTTCGAACGATTATTCCCAGAATCAACAGCGCAAGCAGATTTCGGTAACCAGGTAATGCAATAAAATTTCTTCCTTATAGCCTTTAGAAATATGGGTGATTAAAAATAATGACCTATGAATCCGTGTTTACAGTTGTTGCGGTTTAGGGATGCGAGGGGTACGTTCTCATCCGCACTAGCAAAAGCATCGACTGAAACGATGATGCCGTGTGAGTATGTTAACATAAGTAATTGCATTTTTCGTTTAAACTTCAAACTAAAACAAGCTCCTCATGGATATATAGGTGAGTGGTGGGCGATGTACGGAGTCGACACGCCCGCATTGCAGTTATTGGCAGTCCGTGTTCTCGCACAGACTGTATCCTCCTCACCGTGTGAGAGGAATTGGAGCACATGGTCACTCATACACACCAGCAAGAGGAACAGACTAACATATGAGAAGCTGCAAAAGCTCGTTCCAATGAGGGTGAGGAAGCATCTTCACGGCCCCCTCCTCATCATCAAGTCATAGTGAATGATGATGATGATGAGACTCAACCCCCACTTGACACTGCTCCTGGGGACGACGACGACGACGACGACGGCGGTGATGAGGGAGGGGACAGAGGCACCAACACTAGTATAGGTGGTACTAGTGGGGGTGGGGGTGGCAGTGGTGGGGGGTACAGGACGGCTCAGAGCCAACGATCCGTTGGCCAGTTCACTGAGGAGCAGAGCTTTGACCATGCCACTCAGGACGAGGATCATGGATCTCGTCCACCATCCAGAGCGAGAGCATCAGAGCCCAGATATAGGTTCGAGCGTCGTTCAAAGAAGAAAGCCGGACGCGCCGCGGCTGATGCTCTCACACGCAGCTTGTCATCTATAGACATAAGTTCAGATCAGGGGAGCTCCACCTCTGTCCCACCTTATGCTCATGGGGGATATCACGGGTATGGCCATGATAGCTCTGACATTCAATCACGCTCTTCTACCCATGGGTACAGGCAGCCGGAAGATAGTTCTTCGAGTCATGACCCTTTGACAGGAGGATATTTGGGGTACCCATATGACTGGCAGCAATACTATCAAGGAGTCGGGGTTGGACTTGATCTGTTCCCTCAGTACCCTACTCAGGAAATGCCGTCGATGTATGTCACGCAATTCCCACGTCTGGGCGTACTCGTACAGTTTGGGGAGGATGACTATCAGAGGTACATAAGAGAGTTCCTCAATTGGTATGAGCAGAGGATGACCTGGGAAGAGTACTGCCAATATGTTGAGCAACAGTACTACTCTCAACTGCCACGGGATCCGGACAATGATTACGAGCCACCTCGTCACTCTATGTGGGGATGAAACCTGAGCAGAAAAGTGTATTTTTTCAATTCATTTACTTTTGCATGTCTTAATTGTTGTAAGCTTGCATTTGTACTATATAAACTAATTTTGGTTACTATTTGAGTGATTTCTTACGACAACGCATACTTTTTTGGCCCCCATTAAATGGAAACTTCTAATTTAAAGCATTCTTTTTGCAAAATTTTCATTCCTAAATATGTAAATATGTGTATTTAGGCATGTCCTGAAGTTTCACTGAAAAATTCCACCATTTTTCCCATATTTCTCCCTTTTTCCCTGCATTTCCGGTTATCGGCGATATTATCGGCGATAACGATATTATATCGTTATCTCCAGCCAGCGAAACTTGTAGCGATACCGACAACTCGAACACTGAGTCTGATTGACCATTTTATGTTCCAGTTAGTCTAGATCTTTTGTGTTTCTTAATTTTGTTGGCAGCTTATTAGTTAGTGGGCTTAATTAGTAAGTGATAGTCATAGTCTACAACAATCGAGTTACTTGTAGCTTAAGTTATCTCCATCCTTAGCAGGGGTCTTTCATTTGTTGTTGAATGGGCCTCCTGTATGGATGATCCTTAAGATTGTGTTGTGCCTTTTTAGGGAGTTTTTTTTTTTTGGTTCCGGTTTGGGTTGTAGTTTGGGCATTATCTTAGTGTTTCTCTAATGAAATCTGATGTTTTTCTAATGAAATTTGGGTTGGGTAGTGTTTCGCTCGATTACATCATACAATTGTTTGTGGCTCACAATCTAACCATTTTATGGGTCCGTATGGTTCACACATTTTGGTTTTCTTAACTTACCTAGCTGTTTATTAGTAATAGGGTTAATTTATACCCCAATATAGTCACTTCGGGCTTAAGTATTTTCGTCACTATTTTCTTGGCCATTTTTCGGGAGCCCAAAGATGTCCGAATGACATCCAATTGGTCCTATCTGAAATACCATTTACCTGGCTCTCAAATCAGCCCAACATCATGAAATTATGGCATGATTCATTGAGTTATGGCCAATGTATGGAAGGGCTGTGTGGTTATGATGGGATTAGGGATATTTCAGGTTGTTTTTAAATTATATTAGCATATATGTTAGGATTAGACTTAGTGGATGATCAGGATTAGAGTTGGGTTTAGCTTTGGGAAATGTATATATTTGTGTGTAAAGACTCTTTTATGAATAATTAAATTATGAATGGAATTTCAGTTTACTCTTTACTTGTGATATCGTCGGATGACACTCCATGCAACCAATGGGTAGGCATGATTCCAAACCATCTATCCTTTTTCTCCTTCCATCCCTGTTCTTCAACATACAAATTGTCTTCATCTATTTCTACAGATTCTCCATGATCATGCTGCGTCTCCCAACTTGCCTATCAACTATTTTGATTAGATGGGTGTGGCCATATCTACTAATTGTGGGTGGGTGATATGACTTTTAACTTAATTTTCTTACTTATATCTGCTTTTTTCCTAATTGTTTACATCATTATACGCTATTATAGACCTGAATTTCTGTTTGACCAAAGTTTGCTATTTAATCATCTCTACTTATATATGTTTAGTGTCATTTAAAAAATTTGTATACTTATGTTTTAAGAAACTGTCTACAGTTGGCCTGAAAACAATTGAAGGGAGGTGTGCTGTTGGTGATTATAATCGGTAAGAATTAAGTTCAACTTTGTTTATATAAAATCAGTTGTCCTGGTCCATTTTTTTGTTAACAATTTTGACCCAGCGTGGGTTTGGGCGAATGGCCAGCGTCGTGGGTGTGTTCCCCACAGATGCAGTTTCGATTCCCCTCCTGTGCACTTACCTAATGCACATGGTTTACGGGTGCTTACGTGCATCCGTAGTGAATAGTCTGGCATTCAAAATTAGCGGGGATACCCTGTTGGCATTAAAAAATAATAATTTGTCATTAAAAATCTCATATCCTTTATATTTTATAAATAAAATTAGTAGGCTCAATTTTCTTTTCAAGAGTAGACTTGTAACTTTGTTGCAGCTTGTGTTGTATAGAGTGGATGAGGGGTGATGGGATGGCATCCGATATACCCATTATTAGAACTTTACTAATTGGGAGGCATACAATGGTCATCAGATTCATCACCTTTTCTTCATCTTAAGATAATCAATTAAATTTAGATATGCAAGTAGTCAAAAGGGATTAATCATCACCATCATCGTAATAATTATTACAACAGATAGAAAACATCAATAAAGAAGAAAACGGGTATAAAACATTAATCTTTTGGGGAAGTTTGTGAATGATAGTGTTGACTGTTGATGAAGTGTCCACAGAATCTAGCTTTGGACCAAGTGAAAATCATGAATACGTTCCACCTGATTGGCAGGTGGAATGATTGGCACCATAGAAGAATTCAATATCTAGAGTTCTACCAACGCATGTCAAACCTTGAGATATGAGGGAAAAAAACTGGTTTCTGTTACATTTTTCTTTTGATTACTATATACAGGAGGAAAATTTGTTTTCCTTCAAATTCATCTGTGAGATGAGTTACACAGTATAAGTTTTGTTTTTTCTTTTGAGTTCTATCAGAGATTATTCCCTCTTCCTACTCATAATTTAATGAGAAAATGGGAATAGTTTTAATATGCTTTTTTACAGTTAATTTTGTTTTAAGAAGCTTGATTGGAAACCCATTAAATTTACTGTTACGTATGTGGTTTCTTTTCTTATAATCGTTATTTGGCCTTTCAGAATTGGCCCGGGTGCTTTTCTTCTCATCAACAAATGTCTGCTGCTTGAAGTTCAGGTGACTCCATATTTCAGGCATTGGATGGATATTGTATTTCAGTCTTCTATCTACTTGTCTGGTTGCTCTCTTATTATTTGCTAACCTAAATTTATGAGAATGAAACATACAATGATAAACATAAACATCCTAATGGGATGAAGTCCTCTTGTACCCTGACAAATAAGAAATAATACATAAATGAAATTGCCCTGCTAATGCACGTTTTCTTTCGGAATGTGTAACATAAACGTCCTAATGGGATGAAGTCCTCTTGTGCTCCTGGCACGTAAGAAATAATGGTAGTTGGCAGTCTCACAGATGATAATGCCATCGTAAACATAAATGAAATTGCCCTGCTAATGCAGGTTTTCTTTCGGAATGTGCCTCAGTTGCACACCAGTTCTCACGAGTTCTCGCGAGAACTCATCGCACATGATGTGAGCCCAAAATCTGAACGGTCCACATGATGTAGCACCCCAAGGCCCAACTTTTACCCTGATCCAAAACTTTGGATGGGCCATGGCAAAAGAAATCAGTTTCCTCCCTTGATTTGCATCTCTCTTTGCTATGGCCCATTTGAGTTTTGGATCAGGGTGAAAATTGGTCATCGGGGGTTTCATGGGTTGCCACATCAAATGGACTGCTTGGATTTTGGGCCCATGACACATATGCAAAGGTGCACACGTGCACAGGTGAGCATGCCTATATATATATATATATATATTCTCACGGGAACTTTTTTGAGAACTCATCTCACGTGATATGAGCCCAAAATCTGAACGGTCCACGTGAATATATATATATATATATATATATATATATATATATATATATATATATATATATATATCACGAGGAACTCATGGGAACTTTTTTGAGAACTCATCTCACGTGATATGAGCCCAAAATCTGAACGGTCCACGTGATGCAACACCCCATGAAACCCCCAAGGCCCAACTTTGACCCTAATCCAAAAACTTTGGTGGGCCATGTTTAAAGGAAACAGTTTCCTCCTTTGATTTACCTCTCTTTGCTATGGCCCACCAAAGTTTTTGTATCAGGCTGAAATTTGGGCCCTGGGGATTTCAAGGGGTGCCACACCACATGGACCGTTCAGATTGGACCCCCCCCCCAACACACACACGAGAAAGTGGTGCAGGATATATGATTTAATGCTAACATGCAACGTGGAGATTATGAAAGAGTCCATAAAATAATTCAATTAACAAAAGATGCTAACCCACCAAGTAATTAAGAGTAAATAATCGGAAATAAAATTTGATTTGACTTAAATGACATGCCCGCATGCTAAGAAATCACACAAATCAATTAAAACTCGGCCCGATGGATGGATATAACTTCCAATTTAGCATAGGCACGTTATACACTAAAGGGACGGATTTATAGGTTTTATGATTAGGGTTAGGTAGGAGAAAATCTGAAATTTGGAAAATTAGGGTTCATGGGAATTGGGAATTAGGGTTTTTTAAAATTTAGGGAAAAGATGAAATTATGAATAAATTGGGTGAATTGGTTAAATGGGATTGATCGATTTAGGTATTGGTAGAGGGGAATTAAGGTTTTGGATGAAGGGAAGTTAGGGATTTGGGGTCTTCAATGGTTAATTTTGGTTGGGGTTGAAGTTGGATGATGAAAAGTTGAAGAAAAAGATGAATTGGATAGTTTTAGATAGGAATGGAAGAATAGAGATGGAGTTTTTGGGAAAATACCTCATTTGGATAGAAATGAAGAAAGAAAGAAGATGATATATGGAAGCCTCGCACCTCCGTTGAATGGGAAATGGAATCATACCACATACAAGCTCCAAATCACATGGAGTATTCTTCCAATCACATGAAGAAGAGAAAACACAGAGCTTTTTTTTTTTTTTTTTCCAAAATAATGGTATTAGGGCTCCACACACCCCATTTTTACAAAAAGGCGCGCTCAGATAAGATTCTCAACACAAAGACGCTAATAAATTAAAAGTTGTTCCTAACTCCCTAATCTTAACACAAATATAAGGTATACCAAAAATAACAAGCATGTAAACAATCTAAACATCTAAACTATTTCGTTGCCCATGTGGTCCACGATCAAGATGTCCGATGTTGATGATCCAATGGTCCGATCATTGTTTCCACCTAATCCAACAATCCGATGTGTCCATCAAGCTCCTATCTACAGCCCACATGCATCTTCCCAGTGTGGGGTCTTCAAAGATGCACGAACATCCACGTGGGGTCTTCAACGTGGCTAGGAATGTGAATTGGGCCAAGTAGGCCCCTTGTAATGGTCGTCTAGCCATAAGGAGATTGCTTCAGCCCTCCAATGGTATGGTGCTCAGATGTCCTCATCAGAAGGCCTCAAGTCCAACTAATTGGACCACCCAGCAGATAACTTCGAATCTATTAAGTTCATGCGACATCCAACCCATCCAGTAGCTTGGCCTTATCAGAAGGATCACCTATTGCAAAAATCATCCAAATCCACTCATCTAATAGGTTACACTTGTATTTTTCTATTTATCAATGGCTAGACGTTGTTTTCTATGGTGTGGCCCATATGTATATAAATATAAAACTAATGCAACCATAGATCAATATCAAATTAAAAAAGAAAGAAAGATTGGCTGGTAGTGTAGATCTCAAACCGTGGCTTCTGCTTTATGAAACCAGAATAACAATGCCAGAATATAAGCTATTTCAATCATTATGAAGGAGATGCCATGCGAGAGCCTCCTAGGTGGTTAATGGGTGGAAGAATTTGGCCCGTACTGCTGTGCATGATTATGACTACATCCACCTGGTTTATGTTGCCCATTTGTGGCCCGTATGTTTCGTTATTGTAATTTATTATGTTGGGATTAATCTGAGTCCATGGCGCCATGCTTTTGTGTGAATGGTGATGTCGATGCCATTAATGATGGGGTGGAATTTTTTTCTTTGATCAGAGTGGAGCTTTACTGAAAAAGGCAAAAAAAGGAAGCTATGAGATCGATAGGACGAGATGACGACAGATAATCTGCCCAAAACTCAAAAATCAGAATACATAATTCATAAACAAAAAAAAAAAAAAACAAAAACAAAATACATACCCCAATCCTCTGACAGCCCTCTTTTGGTAATCTCTAAACCTTAAATGCATCTCCCATTCAGTGACTATTTTTCTTGCCCCCAAACAAAGCAAACGGTAATTTATTATGATCATCAGTCTATTCACTCTCCAAATGAGGTAAAGTATTTCACGAGAACCATGAATAAAGTATTCCATTCTTTGTTTGTCCCTGACTCACCAACTACAAAGTATTCAGAAGTACATTTTTGCATATTATTTTCCTACATCATTTCAGTGCATAAACTCTTGTAATTTGCAGAATGTCAAATGGTATGCTTCTTTTTCTGAGATGATGGAAGCAGCGAGTCTCGCTAGAGTTCTTCCTGGAGTTGAAACAATTGAAGAAGGTAACATTGTGTGTGTCCACGCGTGTGTGTTATTTCATATGGTTTTAGCAATATTCTATTCAAGTTGTCTCTTCAAAGTATCTCATCACAACATGGGATATATTTAAATATGGAGGATATTATTTACCTATTGATAATATGAAAGGTTATGTAAAATTGAATCTTTTTGCATAGGAATACTAGAGGAAGTTGCTAGATGAATAAGAAGTAATTGTGTTGCCTTCTTTTTTGGGACTATAGTTTTTGGTCACTGGCCCAAAATAGCTAGGATAAGGCTAAGATGATAACGGCAATAACGACAACAAATTTTTTGGTGGCAACTTTGCTGAATTTAAGAGTACAACCCTCTTAAGGGGCCATTTAGATGGGTATAAATGGGGGGAAATTGGGAGTAAATGGCATTTAAGGTGTATTTGGATGGGAGTAAACTCATGGAAATGAAATGAAATGGGAGTAAATGGGTCTGTAAATGAAATCCTCCCTCTAAGAGAGGATTAGGAAGTAAATGGGGTGAAATGACCTTTTGAGCTCCCTTGGAGAGTGCACGAGTAAAACAAACGTGCCGCTACGCACATGCCCGCCATACATGTGGCACACTAATGATACCCTGAAACAATCCAATTATCTGCTACATCACGAAAATCAAACCAATAGAATGATCCAAACCGTCCAAAGGTTGGCCATATAAATGGATGGTTAAAAACCATTGGCAAGTTGCTTGTTTGTGATCCTTGCGTTTGTGGCCCACCCAAGGCTCAAATTTCCTCATTTTTGGTAAAAGTATATATTTCAGTGGGCATATTACAATCATTTCTTAAATATTACATATGTATACTAATTTGGGATATAATAATTTTTTTTAACACGCACTCACAACCCACACAAACCCACGCACACACCACAATGGTTTTTCACCACAATGGGTACTCAAACCCATGACCTCATGTTGAAACTCTTGTGAGTTTACCACGGAGACATAAGTAAGGATCCATTTGGGATATAACATATGTTCCTATGAATATATTGAAAAATTCCAACGCATTCCAATTCCTCCCATTTACTCCCTTTCAAACAGAATATTTGGATTTCAAATGCATTTTATTTACTCCTAGCCAAACACAATTGTGTAAGCCATTTACTACCAATTCATTCACCTCCAATTCCATTTCCCATTACCTCCATTTACAAGCTCTCAAACGAGCCCTAATGTGATTAAGTCTGAATGGGTTATTGTATTGACGTGTGAAGACGGTCGTGAAAGTGTAGCGGTAGTACAGATAATCAACAGGCGTGTGATCTTGTGTGAGACTTGAGCAATGGATCAATGACAATATGTGAAAATGTTGGATTCTGTGAGCAACTCAATGAAATTTGGGTAATTTCCTTCAATAATCACTAGAAAATGACAAAACCTTAGTGTTGAAAAATAAAAGTCAATATTAATTCATTGATTTGCAAAGCCTCTATATTACATTTATTTATACAGTTTGGAGAGGAGATAATTTCTAATTTTAAAAATCCTAGTAAATTTCTAATTTGAAATCGTAATTTGTCTGACAACTAATATTTAAGGAAAGAAAATGTAGATGAAGTTGAAAGTCAATTTTCACATGGGATCCATAATGATGGCCTACGCACAATGTATTTTTAGCCCTTGATCATGCCCGTATCAGGCTTCCCGGGTTGGAAGAAACTCAATTTCGAGTTTGAATCAATGTAGGCTTTTTTGAAATTGGAGAAAGCTAATGATGCAATTCTTCTCGTTCAATTGGTTATATTAAATTAAGTTGTTGGGTTTTTGGCATTTTCACAACATGAAGTGCATGATCTCGTTTTCGTCGAATAAGTTTTGACCAACTTAACTGTGGTTGTGATTGTTCCTTACTGGATTCCAAAAATCTGACCGTTGATTGGTTTTTCTAGTCAACATTTGTTATAGTCATAGTGTTGGTTGATCTAATCGTTGATTCATTATAAAATGTATATTTTGATTTATTAACTGTGGATAATCTAGGATCAGAATATCTTTGAGCACTTTTGTCTTCATTGACATCCAATTCATCATATATCAAATTTCCTATGATTTCATCATACTCAATGGACTCATGTTTGTTGAAGATGTGTGTTCTATTGTGGGTCACCATTATTGGTCCTACATGAAGAATGAATTTCCAACCTTTTCTTTCTTTAATTGTTAGTTGTTAGATAGGTCATGATTTCAAATTAGAGCTTTGTTTACGATTTTTAGGATTGTGAGATTATCCCCTTGCCTAAATATGTACATATATGCAATGCGTGCCTTTGGAAATCAACGAATCTATAAAATTTTATTTTTCAAAACTAAGGTTTTGCGAAATTTTAGCTATTGTTGAAGGCAACCGCTCGGTTCTTGCCGAATCATTTATGGAATTCGACATTCTTATGGGTTGCCATTTTTCTGTTACTTGAGTCTCTCAGAGGATCACATACGTGTGCTGATTATTTATGCCACCTTTGTCGGCATCTTCCGTCACTTTCATGGCCGTTTGCACATGTCGCCACATTATTGGATGGATTAGTTAGGAGAATTTGAGTCCATGTAGATGAGTGGATGTTGTGAGATCTAAGATTTGTGTTCTCCTTGTGATATGTTTCTACGGGGTTCATGAGAAGCTAGAGGTTTGGGGACTCATTGACCAAGGATGGAGTTATGAGACAGTCACTGTCCATCCATCCATCATCATCGTCATCATCATCATCTAAGCCTTATCCTAATTACTTGGGGTCAGCTATATTAATCCTGTTTTGTCATTCCACTCCATCAAGGGCCATACCTTTAGTTAGACCATAGGTCATCAAGTCTTTTCGACCTCCATCCACATCCTTTTGGGCCTACCCCTTGCTCTTTTAGAGTCTTCGACTTGTACCAACTCGCTCCTAACCAGAGTGGTTCTTAGTCTCCATTGCACATGGCGAACCATAAGTCTACTTTCCCCTATCTTGTTACCTATTGGTGCTACTCCTAAGTTCCTTTGAATGCATTCATTTCTAATTCTATCTTTGTCTTGCCGCTCATCCATCTCAACATCCTTATTTCAGGTACACTTATCCTATGAACATTGTTACTTAACTGCCCAACAATCCGTCCGATAAAGCATGGCTGGTCTTATAGTTATCCTATAAAATTTTCCTTTCGGTTTGAGTGGTACACGAAGATCACATAAAACTCCACAGGCACATCTCCATTTTTTCCACGCAGCTTCAATTCAATGGGAAACATCCTTCTTTATTTCTCCACTCTCATTAGTTATTGACCCAATGTCACGCCCCAAATCCGGAACCCAGGCCCTACTACTTCCCAAGTCCCGAACTCGGGTCGCGACAACTTCCTCACCGTTCGCTGAACTTGGTGAACGGTTAGTGAACTACCTGAATGCCAAACCCATCTCATGGCGGGAGATTTTATTATTATTATTAATTTATTTATTTTTTGAAATGGTTAATCTGATTACGCGGTTACACAATTTTATACATGGTATCAACGCATATCCAAGAAAACAAACCTGTTCGACATGTCACACATGATTGTGCACCAGCTTAACAATAAGGGAGAAGAGATAACAAATTCCCTATAGCTCCTGCACGCACCATGCTACTAAACATATTCTGAAAAAGTGTAAATAATCTGTATGAGCAAATCACAGCTCGTGAGTCTACTGCGTGCTGGGAGCAAAATACGGCTTATCAGGGCACTCCCGGAAAGACATCTAAAACAACTACGGGCATATTATCAACCAAGCATGTTATCATAGGCGAGCATGTTATCAACCAAGCATATTATTATAGTTCGTCAGGTTATCATAAATCATGTGATCAATTTTTGGCATACTACTTGGACGAACGATCATGAATCATGAGAATAGCCAATCATCATGTACAAGATAATCAAATTCCATATTCCACTATATAACATATGATGGAAAAGGAATGACAAAGCTGGTATGTGTAGTCGAGATGATAGTACGTGGTATCGTAGACTGTGAGGTTCATCACAAGGGACTTCTATCCAAATCAGTCTCATACTTGATTTGGATAGCTAGACTTAATGTGGTAAACTCCTAATCTCAAGTTAGTCGCGTACCTAACTGAAATCATGGCCATTGCAAAGGTGCACATAATGATTTAGTTGCACACCACCAGCCCTAGTGGATAGTGGATGAATGAATGCATGAGTGAAATGATGAACATCCTCATCTCTTCTAGTACATCTCCAACCCATATGATACGTCTCTACCAAGAATCACAACATACCACACATGTGCAACCCATGTATAAACCAGTGAAATGCTGAACACCCCTCATCTCTACTAGTACATCTCCAAACTATATGATACGTCTACACCAAGAATCACAACATATCACATATGTGCAACCCATGTGTAAACTAGTGAAATGCTAAATGTATGCAGGCATGCAAGTCCTACTCAGTAAGTCCACATCTCAGTACAGTTCATATTTGGAAACATCATCGGGTCTAGTACACTCCATACTGGCTGCCGCCCCATCGCGCTCATGCCCAAGTGAGTGGAAGAGACCTCACTATCCACCTGGCTAGTGGTATGCCAATGCCCACCTGACTTACGAGCCAGTCAAACTCAACCTAGCTTACAACCCCCTGCCATCGGGCGTATAAGGTCACACTCCTTTCCAACCGACCACGACATAGTGGGAGACGCGACCTACTGGTATCTGGCACACGGGCGCTCAAGTTATCCACTCGGTCTTGACGTTTGAAGCATCATGTTGACCCACAGGGTTTATGGACTTTCACACAAGGACATCCTTAGCGCCCTAATGCTAGAATCCAATCCGGCCATCCACGATATACCTGTGGAGGCCACGACCCCAATGTCGCTAGGGTGTAAAGTGATTGTGACATACAAGATGTGTAATCATGAGTCATATCATGCAAGTCATGCATCAAAACTGCGCGTAGCGCACGAACATATATGGGGCAACCTTATCCCATATAGAGTCTCCTAAGTGTCTCAAGCCGAAAGGCATATGTTGTGAACAATCGCCATCCACATCAAGCATATAAATGATGCGTATGAGATATGATAACATACAATCATAAGCACTATGCATGAGATGTGTAATACCGCATTAAGCATAAGGCAGGGTTAAATCAATATAAAGCAATGTTAACTTAAATGTAAAAGCAATGCTACCTCTAATATAAAATAAGTGTTGCGTCAACATAAAGAAAGTGTCATGTCAACATAAAGAAAATGCTATTAGCAAACATCAGTGTAACCCTCGCACGAATCACTAATGTAACGCTACAAAGATCATTAGGTGTCATACCAACGGTTTACGCCAAATTATCCAAGTCATGTAAGCATGTGCATGGAGTACATAGCATACAAGTATTCACACGCACCATCAATATCATGGCCATCATCCAACACTAGCATCATACTGCCCTAGGCATTAGGCATCTATCATGCATGATGTTATCTTTACGTTCACAAGCATCATTTATTTATCATCATTTGGGCATAAAGTAAAACATAGTTATCTTATATGCATGAGATCATCATGACCATCAACGTGTGCATTATTGTCACTTGGATATCAATATCATCTCCAATGTAACCAATATCAAGCAAGGCATAGTGCTTATTCACATGTCATCGTCATGAGCATCAACACGTACATGATTATCAACTAAAATACCAACCTTATCATCCAATGTAACGATCATTAAGTAAAGCATGGTGATCAACTAACATATTTTGTCATCATATACATGTAAATACTATCATCATCATTAGCATGAAGGTCACTTCCACTTCATGATTAACATAGGCAATGTCACAACTACCACAAACAACTACTCATTCATCATAAATGCATATGCCATCAATTCATCATCTATTAAATCATCACCATAATCGATATTAACCCTGCAATAATCACCACCAATTAGATCATATCTATCATTTCAACAAACAATAGGCACGTCCTACCTAAGTGTGGCACCCTCATCGACCTTGGGCTACGTGCAAGGCACGTGGTCCCATAGGTCGTGCGTGAGTCTCACTTGATGAACCAATAGGCCAACTCAAAGGCATAAACTTCCAACTACAAGACTTTCAATGATGTGGATCCAACTCCACAACTAAGTGGAACCCACACATTTCACCATCAACTAGAAATAATGTACAATCTCAAACATATGGACAACATGGTAACATCTTTCATGTCATATATTATATTAGGCCCACTAACCACATATACAAGCAAACCAAGAAAAAAACCCAATTATCCAGTTTATACATTGTATAAATAGGCCTCGTTAGGTGTGGTCCACTTGACTAGAGGTAGCGTGCAAGGCACCCTGACTACTAAGCACTAGGCCTGCCTAACAGGCTCAAGGAAGGTTACCATGGTAGGCTTCTAACTCTCCAATGATTTCGCTACCCATGGACTAAAGCCCATACCCAACATAGCATTTGAACTGGGTCTTCTAAATGGGACCCACATGAACATGAATATGAACATCTAATGGTGGGCCCAGATAGCATTGCCTGAGAATTTCATTCATTGGACAATCCTAACCACCCACACGGCCATGAAATGGATTGTTAAAAGGAAAACTGCCACCTATTCGAATCCAATGAACAAATGACCTGTGGTTAGATGGTTAGGATCATCTGATCAGAATGAAATTTGGGTTGTGATTTTAATGATGAAGATTGAACTAGATATATATTTTCCATGTGTCCCACCAATGTGGATGATGCCTGAACCAGGCCATACCATATGAATGTGTCATTATACAATGTACAAACAGAAGAGATTGCTAAGCTGGTTGTATGTCACAAATGCAGAATTGCATCTGGAGTGGTACTTGGTGGCAATGCAAGATTCAATTCGAGGGCGACGACGGTGAAAAACATCATCATAGACACTGCTGATGGGGCAGCGGAGGCTATATACAAGGTGACAGGAGCCATAAAAGCCTTGCAGGAGAATGCAGGGCTCGAGGACCCCACCGGCCAATTGAATTCCACATCATGACGGCTTAACAGGGGTGCCGCCGACATACAAAGACAAGCAAGGAAGAATAGGCGTTGGGTCAACATAGGCCTGAAAATAATGTAATTTTTTAGCAACCTCTCTCTCTCTCTATCTCTGATTCTGCCTGCTAATGGTACATTGCATTTGCCTGTCTAATGCATGCAAAGGCCTATCTTGGGACCATCTGATCAATGGGCCGCCTTGTTAGTATGGTTCCTGACCATTCAATAAAAAATCAGCACAGTAGCTATTGTTGTAATTTCAGGCAATGGCCCAAAGAAGGAAATGCTCTTGATACCAAAACACCATGAATTGCTATCTCTTAGCTCAAAATACCAATCTATAATTCTGCCATCATCATAACTGATTTGCTGCTTCATCTTGCAGGTATGCAACAACCACCGTCATTGTTTCACTGAATCTGATCGCCATCCTCGCCTTATCAGGTTAGCATTAGTTAATGGATGCTTCTTCATTCTACTTACCAGAATTTCCTCATTTAAAGACGGAAATCTGATTTTTGTTTTCCAATTCTGAAATTGCTGTGACTGCAGTTTTGGGATTCCTACGACTGCGCAAGCCTCTTTACCTGTAAGTAGACTGTAATCCATTGCATAAGAACCATCTTTAAAGCCAGTAAAAAGTGCTATCCTGAAAAACCAGTGAAATTTTCACCATGCTTTAACAATGTATTTCAGTATCAAGGGTAGGTTATTCATTTCTAGCGCGGTCAGATGAACTGGGTCACATGGGAGTGCCAAGGGCTGAGATTTGTCAGATCTTTCTAGGCCCATCCACCTATCTTTCTAAAGTTAGAACTAACTCTAATCAGTGAAATGTGTGGGAGAAAATGTCTTCAAAACAATAGCCCATGGACTATGGCACACAAAGCCCGGCGAGTTTACACCCCATCAGGCTCATGGAAATGATCAATGATTTGTTTTGGATATTTCACATGTGAACAAAATATCCTTTGCCGCTCTCAAACACCCAAATCACCCTCTTTGTGTTTATGGATTGACAACTCATCCGACACCACGAGTCCGTAGTGAAAATAGGCCCGACTGGGACTCGTCAGCCCCTGAATTGGGCGAGTCATGACTTATTCATCGACGGAATGAGTTGGTCGGAGTCGGCCTGTCAAAGGCCATGCTTTTGTTAGAGTAGAAAAATGCATTAGCAAAGATTTGAGTTTTATAATATCTTATCAGTTGATTGTTTTGACAGGCTTATAATCCTCTGCTGGATATTCACATTTCTCTTTTGGATGTATTTTGGGGTGTATTTCTTCCTAGAAAAGTAAGCATTCTTTTTCCTTCAAGGCAACAAATCTTCTGAATTTTTTTTCTCTTCTTCTTTTTGGTACTAAGAGAAGAAAACGGTGTTTTCAGGTTTGCCAGCGACACATGTACGGCTCTTGTGGAGTACCAGCAAGATCCCCGCAACAGCAGCTTGAGCTCAATCCTTCCTTGTGACGACCTACTTTCTGCAGAATCGGTGCTGCTCGATGCTAAAGCAGGCATCCATGACCTCATAGACCAGGTAAGAAATCTCATTTAGTCCTCTCCAATGAATCATTTTTGTAACTGTAAAAGGAAATTGATTTCCTAAGATGTGATGGAAATATGCCGGAATTGAGTTCACCAAGTTTCAGAACTATGACTCAATCCATGCATGGTCAGGCAACTATCATCTACATTTGTAGTTCTCATAGCCTGCAAAGTACTAGCTTGAAAATACAACAGGTTAATGCCAATATTTCAGCGCCACCGGCATCATTCCTTCTGAATCAAGCCCGCATCTCGGATCCACCGAATTACACTTACCAACCAGAAAACTGTCCAAACAATACAATCCGAATAGGAGATATTCCCCAGGTAAATTCAAATGATATTCCCTTAAGAATCTGAGACTCCACTGCTCTAGCCCAATCTACAACAACTATCTAATGCTTGAAAATTTTCCTCCCATTTTTTGAAGATCTTGGAAAGATTTGCTTGCTTAGGCAGCAACAACGGAACATGCAGAGCAGGAGAAATCATTCCAGCTACCACTTACAACACTATCGAAGCCTACACAAGATCGATTCAGAATCTACTCAATGCCATCCCCTGCATGGAAAGCCTGGTAGACTGTCAAGTAGTGAAAGATGCAATCAATGAGATCCTCTCCAAACAATGTAAACTGGTGAAGAAGTTCATTCGAATGGTGTGGGCTGCAACGTTAGTTCTATCGGTGATCATGGTGGGTTTGGTTCTGACATGGACGACAAAAGCTCATCATAATCGAAGCAGACATTTCTCAGATGGGTCTGTGAAACCTCATTCGACAACGACCGATAAGTTGCCGTCTGATCCAACTGTAGCAGACGTCAAACAAACAGAGCTCGAATTGGAACCATGGTCGAAATACAATTTGTTAGGAAACATTTAGCCACCCAAAGTACATAGAATTCCACAGACAAAAAGTATACAAGTTTTAGAGAAAGAGGTAATATAGCAAAAGGAGAGGAAAAAAGAGAAATTTAAATTGGTTTAAGATCCAGAAGGATTGTATTTAATAGAAGCTGTAAGTGGGGAGCTAGAGTAAGAGCAGCAGAGAAGAAATGTGGGAAGCTATTTTATTGCTTGAAGCATTTGGGAGTAACTAGTTTCCATTCATGCAGATGGATGAGGTTGCAGTCAAGAGGTGTAGACTCTAATCCAATGATGAGAGTCCACCGTGCAAATTCTTTTGCCTGATGCTGAAATCAGCTGATTTTGCCCAAAGATTGAGTTTGTAAAATGCAACGAATTAGTAAATCAAATTTCTTTGTTCTTTTCAAGTTATCTTTTTGCAATGACTAACAAATTTTATTAGGGGTGCATTTGGTTGCACCAAGTATTATGAAATTTCGTGATATTTTGCACCAAGTTAGACTGATTAATCATGATATTTCACAATATTTGGTTCAACCAAACGCACTCAAAAGTACTAAGGAACAAGAAGATACAAAATCATTGGAGCGACAAGGGTTGCATAATAGAAGCAAGTTGCTTCTGGCTTGGCTTGTAATTGTAGTCTGCCTCCGTCGGAAGCGCCCACGAAAGACAAGCCCAGTTAAAGGTTTCCATATTGTGTCAGGCTTGTGCATATATACAAGCTTGGGCATACCCTAACACATTTCACGGGAGTCTATAAAGAATAAATGTATATAAATCCATTTACAACTCTCATTCTATCCAATGTGGGACCAAAGGTTTTCACAAAAACACAAAACCAAAGTAAAGACGCTTTTGCTTTTTCAAACATTTTCCTTTGTATTTTTTGAAATACACACAACATCCATGGCAATGGATATCGCCATGATGATTAAAGACAGTCTAAATTGACCCATGCCCTTATTAACAGAAGCCCATCTAGTGACATCCACAGAGAGAGCGTAACAAAGTTGAAGAGAAAAAAAATCATATGCTCTACACCCTTTATAAAAAAAATTTTAAAAAATTTAAAAAAAAAAAAAAAAAAAAAAAAAAAAAAAAAAAACTCTTCCTTATGTTTCATCACAGTCATTTGAGCATGGTAGACCCAACAACGCCCATTAAATCTGCTCTTTCTCTCATCTCTAACAAAGCAATAATATCCCAAGGATTCTAAACCCGGCTATCTTCCACCAGCCACTTTTTATATGTGGAGAATGAATGTCTTCAGCAGAGAACAGAAATGTATCAGTTTCTCAAACTTCGATATCAAGGAAAATCACCAGCTTTAACTGACCAAACTTCCCTCAACAGGATGCAAAACCCAAGGTTCACATGCCCAACCATGGAGCATGAATGCTTCAAATGGCACAGTGTATGCTTGAGATGTAACACAGAAAAACAGGAATGTGGGCTTTGGATAACATGTACAGTCTCCATGGCTGTGTAATATATTGCTCAAGATTCTTGGCAGGAAACCCTGGTTATTTGGTAGTTGAACACAAATTCTGATAAAGTCACTAAAAACCTGGAAAAAAATAAAATAAAAATAAAATAAAATAAAATAAAATAACAGTAAAATCATCTGGGTAGTTTGAAAGAGACCCTACCCTTGTCCAACCTGTAGTTCTAATGTGACTCGACTCAAACTGCCGTGTAGACTCAACTCGGAGAGGTTTCGAGCCGGGTCACCATGAAACTTGACTGCGAGAGTGATCTATAGCCAACTAGACTTGTCTTGGCTTGAACCAAGTCAAGGGCGGGTGGAGGATTCAAACACGAGACGTCCCTCAATCACACTAGCATTTTAGCATTTCACCAATTTTTTTACTGTTTTATCAATTATACAAGTACATAAAATACTTGCAGAAATTATTTAATTAATTATTACATATTAAGTCAAGTAAAGACTCGTCGGAGCCTTTGAGTCAACCCAACCCAGCTGAACATCAAGTCAAGTTTTTGAACTATGGTCCAACCTTGTTGTCCAGTATTGTTTAAGATTATAGCCTTCTCAACAGATTCCTCATTATAGTGAAAAGGGAAAGTTTGGGTTTTTAACATCCATACGATTTCCGGCACCATCCGAGTTACGTTGTCTCGGAAACTTTTCGCATGGCAATGACAACATTCCTAAGCTCTCTAAACCATTACAGATCTTCACCTTCTATTTTCTTATGAACAAGACTGGTTCATTTCTTTCTTTCCATGAAATTTCTGTTCTCATTGAGCTCTAACAGTGTTATATATTGCTTGTGCTTCCATATTCAAAATCAACATGTCTCTCCAGACTAATCAAAACATGATATAACTGTGCTTGGATATTACAAGACCAAGTAACTTCAACCTTGAGTGATTCTTGAATCTGTAAAAAGCCTCAGAAAATTAAAATTCCAAGCTTCCTTGAGACTTCGAATCTCGATGGACCCCGGAAGAGTTCTTGCTGTGGGATGTAGAACTCTGCTACATATAATTTTAAATTTTGAATCCAACAATTTGGTATTTCATTCTAAGGCCTGTTTGTTAACGCTGAATTTTTTCACTTAATGCGGAATTTGGAAAATGTTCCATGCTTAGTGGTGTTTGTTAATGCGGAAAAAGGAAAGCGCTCCACCATTTTATGCCGAAATTTTTCAGTGATAAGAGTCTAGCTTAATGGAGAATCAAGAATGCGCTCCATGATCATTTTTTTAAATCCAAAATTGTCATTTGCAACATAGATTTTCTCCCTTGCGTTATACACAGCCCAACTTTAACATGGGGCACATCTTTGAGCCCACCATGATTTATGCATTAGATCCACACCATGGGGCACTTCTTTGAGCCCACCATGATTTATGTATTAGATCCACACCGTCTATCAACTTTTTTATACCATTCTAAAGCATGATCCGAAAAAAGATGCACATCCAATGCTCAAGTCAACCACACCACATACAGTAGTGGGACAGGAACGACTACCGTTAAAACCTTCCCGATGTCCACCGTGACGCTTATTTGCCATCAAATCTCTTTATAAGGTCACATGGAACTAGATGAAGGAAAAAAACACAAAAATCAGCTTGATCAGAGCCTTATGTGGCCCCAAGAAATTTTCAATGATAGGCACCCAATTCCCACAGTTTCTTATAGTGTGGCCCACTTAAGTCTATATTTGCCTTGTTTTTGTCTGAATTTCTAAAATAATATGAAAAAATGAATGGATGGTATGGATAGAACATATATATCATGGTAGGCCCTGCAAAAGCCCTTATTGTCCATATTTAGGTAGATCTTGGTGGGGTAGTACGCAATCCCCTCCTAAATTTGGAGTGCGAATTATGTGCAAATGTCTTTCGCTGGAAGTTCCTGCACTAGAATCTTAGGTGGAGCCCACAGTTATGTTTGTGATAAATCTAATGTGTCCATCCGTGTTTTGAGATCATTTTAGGACTCGAAACAAAAAATGAGAATACTAGTCTTAAATGGGCCACACTAAGGACCTGTTTGATTTTCCAGTGCACTGGTAAATACCAAGGAAAAGAGTAATAATTAATTCCCTGTGTATTTACAACGCACCTAATTTGACTACTTACTTTTTTGACACAAAACCGAAAACATTACAAAATATATATGGGTCTCACTTTGATACATTTCTCTTATCCACACCGGTCATCCATTATGCCTTTTGAATTTATAGTATGAGAAAAAAAAAATTGAGGTATATCCAAAACTCAAGTGGACCACACCATACGAAAACAGGAATCGAATACTTACTGTTAAAAACTTTGTGAGGCCACTGTTTCTTTTGGTGTGGGCCACCTGAGTGTTGGATCATCCTCATTTTTTGGCTCATGCCTCAAAATATTGTGGTAAAACATATGGACGGAATAGATATATCATATACATTAACTTGAGATTTAAAAATTTTAAATAGCTATTTTGAATCAATTCCCAGTGCAGAAGTTTCGCTGGATTTTTCAAACGGATGAAACGCTAATAATTATGATTTCCTGAGTATTTACCTTTGCTCTTGAAAATCAAACACGCCCTAAAGCAAAAGGTGGGTAGGAAAATTCCTATTATTGAAACCTCCCCGGGTCGACAGTGATGTTTACATGCCATCAATACAGTTCATAATGTCATTCCTAGTGAGATGGAATCAAACCACAAATATTAGCATGATTGAAAACTTCTGTGGCCCCACGAATATTTTAATTATGGGCGTCCGATCCTCACATTTTCGACCCATTTGAGTATTGGATATGGCTCATTTTAGCACTATGTCCTACAATGATCTCACAAAATGGATGGATGGGATGGATTTCACACAAACATCACGATGGACCCCACGTAGATTTCCAGCAGTGGACTTCCTGGGAAAGGCTTTTTCATGAAATCTGGCTTACACCTGGGACCTATTGTGATATATGTGACTACATCCATACAGTCCATCTATATTGAAAGCTTATTTTAGGGCATGATCCAAAAAATAAATTAGCTTCAAATCTTAGATGGACCTTTGTAAAGGAAACAGTGGTGATTGACCATTTAAAAATTCTTTTGGGCCACAAAAGCTTTGGATCATGTTGATATTTGTGTCATTTCTTCATCCAACTGTTTGTGACCTTTGCAATAGGTTGGATGACAAATAAACATTTCAGTGAAATTCATGGAGTTTTTGAAGGTAGGGATTCAATCACAATTGTTTCATATGGGTAAATGTGTCAAATTAATATATTTCAAACATTTAAGACGTTAGTTAACAAACAAGTTATTCTAGATTCACTATTAGTTTTCCTACTTCATATTCAGATTTCAGATTCAGACTTTAAATCCAGACTTCAGATTTCAGATTTAACAAACAGGCCCTAAGTATTTTTTTCATGAATCTGAATCTTTGTGAGCAGAAGACAACTGCAAATCAACCCTAATAAGGTAATATCATGAGCATATAACAAACATTATTAGTAATTCATTCAATTTCCATTTCCTTCTCCAATCCTTCGAACATGTGAGAATAACTAGCACCACCCATTTTATTCTAGGAGTCTTCTGAATTAACTCTCAGGGAATTTCCCATCATGTTGGTCTCACAGACAATGAGACACATTGCAAATTAATTTAGAGATACAATCATACAGACACCTTGATTGTAACTTATAATGGAAACCTAACATTTCATTCACCAGCATTCTTAATTTTCCATAAACCATAGTTTAAAAATCTGAAAACTTGATGTCCATCAACGTTGGGTAGACTCAAAGACTCAGCCCAACTCGACTCGATAGTTAATTACTATAAATAAAATGTCAGGGGTTGGGAAAAGAATATTTAAAATAGTACATTGAATGAGAATTATAAAATAAGAGAATCGATAGTAAACTGCAACATAGCTTGTTGGTGAAGAGTGCGGACACCATCTCAAATGCCGTGGGTTCGATTCCCCTTTTAAGTTTCCATTATAGGTTACAATCGAGGTGGAGAGTCAGGGCCAAGTCACCTGCAAAACTGAGTCTCATGGTGACTCGGCTCAAAATCTCGCCGAGTAGAGTTGACTCGGCTGAGTTTCAAGTTGAGTCAGCGAGCTCTAGAACTATGCTATGAGCATCTTTAAACCCAAATTTTGTTCAAATTCCAACTATACCTTCGAGAATCTGCTGAAACCACTCCATGCCATTAACTGAACAAAGAGATGAAGGCTTTTACAATCGTCTTCTTATATATATATATATATATATATATATATATATATATATATATATATATATATATATATATATAAGACCACACAAAAAAAAAAAAAAAAAAAAAAAAAAAAAAACCTAGGAGCATGTCACTGAATCTACATGATACGACTCTCTGGAAACTCACTCGAAAATCCATTACAGATATCCGGCACAAGCATTTTTACGGATTAATTTGTATTATTGGTGTGTTTCAAGCATACTACGTGGTGACTTTGGAAGCAACAAATAAGACATGATCTATCACCTAAAATGTTCTGAAAGAACTTTAAATGTCGTAAATTTGCTGATATGTACATTTAAGAAACAAATCATCAGCAAATCCACATCATGTACACTAGAAAATATCATATATGCATGTATTCCATTCCATAGCACTGGCACCCACTAGCTTCATCAAATTCCATACGGTTCTGCAAAATTGCCATGAAATGTTTTTGTTTTTGTTTTTTTAATTGCCTGTAAATCTGGACAACTGGACTCAACGGGAAAATAATTCTTCAAAATGAATTAAGAGACATCATCTCCATGAAGGAGTATCTTTCATCAGAAATATTACACAAGTTCTTTCCATACATCTCTCAAAACGAACAACAGTTTCAGGACGTAAATGTAAAGATAAAACCCGAACATGCACAGGCAAACTTTTGGGCTCCAACTCTAGATTACTGTCCATCCTGCCATGGAAATTCAATACAACAATCATGAGACACAAAGCTAGGGGTGAAAAGAAACAGGAAGAAAGGCAGAGAAAATTCCAAACAAAAGCAGCGTAGAGATTCTTTTGATATCCATCAGAAAATTTTAACTGTTCAATAATTTCCTAGATTAACCAAGAGAAATAAAGTAAAATGCACCTGGTAATGGTAAATCAGTCTCATTAAGAATAACCTGCCCACAGATAGCAAAACGCCATACAGAAAAACAACAGTATGGGAAATGTCCGTGCTTAATTCGGTTTCAATCATTAAAAAGATGGTAAAGAATTCAGTCAAAGAAACAGAAACGCCAAAAAATCGGTGAATGAAAAGTTTGGGTTTAATATGGTTTTTTTTTTTTTTTTTTTTTTTGAGAGAGAGAGAGAGAGTACAGCAATATATACACATGTATGTATGGATATCTTGTATATAAATAGGATTGAAATACAAAACTTCAAATAAAATTAATATATTTCCATATGCATGAGTAATAATATATAGGATTAGAGAAGAACTTTTTTCTTTCTTAGGTTTGATTATATTAGCCCTTATTCCAAGCTAGGCCGCATTAGGATGCTCCAGTTTGAGGGAAGTGTTGAAAGGTTAATAGTTGAATAAGGCCCATTTGGCCCAAGTCCATGTAATAAGTGCCCCCCCCCCAGTATCAGATTGTAAGTGCTCCTAGGGTTTCTTCTTCTGGGGTTCTTTTTCCTCTTCCTCTAGGGTTTCTTCTTTTCCCTTCACTTTTTTTTTCCTAATTTTCTTCAAGTCTTTTTTTAAGATTTTTCTGAAGGACTTGCTGATCTGTGTTGCCTTGGCAAGGGTTTGCTGAATTTTTTCTGTTGAAGTAGATTTTTGTGTTGCCTTGGCCAAGGCTTGGTGGATTTTTCCCATTGAAGTAGATTTTTCCGTTGCCTTGCCTAAAGTCTGCTGGATTTTTCCTATTAAAGCAGATTTTTGTGTTGCTTTGGATAGGGTTTGCTGATTTTTTGATATTTTTTGTGTTTCCCTTTCTAATCCTAGGTGGTTGTGGTTCCCTTTTCCTATTAAAGCAGATTTTTGTGTTGCCTTGGATAGGGTTTGCTGATTTTTATTTTTATTTTTTTTTTGTCTTCTTTTTCCTCTTAACTCCATGAGTTTTATTTTTCTAATCTTTCTCAACAAGTGGTGTTTCCCTCCCTTCCCTTCATAATGTCCGATGGTTCCTTACTACCCTTCCTAATCTTCTTGTCTTCTCTTTTCTTTCATCTTTCCCTCGTTCCTTCCCTACACAACAACAGCTTCTTATTAACCCTTTTTCCCTTTAACTTCCCATTCTTCTTTTTCATTCTTTTATGTTCTAAGACTCACGAGGCATTTTCCCGACTGACTCATGATTCGTGAGAAAGGGGGGTGGCTTACGGCTGCAATTTTATTTTATTTTTTTTAACGAGTTATCATGTGTTTTTTAAAATGAAGCCTCTTTTATATGTGGTTGAAGTCCTTGCTGATTTTCTTTGTTGTCTTCTTGAAGATGTTACTGGAAATTCTTATTCTATTCCTTTTTTGGAAAAAAAAAAAATTTCTTAAGGATTTATTGTTTTGTTGAATAGTTGGAGGTATTTGACAGGATTATCTTTTATTGTGTGACTTGTGCTCACCTTTTCCCCGCTGCCGCCATCGATAACTTAGCAGCTTCTTCGTTTCGGGCTCTCCTTGCCAAGATGTATGATGTGACCAATATTTAGGCCTGGACCCGTTTATGCGCCAAACAGTTGGTTCAGGCTTGTTCGGACTAGGAGGTTGTCCTAGCATTGGCTCAAACTTATCATTTTACTAGGCTTGTTTACTCTAAAGAGTTGCTCAGACTCGCTGTTTATTTTAAACAACTAGTCCACTCTTATTTATTCCAGATAGTTATGATTGTGTTGGGCAATTGGCTCAGCCTTGGTTGAGCTGAATAGTTGATCCAGACTCGTTTGTTTATATTGGACAGATGGTTTATTTTTATTTTCCGGATAGTTGTCTAGACTTATGATTATGTTGGGCAGTTGGCCCAGCCTTGGTTGAACTAGATAGTTAATCTAGACTAGTTTGTGCCAGATGGTTATTTTGATGGCTCACATCACTGTAGTTGTAGAAGTGTTTGTTCGCCTGAAGTTATTGGTTGCCTCATCACCTCCATTTCTTATCTGCTCGCTCGTCTCGTCTCAGCCAACACTACTCATTTCCATAGCCACACTACTTTCTTTTCTTCTTTTTTTCTTCTTCTTTTTTCTTTTTTTTTTTTTTGTTGCTTTTAAGAAATCTTTTGTGACTCTCCAAACTTAAGTTTCTCTTTTCAAAGCACCTTGAGTTTGAGGGGGATGTTAGAAGAGAATTTCTTTCTTTCTTTAAGTTTAATTATGTTAGCCCCTATTCCAAGTTGAACTTCATTAGGATGCTCTAGCTCGAGGGGGAGTGCTGAAATTTTGATAATTTAATAAGGCACATAGGCCCTCATGATTAACACCAGGTAGCCATTTAACATATAGGTAATCAAATGGTGGGTTAATCTTTCAAAATCCTTCATTTCAAATAATCCTCATATAAACAATCTGTCTCCACTAAAATTTGTCATCTTCTAAACCAATCTATCAATGGATGGAGACCCCCAATAAAACGTTTTTTCAAGGAAAAAAAAAATGTGTTTAATTCATTTTGCCCTTTTTTTTTCTTAGTTTTAGACCTTCGAACAATTATCCAAGGTTTTTTTTTTTTTCAATAATACAGTGTTCAAAATGGAGTGTTGCTAACCATGAGCATGCCCATTGCATATGCTGTAAATTAAAATTAAAATTTTTTTTTAAAAAAAGGCTGAAATTATTCACAAGAAGGCATTCACAATGACTTACAGAAAAGGGACAAAATGAGAGTACTGATTGAGGATAATTCGCCTTCAAAGTATGCATGCACTAAGGTGTTAACCAGTGAAAAAACATATGCTGTTGAACTTTGTAGCATGATTCTGTCAGGAGTAAGCTGTCGATGGAAACTCCCAGATCAGATACATGTTATGCATATGAGGGGGTCCCTATCTTCCTTAACATGGGTGAAATGACAAGGGTCATAAACCGCATTAAGCATGGCCTCCCCTCATCAGAGATCCATATTAAAGTGTGCAGTCCGAAACCACCCTAATCAATAAGTGAACATCTTCTCAGGGCAATCCCTAGCAGAGCTTAGCTTGTCTAACAAAGAAAGGCAACACATTCGAATAGTGATTTGTTGACTCAAAAGTTGTAAAATAGTAAGAGGCAAAGTCATGGCCTTTTTCAAATTTGGAAGCTGTTAAGATCTCTCCCATGGCCATGCTATGTAGTGGAGGCTTCATTGCTTGGAATTACCTTTGCTAACACATACAAGTAATACAGGACCTGATCATGTGATTCTTTTCTTTTATTGATAGGAACAGTTTAGTAAAAGAATGGAAGCATGAAAAAAAAAAAAAAAAAAAGGAAGATTGTTCTTTGGCCAGCCCCCCCCCCCGCACAAAAAAAAAAAAAAAAAAAAACTATTTTAATCTATTATTCACAAAATAACATGGAATCAGCATCCTACAGTAAAAGTTAAAAGTGGTTTATTGGCAAGGTTTGGAGACTCTAACTAAAGCAATAGAAAAATAGCAAGAGTGGGGAGAAAAGTGAAGAGCACTCCACATGCGCCACAAACCAACATGCTTTTCACTAGGAGTAAAAGCTTCAGTAATTACAAAAAATGCATCTCAAATTCATTCACAACTGTTCATAGAACCCCTTTTTTGGGATTTTTTTTTGGAAGGTTTCTTTTTGGACCCATATTTATAACCACTTAAACACCTTTAAATACTACTTTCTAGTTCCAAAGCTCTCCCTACTAAGCTTATTAAATAAGTTTACAACTGAAAACAGACTTTATATGAGAGTAAAACTCTCTTCTTCTTCTTTGAAAGATAAAGGGGATTTTATTAAGAAGTGGTCAAGATGGCGCCACAAAGCTTACAACCCTATCTAGCAAAAAGCAAAGAAACATCTTTCAAAAGCGAGATACAAGGAGCCCAATCAGCAACAAAGATTGTACCCTCCTAATCACAAAAACTTCCTTTATAGAATCATTGAAACATCGCCCATTCCTCTCCCCCCCTAAATAGCCCAAAATGCCACTAAAATAGCCAACTACCACTCCACCTGAGATTGCTTCAAGATACCAACCCCATGTCCCACCTTCAAAAGGTTGTCGACCAAAGTGGGCTTGCACCACCGAATCTTGAACAAAGAGAGAATAGAATTCCAAATCTTCCAATTTAAAGGACAATAGATGAATAGGATCCACCGAATCCTCACTATTTTACATAAAGTGAACATGTTCAGGATCACCATTCCTCTCTTCCTTGATTATCAATGGTCAACGCCCTCTTTCTACCAACAAGCCAACCAAAGGCCGTCACTTTTGGAGGAGCCCCATACCACCATAGCATAATTGTGGGAGTGCGGCCCTCACCTGTGAGAGGTCGCACCAAAGAATAGGAAGAAGAAACCATAAATTGACCCGAGCTTTCAACTTGTCACACCGTCCCACCTTGCTCCCTGGGATTTGGACAAACCATATGGATGTGCTAAAGGAGAAGCACAGGGTCATCAAATTCTTCATTTGAAAGGTTTCGACGATAAGGAGCCCACAACCCTGAGGAGTCGTTGCCCGACCAACTGTAAGACCCGATACCCCAGAAATTTGGTTTGTACACTGGATAGCCGTTGGTTGTAGGTCCATTGGCCCCGAGAATATTTTGACTTGATCATAAGGTTGTTCTATTATCGAGCTGCAAGCCGTATTTCAACCCGATGTCCGAATGTTAAGATACGGACTTAAAATTAAACAATCAGAAATGACCATTATGTCCTTATTTTAGGTGGGGCTCCGCCAACATCGAGTTTTCAAATCCGTTAGGTCGGAGAGCCTAATCGTTGTGGTCGTAGTCAAGTTACGGAGTTACTGGCGAAAACGACATGTCAATAGGACACCCGGATTGTAAGTTACGCATCGATATGTACATGTATAGTTTAATAAAATAACTCAAATGACCTCGGTTTTTTTTTTTAATCCTTGGAATACTTTTTGTCAAATCACTTACATAACATTTTGTTTATTGCTACCATACGTTCAAACTTCTCAAAATTTTCCTAAACCTTCCCATAAACTTTTTTTAGCTAAAAGCCACTTTAGACCCTTTTTAAGCCCATAAATAGACAAAACCCACTTTCACACATTTCATTTCCAGCACTCTAGCTTTAGTTGGGGAGAAGAAGAAGAAGAAGAAAAAGAAAGAGAAGCTGAGGTTGAGAGCCAAACCTCTGATACTTTCAGGTGAGTGCATAGATTAGGAGCACGCATGTGTACGTTGGGGTTTCCTTCAAAACCCTTTTTGCTGGAGTTTCATGTAGGGTTAGAAACTTGCTGATTTTACTGTGTGAGAATTAGGGATTGTATTGCTGGAAGTAGGTATTGCTGTATTAGGGTTAGGTATTGCTGGAATTGTTATATGAAGGTTAGAATATTGCTGAAATTAGGGATTGTTGGAATTAGGTATTGCTGAAATTAGGGATTGTATTGCTGGAAGTAGGTATTCTTTATTAGGGTTAGGTATTGCCATTAGTGTTAGGTATGACCACTTGTCTTGTATTAGGGTTAGGTTATAGCTGAATTTCATTTAGGGTCAGATTCTTACTGGATTGATTGCTGGAATTGCTGAATTTAGGTTCGAATATTGCTGGATTTTCGTTTGGGTTATGTTCTCATTGGATTTAGGTTCGCATATTGCTAGATGTTCGTTTGGGTTATGTTCTCGTTGGATTTTTCTGAAGGTTATTGCTGGATTTTCCTGATTTAATTAGTGAGATTATTAATGGAAGGTTGGATGATAGAGATGAGTTAGTTTTGTTTAGTTGTCCCTTACAAAGTCCTACAAAGTCCGCCCACTACCTGTTTGACAAAATATTTCAAAGAAAGATCCTTCATCCTTGTAATGTAGTTACTTCCTGCGAAAAAGCATGCATATGGCATGACGTCTTATAGTAGAATGAATTTTTAGATTGGAGTTAGATTGGCTAAGTTATGTGCATATCAAATGCATGGTTCATAGTTGATGTATCATTATATGATTGAGCATGAATGATTCATACCATGGTATGGTGATCTTAGTGGGTTGTGTTGCGACAGACGATGTGTAGTCTGTAAACCATCTGTGAACCGTCTAGATATAGGATGCATTACAGGAGACCCCTCTGGGGAACTTAAAGATATGAGGGGACCTCATGAGGAAGGTCGTCCTCTGTTTGCCTTTAAAACAAAAATGAAATGATCTGTTATGCTTGTGTGTGGGCTCATGCATACATACATACAGTGATTATAAATGCAATGAAACATACTTTGTTACAACTTGAGTTGGACACCACACCGGAAATGTGTAATTCAGCAGGATATGATTAGAGGGTCTGTGGGTGAAAGTCCCTAAACCCTGATTGGTACCATTGGGAGCGACCAATGCTTAGACTGGGTGGAAGAACAGAGCGCTCAAATGCCGAAATACCAAGTAGGCAGCGACTCCCACCGACACATGTCGATTGGTTGAGAGGTTTGACCTGACCTGCTTATGGGCAAGCAAAGATAAGTTGTGTGTGACGAGCTCGTAAATTGTCCGCTATTGTTTTGCCAGGCGACTTATGACTTCTTGCTGTTAGGCAGATAGTGAGGTTCAACACAAGTGGGTTAGACTAGTTCGGCCCGTGAACTATGTAGTCCCACCTCTGTAGTTGACCACGGTGGAAAAGTCTATACAAGTGGGTAGAAGTCCCACCTCTGTTTTAGACCTAGGTGATCCAATTGGGAAATATGGAAAGTTGTGGAAATGTTGAAAGCGTACATATGTTACAAGTGGGTAGAAGTCCCACCTCTATATTATAAATATATAAAAAAATGCTTTGGAAGCCTGTGCATTCATGTGCATTAAATGAGCATGACATGAAACATGCATTTTCACGGCACACACGCACTCACTGGGCTTAGTAGCTCAAACTTTCCTTTCTATTTTTTTCAGGTGAGAGTGGGGAGCTGCAAGAGTAGAGGCTACAGACTCCAATTGTCCTTTTCCTTTGTACATATCAGTGCGTATATTTTTTTGTAATACCCTGCATATGTACATCAGGTATAGTAAATATGACGTGGTTTATGTTTTGGTTTTGCCCTGATGTGCTCAGTTGTACACAGTAAGATATGTTGAATATGATGAAATTTTGCCCTGATGTGCTCAGTTGTACACAGTCAGATATGTTGAATATGATGAAATTTTGATAAATGCAACGTGTTTGTTGGTTTTACTTTCCGAAATCCTCCTTGTGGAGCCCCGCTTATGGGACTTAGTATGTGCTACATGAAAGTCCCAAAACGCGGAGTTCTACGAAGGCTGTCAACCAAAAATGTGGTGTTTAGTAATCATGGATTACCAACACTAGATTTAGGGTCGTGACACCAACAATCCGCCACCAATATGTCTTCATTTGTTGTAAGACTTGCCAAGTTGGGGAACTCGACCATAAGGAGGAATCCATCACCCAAACATCCTTCCAAAATTTAATCCTCTCATCATTTCCGATCAAGAGCCTTATACCCTTTGTAAATTTTGCTTTTACACCAGCAATACCCTTCCACAACCCTAACGCTTTGTACAAAGAAGCATCCCTTGTCCACCATCCCCCTTCCTCATATCCATACTTAGAGATTGTTGAATTGGGGCCCTTCATGGTTTGGGTGGTCCTACAGACTACCATATATTTCTTCCTATTAGTTTATTAATATAAATTAGAGAGAGGGGTGTGAGGAAACCATAATCACTTAATTAACCCTAAATTAGAGTTTATTATGACCATTCTTCTGCAAAGAGAATTTTCCTATCCCAAACCTCCACCACTTCCCTAATAGTGCAATATTCATAACTTCCAACACTCTAATGTTAGTCCTTCCAAAATTTAATCCTCTCAACGTTTCTAATCAAGAGCCATATCCCCTCAAATTTTGCTTTTACACAAGCAATGCCCTTCCACAACCCCGACACTTTGTACAAAGAAGCATCCCTTGTCCACCATCCCTCTTCCTCGCATCCATATTTACAGACAATCATTATTCTCTAAAGAACACAACCCAAGTCCGCTTCCATATTCCCCAATACCTATTTTTTCCAACTGTTGATTTTATTTTTGAGCATACGAAGCTTTCAACATAACTTAAACCTAGCATATCCCTCTACCACAAACACCTCCCACCAAAGCTTCACTGAGTTCAAGAAAGAATCCTTCCACTTCCAGTTAGGCTAGCTCAAACCTAAAGAGTAGAGGGCCCCAATTCTTCGAGTCCACTTCTAAGAGAATAGGACAATGGTCAGAGGCAAACCACGCTGAGTCGACAAAGGAAACTTGTCCACCCTCCCGTATAATCCAAAAATTTGTCAATCTTAATCATAAGAGGCCTTTCCCGGCCATTCAACCAAGCGAAGTTAACCGCCCCCTTTGGAAGATCAATCAACTTTTTGGAATTCGCCCAATTGGAAAAATCAATCATCCTTTGAGTTAACTTGCCCCCATTAAACTTATCCAACGGAAAGGTGACATTAAAGTCACTGCCCACAACCCATGGCTCCACACATCGACTCCTCGCATCATAGAGTTCCGCCCAAAACTCAGCCTTTAGCTAGCCTCATTAGGCCCTTATATTGATACATTATTCGGAGTATCTCTGATATTATCCATATCTCCATCTTGGCAATATCGCTAACACTAGTAGTCTCAGAAATTCCAGGTATCAGCGATGTATCGCTAAGTATCGCCAATATTTTCGACTATATAAATTCCAAGTGTCGCTCGTATCGCCAATATTTTTTATTATGTAAATTCCAGGTGTGGCTTGTATTGGCGATATTTCGATAATATAGCCGATGTATCAGTATCGCCAAAAATCTGTTTATTAAAAAAAATATGAATTTTTTTTAATGGTCACGTGATTATATGCAGTGTTCAAATTGTTGACGATAATATCGATCATATCACGATAGTTTATTATCACAACATGAGTGATATCGAGACCACATTCTTTCATTTCCTTTCCAGTGTCAATGATTTCTCGATGAAATGTAGTGTGTTGTCGATATTTTGAAATATTGATAGATGTTTGGGAAGGAATGTTGGATGGTTGAATGGATGCTTGGCTAGATAGATGGGATGGCCGCATGTATAGATGGGATGGTTGGACTAGTTTCTTACCACAACACATGCTTTTAGGCCCACATTAAATGGAAACTTATTATATATGCACTCTTTTTGCAATTTTTTATTCCTAGATATGCAAATATGTGTTATCTTTTAAAAATGCAAATACGTATATTTTAGCATCTCCTGAAGTTTCACTAAAAAAATCCATTGTTTTCCCCATGTTTCCTTGCATTTCTGGTTATCAGCGATATTGATATCGTTTCTGTATCCTCAGCCAGCGAAACTCATAACGATATCGATACTTCAAACACTATATAAACGTGATGAGACAGCGAGAGCCAGAAGTAGCATCCTTAAATATGACAGATAACGAAAAGTTACCTCCATGTTAACATCCTTAAACGTGATGAGACAACGAGAACTAGGTTGATGAATTCCACAACACAATGATGCCCCCAAAATTACCATCCATGTTAACAACCAGGTCTTTGTTACTACAGCCCCACACCGAATCCACAATATGCCTATCGCAGATAGCCAACTTGGATTCCTGCAAAGAAATTATTTGTGCCTTCAATCTTCTATAAGTCTCCTTCACCTTCCCTCTTTTATGTTGGTCGCCCAACCCTCTAACATTCCATGATAGTATCGTCATCCGGACAATGATCTTGCCTTTCTCCCCAATCAAGCTCCACAATCCCCTATTGACATCATAGTTAATAGAAGAAAACAATCTTACCAGTTTGTGCTGACCTCTGCTCAACTTCTGATTTCTAGCAGGAGTCATCGCCCAATCCCTACAACTATTCGTTGAGCAACAAATTTAAATAATTAGTAGTAGTCCTCTTCTTGATCACCAAAGGTGACACCGATCATCTAACCCATCATGCACATCCAAGCCTCCCAAATCCAACTCTTATCCCTGGCTGCCGCAACAAAGTTTCCTCCCTATTGTTAGAGTAAAAATTTCTTAAAACTTCTTGAACACTAAAGATGTTCTAAATCTTCCCTAATATAACCAAATCCTCTTAAAACAGAACTTTGAAAACTACTAATTGGAAGACCCTACCTAAACCAACTTAAAAACTTCTATAACTCCAAACCAAAACCCATTATGAAATCTTTTGACTGGCCAAATTTTGGCTGTCGATTGACTCACTACACTTGCAAGCTCACTAAAGCCAATGACTTAACAGAATCTTGGTCATGTATCTTAAAATTGGTGGTGGAATCACTTAGTTTGGACTCCCTGTATAACCTAGCAAGCTTTCAAATGGGAGAATATTCATGTCATTCTGACATGGTTTGAAATTTGAATGAGAGTTATACTTGTAGATGACAAAAATAGGGTAACACTATAATAAAGAAACTAACTGATTGGGCTTTCTCACACAAGCAGTTGGGGTCCATCTTGGACTAAATCACTAAACAACCATGAAAAGTAACCTCTTGTCAGGGTATGGTTGGGAGTCGCATGAAAATGGGATACCCCAATAAACTCAGCTTTGGGCTTTAGGCTCTAGTAGGTCGTTGACTCGTTGCCCAATTTCATTGATAAAAGACTTTAGATGTACATATGCTTTTCCCAAAAGCAAAGAACCCTAATCTAATCCTAACCATCTATTTTAATAAAATGACAGCGTTGGCTAAAATATCCAAAGTCTGATGTAGAGCGGGCCACGGACCTATTCTTGGCACAGTGGACCGAAAGAAGCCTGAACAGAAGCGGACGTAGTCCGTTAGATCCTCGCCCAGTCTTGCATGGGGCATAACGTAACTGGGCCTCAAGCATGTCCGGATTGAAGAGATTCATTCCGGATACGGAGAAAATGACATTCAAAGTGCGAACCGTAAATCAACCACAACTTTTGATTCGGATATTGTTGCAGGACACACGACCTATGAATTTTGACAGGAAGAAGTCATCTGGGGCTAACTGACCCATGTAAGAAGGTCGTGTCGCTCTGTTTTGCGAGAAAACGACTCATTCCAATTCAAAATCACGGTTTTAGGAAAAACATTATTTTTAATAAGTTTTAGGTTAGACGTATTTCCTTTGTCTTAGAGTTTTAGTATACGCAATCTTCTTAGGATTTGCTTCTTATCATGCTAGACTCTTAATTAGGATTTTTGTTTTGTTGTTTAAAGCATTGTAATTTCGTTTTAAAGTCAATAAAATATTTTGAATTTTCCTTTATTTCTTGTGAATTCAAGAGTCATTACACCTTGTTGATTCAAGGTTCATATCACGTAGAGGAGGCGGTGTTCTTCCTCTATTCATCTTACACCACTTCCCTACGTCAAAGTCATATCATAAACGTACATGATACATCCCTTCCATAAAACCTATCGTAATAATCCTCGTCAAAATTGCATGGTCTTGAGCTCGTTTGAAAGTTAACTCAATAGACTTTTAGATGGACCAATTCATGTCACTCGGAGTCGTTTAGTACCAGAAAAGTGGGTCAAATTGTGATAAAATAAAGAGACCTATTGATTGTTGTTAAATAATCTATTTTGTCTTTCCAAAAATAATGAATATATGCAATAGTCCAATAGTATGGACCAAATGAACCCACGAATCTATCAGACCATGTGGATCAATCATATCATCACATAGGGGGCACCAATTGATTAGAAGTTTCATGCACCCAATCCACTTGTTGGATATCTTGATCATTGTCACTCTTGGTCTGCATCATTCCCTCTTGGCTAGGAAGAAATGCATCCTTGACTTAGAACCATCAGCCATTTCCATCAGCTTGGCCCGCCTGTATGTCATACCACCGTCATCTTTGGTAGCAACTGAAGATGAAGGCCCACATGTTGGAGTGACCTTGTCATTATTAGACTCCACCACATGGCTCTCTCTCTCTCTCTCTCTCTCTCTCTCTCTCTCTCTCTCTCTCTCTCAAGATGAAGATAAGGTTACCTATAGATCATTGCTAAGTATTCTAGTTTTTGTGTGCAAAACTGCAAAAATATGATATAGTTCAATAATATGGATCACATGGGCCCACATATCAATATGCCCATAACATTGACTTGCTAATCAGACAATTTCAAGGACCAAAACAAGGGATCCACTGATTGTTATCTTGATTGTTGCCACAGTAAGGTGGCATCACTTCTCCTCCCAATATAACCATATGTAGCCTCGTACCCCATGTATCCTGGACTCGGCCATTTCAAATGCATTAATCCATTGTCTTCCTTCAACGCCGTAGAGTTGGATGGACATCTTCCAAGCCTCGTTTCAAGCTCTATCAAGACAACCGGGGTGCAAGACCTTTGTTCATATCCTACCTCCACCAATCTCTCATTCAATGCTTTGATTAAATAAACTTGGTGAACAAAATAGGTTTTATCTTTCCTTCTATTTGTTTGAGAGTTACATGTTTTTTCTAGTAATGATAGACACATCCCTATCAAACACTTCGCAACAATGCGTATGTCAGTGCATGCTGCTAATTTCACAACATGCAAAGTTCCCCCATCATTGTGATAAGGTTTTGCTAGGCAACATTGAATCTCGCAGCAAGAACAAAAGTTGCGAAGGTTTGATCTACTTTGAATGGGATTTTCCTCATAGTGGAATGAAGTACTGATTTTCGCAAAATTCAAATGCCCACCCTTTATTACCTTTCTTCAATTTATACATATAATGTTCCTTCTAAATAACCAAGTTTGTCAATGCACTCTTATCATCTTATCTACTAGCCAGAAAAAGTACGAAAGCCCATCCCAATCTAAATGAAAGATTCAAATTCAAAAGTAATCCCCTCCCAATCTAAATTTAAAATTCAAATCCAAAAGAAAATCCCATCTACCTGTCCTTCCTATGAAGGACTAGTTCCTAAGATCCTATCAAATTGTTGCAAGCTACAAATTTCACAACATCCAAAGTTCCCCATGTGATTGGTATCCTTGCTTTCCTAAAAAGAAATTATGAAACAATTGCACTCAGAGTCAATGACAATAAAGAAACAGTTGTCCACATATAAATAATGATCCCAAAATGGAAAGAGAGTTGTCTAAACATAAAACAATCATCATACCATGTTAGTAAAATAAACAATGAAGTAAATGCATCACCATACATTACATCACTAACCAAGAATCCATGGCTCCATTTAGCCCATGTTTGGAAACCACTTAAAAATGAGCTCATCTCATTTAGTTAATCATAATTGTGTATAAGAGATCAGTTTTTGAAGTATGAATTTAAAAATAATCATTGTAACCAACAATTTATATAATCTCTAATACATAATTACGATTAACTAAAATGAGACTACTCTTTTTAAGTGGCTACAAAACAGGCCCTTAGGGTTTCTATTTTTCTCATTCATCAAGATGTGTGCAATTCCGTGAATTAAATAATGAAATAAACTCCTACAGTTCCACCTCTCCATGTCTGTAACCAAAACACTAAAATTCCCATCAAGAACTCAAAGAAATCTACCTTAACTGCTTCCACATTATGGTAATTGAGTGATTCCAACTTCGAGATTCGCGCTTCTAGGGCATCGAATTGATGCATCATCTACCCAAATATGGAAAAAGTTCTAATTAAATAAAATCAAAGAAGAGCTGCTAATATTACTTGCACAAGTACAATCCTACATGTGACTGGATGCGCCACCATGGTGCATGAATTTGTGATCCATGCCGTTGATCAGGTAGGTCCAGTCATGTATCTACCATCAATCAACAAGGCATTGTAGGATACATGAGCCAACGCTTCACATGGCATAAACAGGTTTTCAGTCTGACAAATGGGGCCATTCTTCGATAATCGATCAATCCAGACCGTTATCATGTAGTGCCTTTTACATGAAACGATGAGACCCATCCCCAAACAGAAGGGAGAATTAGGAAGAAGAGAGGGGTATTTACTTGGGAAGAAATGGAAGACCGTTCGCTGAGGAGATCTTTCCAGACGATATGAGAAATCGCAGCTCCCGCTACTGAGAATCCGACAGCGAACCAAAGCAATCGCGTTCTCAGCATTTTCTCCTCTTTTCCCCTTTTTTCTTTCATTCACAGGCAATGCCCAGAACGGATGGCAGCTTAATATAGGGTCGCGAGATGGAAGGGTATCGGATCGTCTATTCCGGACTTCCTGCCAAATACTTGCGCAAGGGGTGTTTGTTTTCTACATTTGCACAAAAATAAAAATGGACGTGCGATAAAACGATCATTTCCCCTGAGTGACCGTGACTGCCCGTACACAGTCAGCTTTGATTTGACTTGACACTAATATCATGAAAAGGTCCCGCCATGATATATGTGTCTGATTCAAGCCGTCCATTCATTGTAACAGCTCATTTTAAGGTATAAACTGCTAATCACTCCCCAAAGTGCCTTGTACACAACACGAGAAACATGGGGATTAAACACACACCATTGAAAACTTATTGTGGGCCATAGGAGTTTTGTATCCGGCTGATATTTGTGTTTTTTAACTTCATCCATGTCTGTGTGATCATATGAATAAGTTAGATCATGGATACAAATCAGTGTGGGACCATGAATGACTTCACATTCTAACTATGGATGCCAATATCCATATCCGCTTGTTTGCTGCAATGTGGTGCATTTAAACTTATAATCCATCTGTTTTTTTTTTTTTTTGGCATAAGCACTAAAATAATTATGTAAAATAGATAAATTATGTAGATCAATCACATACATTGTGGTGAGATTCAAAATCTTTACTCAATCGGTCCCACCCAATTTTCAAAAAGTAAACCCTTTATACTTCCTCTGTTCCAAACAGTAGAAATAGGTTATAATTAATTATTTTACCACCATTTGCAATGGTAAATAGGAAAATAAATAGGCCTAATCGATCGACATAGAAAGCACGTTTGTCAAATCCACACCATCCATCAACTTTAACATCATTTCAAGGTCCCACCATGATATAATTTCAGTGAAATCCAAGCCGTCCATTCATTCTAACAGCTTGATTGGTATCCATTTATAGAAGAAAACGTAGCTCTCTAAATTCTTCTATTATTTTTCTAATTCATTAATTTGAAATTTGTATTATATCTTGTATTTTATAATTAATAATTAAAAGATAGGTTTTAACCAAATTTGGCACCATAGCTACTGTCTTTTAAGGCTTATAAAATTGAAAATTTTTATTAGAAGAACTTTAAGAAATGGGATAATGAATTAAAGTTTTATTTGACTACACTTGAGCTTATTTACGTTATCAATTGCATTGTCCCATCATTTGAGGTGAATGACTTAGTGGCATCCGTTGAACTATCAAAAATGAATAATAATTATTATTTGTGCCATAATTATATTCTGAATGTAACGACTAATGAAAAATATGATATAAACCGTCATCTCTCCACTGTCAAATAATTATGAAATCACTTTGAGAAGTTTTTTTAAATGTGTGATATTGGAATAAAAAAATAACTAGTCGTTAACATTGATTTTAATATGTTTGGTGATAAGTCTTTAACAAATCAGAAGTATAATTTATAAAAAATAGCTCATGAAAATCCATCTAAATATATAATAATTGATTTGGCTTTTTTAGCTGTCATAATGACCAAGAAACTCTATTTATCTTGAAGAATAATAAAAACTCTATGAAGTATGAGAGGTAAAACATGAGCATAAATGACCTTATTTTTTTACATACAAATGGAAAAGGAAGTGAGGAACCGTGACAAACATTCTCCGATTCTAAAATCTTCAACCAATAATTACTTTGTTAAGAGTAACTAGAATTAGGGTTTTCAGAAGAAAAGCTAACTTTCTAACTTCTTCTAATTTTTTTTTCTAATTCATTAATTTGAAATTTGTATTATATCTTGTATTTTATAATTAATAATTAAAAGATAGGTTTTAACAAAATTTAGCACCATAGCTACTGTCTTTTAAGACTTATAAAATTGAAAAATATATTAAATATTATAACTATATAAATATTATAAATATAAGTTTTAAGTTTGAACTACACCTTAGAGTCTCTATTTACGTTATCGATTTCCTTTGTCCTTTATCATTTGAGGTGAATGACTTAGTGGCATCCATTGAACTATCGAAAAATGAATAATAATTATTATTTGTGCCATGTAACAACTAATGAAAAATATGATATAGACAGTCATCTCTCCACTGTCAAATAATTACGAAATCAATTTGAGAAGTTTTTTTAAATGTGTGATATTGGAATAAAATAATAATTAGTCATTAACATTGATTTTAATATGTTTGGTGATAAGTCTTTAACAAATCAGGAGTATAATTTATAGAAAATAACTCATGAAAATCCATCTAAATGTATAATAATTGATTTGGCCTTTTTAGTTGTCATAATGACCGAGAAACTCTATTTATCTTGGAAGAATAATAAAAACAATATAAAGTATAAGAGGTAAAACATGAGCATAAATAACCTTATTTTTTACATACAAATGAAAAAGGAAGCGAGGAACCGTGACAAACATTCTTCGATTTTAAAATCCGTAACCAATAACTACTTTATTAAGATGCCCACCTCTAACTAGAATGATAAAAAAATAAAATAAAAATCGAAAGCTTGAAATATAAAAGAAAATGCATCCATATGGTGTATGTGTGTGTGTGTGTGTATATATAAAGACAATAAAAAAAAAAACGAAAGATACTATGTGTCGGAAAAATGAATATTTTGTTAATAAAGATAAATTCTACAAGGGTGATTAAAAAAATATTAATAATAAAAATCCATACACCACGTTGCAAAAAAGTTTGTATGAATTATCATTAAAGCAATCATTACTTATAGTTTAAATAAGTAGTAGATTAATTCGTAAGCCACCAAATACCTTTATTATAATTATTATATATATTCCTTTTACTGGAATGTAGAAAATGAGAGGGACATTTTTGTGAGTGAGGAAATATAGTTGGCAAGGAAAAAAAGTGAGTCTGAAGCTTTCTTCTAAAAAAGGTGTTATATCTTATTATTGATGTGTCGTGTATCCTGGACCTTCGGCTGAATATTATCTCTAATATACTCTTAATAAAATTGGGTTTAAATTAACTCTTGAATTTATACAAAAATATATTATCACTAAGAATAATATTATTGTTAAAATAAAAAATTATGTAACCAATTGACTATTGAATTCAAACAAAATATTATTTAGGATAATTATGTTAGTTCTTCTATTCATGCCACGTGTATAAATTTTCTATCGCATGATCATACAGTACCATATTCGACAAAACATATAAAATTCTACTCCTCATTGTTCAATGCCAGACGGACTCACGTCCAACCGGTGGACTATAATATACGGTCTACCTAGATAAGGTGCCCCCTCACATTTCCTATAAATCAGGTATACCGTTAAAGGCTCTCACATAAAAAAGAATTTCTAGTCACTCAAAAAACAACAAAATATGGTGTGGCCCAATCCATTAGTGGATGTGACTAATTTTTTGTAAAATATAATTTAAATGATACATTAAATCTATTGGACGGACTGGATTTTTCAAGAACTTGAAATTTTGGAAATTATCAGCTCCGTAGACGGTAAGTTATGGTCCAACTAGTTGCACTGGAGACTTTATCGTAAGTTATTTCCCGCGAGAGAGAAAGATGGAGTGAGAGGGGGGGCGATGGAGAAATCGCGTCAGCCTTCTTCGCCAAGTATCTCTCCAGTCTCAATCTCAGATTCCATAGAAGAGCTCTTGAAATTCCTCCTCTCAGCTTCCGCCAATGAAACCCTAGAAATAGATCTTGGGCTTTCCAATGCCTACTGCTCTCATCTCCTCACACCAGAACCAGACCACGGCAGTTATCTCGATGCAGTTGGTAAATCCATCCGATTTCAATCTCCCAATTCTTCATTCTCCGTTCCCTTTCTCCACTTTCTCTTTGCAAGATCTGTTCTGCATTCGGCTTTGATTGCGAAAATTCAAGTATTTTTTTTCTTCTTATTGCAATGGCTGCAGTGTTTGTTTCAGCAGAAAATCCGATATCGGTTACTACTCGGGGAAGTGACATTTCCACCCCGTAAAATTGATATGTCAGCCCACATAGTGGTATTATGTAAAGTGACTAAATTACTATTATAGGGTGGAAGCATCAATTTTTTCGGGGTTGAAATGTTTTTAGTTCACTTGGAGAGATGACCGTCTTTTACGCTATTATACATAGATTTTAATTGGATTCAGATTATCAGAATATACTATTATGAAGCGCATTGCGGTATTCACTATTCCTATGGCAAATGTGTATGGTGATCAGGACCTTGATCTGGTGTGCCCTACCTATGGAGGAGTCGTGGTTAGAATCGTAGTGACTGACAATCCCAACCATCTATTTATTATTATTATTGGTTGTTGAGTATGGACCATTACTCATTTCCTGTTCACTTTTGAGGTAACCGTCCACTACGGCCGGCCCAGCCGATCACAGAAAGACAATCTCTTCCGTAACTCACCATGATTTTTGGGATAGGGTCCATTGACACGATGGCAGCAAATCGACACTCCTGGTTAGTGGTGCACTTGGGTGTGTTGGTTCAGATTGGGGGTTAACCCAAGCCCAACGAGCTGACTTAGCAAAATCGTGTATGATACATGTATTCACTGTTACAAAACGTCATTCAAAAGATTGTGTTTAATTTGTGCATGTTTGATGCCATATGTATAAAACACATATCATATGCATTTTATGCTGATTTGAGTATAATATGCATAGTTATGATGCAAATTTTATTTTTTTTCCATTTTTAAACACCTTTAAACTTCCGTATTAAACTTTTATAAACCCTCCATTTTAAAGCTTTTTTTTTTGAAACCCAACATTTATATATATATATATATATATATATATATATATATATATATATATATATATATATATATATATATATATATATATATATATATATTGAAAAGGCGCCAACAAGCAATAAAGAATACATACAACAAACAAAAAGAATCCAAAGAAACAGTCCCCAACAAAAGAACCCCAACCCAAGCCCCAAAGGAACAACAATCTCAAAAAAGACCCCATGCAGCTGAAGAAGCATCAACCCCAATCCTTAGAATAGTTCCAAACTTTTGCAGCAGTCCAGTCGTCATTGTGTCTAGAAGTATGGAAGCATCTTTGCTCCTTTCTTCCCAGATTGCCCAAAGAGTAGCCAGCAAGCAGGCCCTCTATTTTAAAGCTTCGCCTCTTCAATTTACATATAAAACCCCTTGCCACTACAAAATTCCTAAAATTTGCACAGTTAGCTGAACTTTTGATCCTTAAATTTCAAGTAAAATAGTATAATACCCGAATGTGTCTGTCTTCTATTTTTTTCTTCATTTTAATGGATGGATAGCTAACCATATCTTTTCCATATGCTCAATTCCGAATCGACCTATATTAAGAGGAGATGAGCCAGTCAGAGTCCCAACCTAACCCGAGGCATCAAACACTCAACCGTAATGTAACTCGGGTCGGGTTAGGTTAGGTTGGTTAGGGTAGCTTGTCCCATCTGTCACGCCCCGGAATCCAGGTACTCGAGTAGGGCTACTACCCAAATTCCAAGCACGTGAGCTAAAATTAATATATTATCATTAATGTACAGGTAGATACTCAATTTCACAATGATATGTACATTCAAACTAAGGAGGATAACTACTAATTCCAAAGTTAATTAAAGAACATTGTACCATACCATCTACAACTTAAGCAACTATTTAAACTAAATTACTTAACTTATTATATTAACACTTGAAATTTCAAACTAAACTTGATAACAATGTAAACTAATAATAAAGGCCTGCCTACTTGAAATAATCCAACTCGACACCTGTATGGTTTAAATTAACGTGAGTATAACAACTCAGTAGGATTGTCTCATACACAAATATGAAGTTTTTAGATTTCACATATGTCATTAAGTAAATTGATAAATTTGAAACAAAAGTAAACACCATAGTTTATGGTAAAATCTAGTACATGGAATACAAAGATGATATGCATGCGATACCATCCATGAATCCACATAAATAATCAAATAAACATCTATAATTAATTACAACACCGTACTCAGTGTATGGCCACGTTGTATTAACACCCACGCACCGGTACCTCGTGGTGAGGGACCCATTTATATGTTAGCTGATCAGATTACTGCTCCAGTTGTACTTTTGACGTATGTCCGCGCACATGATTGTATTCGTACATTGTACACAAAGGATACTCTAAAAGATCCAATGGGTTGTCTTTCATCCAAGGGACACGATTACCCTACTTGCTGGCTTAGGATCTTTCCTCCAAGGTACACGATTACCTTATTTGCTTTTACCACTCTCTTTTTTTCGTTTCTTTTTTCTTTTTTCCCCACAATTCCATAATGAATAGAGTGGATGAATGTCATGAATGATTTAAAATCAACAACAAAACAGTTTAATAAATCATATTTACATACTAAAACGTAGATTCTATACATAGATGCAAAAACTTGATGCTATTAAATTTCAATCCTTAAAATTCTTGTAAGTTCAATCGGTTTTCAACAATCTGAAAATTTTAGAATTTCTAGAGGTTCGAGCTGTATTCTATAATAGTCTGAAAATTTATGCCAAACCTGCCAGATTTTGTGGGAAATTTTATCTAAGTCATGAAATTTATATATATATATTTTTATTAGATATTGATAGAACTAATTATTTATAATAAATTTCAATTTCTCTTTTTTAATCCTTAAAGAGTGCTTAATTGACTTGATCATTAAATTATGTTAAAAATTTAAATTATAATCTAACCCATAGTTTTGAATACAAAAAATAATCATATCAAAATTTTAACTTAAATAATTTAATTAACCACATATACTAAAATTTAGATTAATTGCCAAACACTAAAATCCTTAATTTCTAAGTAATTCAAAATTCTTCTTAGATTTGATTTAACTAATTTTAAATAGATTTAATTCTTAAGTTGTTTGAATTAAATTTGAATTTCAACTTAGCATAATTACTATTAATCTTATAAATGCTAACCTCATAATTAAATTATAATATAAACTAAAATTTAAGTAAAGCATCTTAAAATAAATCTAATTTATGTTAACAAATCATATAATCTTAAAGTTTGGATTTATATTCGATATATGCTTAGAATTATTAAATTAATTATTCTAAGATTTTAAATATCAGATCAATTAATATTTTAAAATTTATGCAGGAATTTATGTCACCAATTAATTTGTATACATCAAATCGAAATAAACAAACAAAAGTCTGCAATGGTGTGTATGAAACAGCAAAGACAGATAGGTTTGAGGTATTAGAACTGGCAAAGACTGATAAATCCCCATGTCAGCCCGTATCTGACCCCCTTATTGCATATTGGAGTAAACACGATATGGCAGTATTGCATCAGGCGTGGGTCCACTTTACTGATCGACCACTCATGTGGGCGCATCAATTGATCAAAGTATCAGGAGACAACAGAAACATCCTTTTAGATTGTGGGCCCATATCTCCAACTAGATATCATAGGATCCACTCCTGGGCTTTTCTGGGATCCACTTCTATTTTGCATCAGTGTGTCATTGACATTAATGATATTGGTGCAAGATTTGACCTTGGAATACTGTAGTCAGGCACTTATTTTTATTTGTGTCTACAGTTCCGAAGGACTGTACCTACCTTCTATAATTGCTTCTTATCAGCTCTTGATTTTGATGGTGACATAAGTGCATTTCTAATTTTCTCTAAGTTGGGATCGAACTCGTGTCTCAATGCAGCCTTCTAAGAGGGGAAAAACCTTTCAAAAGCTGTTTTCATAGAAGGAAATGTCCATTCTCATGGTTGATCTAAACATTCCATCTTCTTTCTATTTATGAGTGCTTCAATTCTGTCATTTGCAGATGCTCTGCAGACCTCTGGAGGAGTCCCATTATACCCTCTGTACAAGCATCTGGCATCAACTTTGCACTCATGTATAACTTCTGGAACTTTTTGGAGAACATCTAACACAATTACCTCAATTCAGGAAGATGAATCCTTGAAGCAGAAAGAGAATGAGTGGAGTAAGCTGATTGCATCTGAGGGAACGGAATTGGTAAAGGTACAGTAATGTTCATGACATTATTTCATCCCTCTCTTTAATTAGTTTGATGGAAACGATTAGAATGATACTGTTATCTATTAGATGTTGAAGGTGGTAGATTTTGAGCTTCACGTCCAAGAACCATTTTTTACCCAGCTAAGAGGTAATGTGTTTGTTCTATATGTTATTCCCTATCTTAGCAGGATTGTATTATCATTTTCTCATTGTCATAGCGAGCTAAGCCTATATCTCAATAATCACTTAGATCTAGATGTTGTTCTTTCCTTTTCTCTATTGGCATTTTTATTTCCTTTGTGCTTGATATAAAATTAGACATTTTGTTGAAACCATCCCCTTAGGCCAAGATGTTATGTCGATCAATCTTCTTTTGAATTGTAGTTGATGTTTACAACTTATGGCCTGTTTGGACGTAGGGTGTGAATCATATTGATTTAGGGTGGATAAAGTTGAAAGACCAACCAAATCCCTCTTAATGCAGTTTATGTTTTCTCTCACACCTCAAATGAATAGCTCATGGACAATTCTGCAAAGATAACTAAGTCGCTTTTGAGTTGGGATACATCCAAATACTCACTCAGCATATATGTTTTCGAGTGTATCTATATGTTATAACTGATCATTAAACATGTTGCCTTGGTACCCTTTATTGACTCCTGTACAATCAAGAATCTTTTAGAAAGAAAACTCACTCAGCGTATGTGCGCACGCTCGTGTATCTATATATTGTAACTGATCATTAAACATGTTGCCTCAGAACCCTTTATTGACTCCCGTACAATCAAGAATCTTCTAGAAAGAATACTCTAGAACTTGCTTCCTATTGGTCCAATTATAGCTTTCTTAATTTAGCTAAATCTCTACTTGGAATAAAAAGGGAGAGAGAATCTAAAACAAGCAACAAACTATAGATTTCAAACTTATTGAAAGACTCCATATGCCAACAGTTGGATGACTATATGGTCTGTGGAAGAGTAAAAAAGACACCAACCGGTTTAGTATATAGTAACATAGTGGCAAATCTTGTTCTCGGGAATTTCTCGGCTTGGGATTTTTAAATTTCAAGGTTTGTCTTGGGATAATTGGAAAAAATCTTGCTAAAAAATTAAGAATGAAAAATATTTACTATAAATCGATAAATTAATGTAATTTTTTAAATATATAATTACATAATGATTTAATTAAAATTTTACATTGTTTTTACATTTATTTTGGGATAATTTCAAGGTGTTCCAAAACGGTAGCGGTGGCCATAACAACCACCACCGTTACCGTTATGATATGGGCCATTATGGCCTTTTTTTTTTTTTTGAAAAAACTATTACAGGGCCATTACGGACCGTTGCTGTTTTTTCTGTAACGGCCATTACGGCCGTTTCAACCCCATAACATGTAATGGTTATGACTGTTACTGTTATGTAACGGCTATTATGTAACCAATTTTGAATACCTTGGATAATTTCTCGAAAAAATTATGATAAATTCAAAACTTCTGATATTTTGGAAATCTTGGAATAATATCGTGCAATTTATTTTTATTGTGAAAATATCTCCGGATCGTCAAAATCTCAACGATATTTGTCGCACTGGAATATAGTGCCAAAAGTAATTCCTAGTTAGACTTGTGGGCCCTACAGTCCAACAGGTTGGCATACAGAGGCATTCTATTAGATTTGCGGGCCTCTACTAGACTGGAGTCTAGATTTCCCATAAATGCCTATGCCAAGTGGTGGGATCTAGTTTCAACTCCACACTTGTGATGTGTAGCCTGGATGCATCATTCCATCATCTATTTGTTTAACGGATCAGCTTGTTAATAATCTTTCCATTCAATGGAAGCCCCCATACTTATATTTTCGATCGTCTGTGGACTGCAGTCTGATTGACCATTTTATGTTCCAGTTACTCTAGATCTTTTGTGTTTCTTAATTTTGTTAGCACTTAGCAGCTTATTAGTTAGTGGGCTTAATTAGTAAGTGATAGTCATAGTCTACCACAATCGAGTTACTTGGAGCTTAAGTTATCTCCATCCTTAGCAGGGGTCTTTCATTTGTTGTTGAATGGGCCTCCTCTATGGATGATCCTTAAGATTGTGTTGTGCCTTTTTAGGGAGTTTTTTTTTTTTTTTTTTTTTTTTTTTTTTTTTTTTTTTTTTTTGTTCCGGTTTGGGTTGTAGTTTGGGCATTATCTTAGTGTTTCTCTAATGAAATCTGATGTTTTTCTTATGAAATTTGGGTTGGGTCGTGTTTCGCTCAATTACATCATACAATTGTTTGTGGCTCACAATCTAACCATTTTATGGGTCCGTATGGTTCACACATTTTGGTTTTCTTAACTTACCTAGCTGTTTATTAGTAATAGGGTTAATTTATACCCCAATATAGTCACTTCGGGCTTAAGTATTTTCATCACTATTTTCTTGGCCATTTTTTGGGAGCCCAAAGATGTCTGAATGACATCCAATTGGTCCTATCTGAAATACCATTTACCTGGCTCTCAAATCAGCCCAACATCATGCAATTATGGCATGATTTATTGAGTTATGGCCAATGAATGGAAAGGCTGTGTGGTTATGATGGGATTAGGGATATTTCAGGTTGTTTTTAAATTATATTAGCATATATGTTAGGATTAGACTTAGTGGATGATCAGGATTAGAGTTGGGTTTAGCTTTGGGAAATGTATATATTTGTGTGTAAAGACTCTTTTATGAATAATTAAATTATGAATGGAATTTCAGTTTACTCTTTACTTACGATATCGTTGGATGACACTCCATGCAACCAATGGGTAGGCATGATTCCAAACCATCTATCCTTTTTCTCTTTCCATCCCTGTTCTTCAACATACAAATTGTCTTCATCTATTTCTACAGATTTTCCATGATCATGCTGCGTCTCCCAACTTGCCTATCAACTATTTTGATTAGATGGGTGTGGCCATATCTACTAATTGTGGGTGGGTGATATGACTTTTAACTTAATTTTCTTACTTATATCTGCTTTTTTCCTAATTCTTTACGCTATTATAGACCTGAATTTCTGTTTGACCAAAATTTGCTATTTAATCATCTCTACTTATATATGTTTAGTGTCATTTTTAAAATTTGTAAACTTATGTTTTAAGAAACTGTCTACAGTTGGCCTGAAAACGATTGAAGGGAGGTGTGCTGTTGGTGATTATAATCGGTAAGAATTAAGTTCAACTTTATTTATATAAAATCAGTTGTCCTGGTCCATTTTTTTGTTAACAATTTTGACCCAGCGTGGGTTTGGGCGAATGGCTAGCGTCGTGGGTGTGTTCCCCTCAAATGCGGTTTTGATTCCCCTCCTGTGCACTTACCTAATGCTTGTGGTTTACGGGTGCTTACGTGCATCCGTAGTGAATAGTCTTGCATTCAAAATTAGCGGGGATGCCCCTGTTGGCATTAAAAAATAATAATTTGTCATTAAAAATCTCATATCCTTTATGTTTTATAAATAAAATTAGTAGGCTCAATTTTCTTTTCAAGAGTAGACTCGTAACCTTGTTGCAGCTTGTGTTGTATAGAGTGGATGAGGGGTGATGGGATGGCGTCCGATATACCCATTATTAGAACTTTACTAATTGGGAGGCATACAATGGTCATCAGATTCATCACCTTTTCTTCATCTTAAGATAATCAATTAAATTTGGATATGCAAGTAGTCAAAAGGGGTTAATCATCACCATCATCGTAATAATTATTACAACAGATAGAAAATATCAATAAAGAAGAAAACAGGTATAAAACATTAATCTTTTGGGGAAGTTTGTGAATGATAGTGTTGACTGCTGATGAAGTGTCCACAGAATCTAGCTTTGGACCATGTGAAAATCATGAATACGTTCCATTTGATTGGCAGGTGGAATGATAGGCACCATAGAAGAATTCAATATCTAGAGCTCGACCAACGCATGTCAAACCTTGAGATATGAGGGAAAAAAACTGGTTTCTGTTACATTTTTCTTTTGATTACTATATACGGGAGGAAAATTTGTTTTCCTTCAAATTCATCTTTGAGATGAGTTACACAGTATAAGTTTTGTTTTTTTCTTTTGAGTTCTATCAGAGATTATTCCCTCTTCCTACTCATAATTTAATGAGAAAATGGAAATAGTTTTAATATGCTGTTTTACAGTTAATTTTGTTTTAAGAAGCTTGATTGGTAACCCATTAAATTTGCTGTTATGTATGTGGTTTCTTTTCTTATAATTGTTATTTGGCCTTTCAGAATTGGCCCGGGTGCTTTTCTTCTCATCAACAAATGTCTGCTGCTTGAAGTTCAGGTGACTCCATATTTCAGACATTGGATGAATATTGTAGTTCAGTCTTCTACCTACTTGTCTGGTTGCTCTCTTATTATTTGCCAACCTAAATTTACGAGATTGAAACATACAATGATAAACATAAACATCCTAATGGGATGAAGTCCTCTTGTACCCTGACAAATAAGAAATAAATTAATAATACATAAATGAAATTGCCCTGCTAATGCAGGTTTTCTTACGGAATGTGTAACTTAAACGTCCTAATGGGACGAAGTCCTCTTGTACCCCTGGCACGTAAGAATAATGGTAATTGGCAGTCTCACAGTTGATAATGCCATCCTAAACATAAATGAAATTGCCCTGCTAATGCAGGTTTTCTTTCGGAATGTGCCTCAGTTGCGCACCAGTTCTCATGAGTTCTCGCGAGAACTTTTTGAGATCTCATCGCACATGATGTGAGCCCAAAATCTGAACGGTCCACGTGATGCAACACCCCAAGGCCCAACTTTTACCTTGATCCAAAACTTTGGACGGGCCATGGCAAAAGAAAACAGTTTCCTACCTTGATTTGCATCTCTCTTTGCTATGGCCCATTTGAGTTTTGGATCAAGTTGAAAATTGGTCATCGGGGGTTTCATGGGTTGCCACATCAAATGGACTGTTTGGATTTTGGGCCCATGACACGTATGCAAAGGTGCGCACATGCGCAGGTGAGGATGCCTATATATATATATTCTCACGGGAACTCATGGGAACTTTTTTGAGAACTCATCTCACGTGATATGAGCCCAAAATCTGAACGGTCCACGTGATGCAACACCTCATGGAACCCCTAAGGCCCAACTTTGATCCTAATCCAAAACTTTGGTGGGCCATGTTTAAAGGAAACAGTTTCCTCCTTTGATTTACCTCACACACACGCACACATAGATATATATGAGAAAGTGGTGCAGGACATTTGATTTAATGCTAACATGCAACATTGAGATTATGAAAGAGTCCATAAAGTAATTCAATTAACAAAAGATGCTAACCCACCAAGTAATTAAGAGTAAACAATCGGAAATAAAATCTGATTTAATTTAAATGACATGCCCGCATGCTAAGAAATCACATAAACCAATTAAAACTAGGCCCGATGGAAGGATATAACTTCCAATTTAGCATAGACACGTTATACACTCAAGGGATAGATTTGTAGGTTTTATGATTAGGGTTAGGTAGGAGAAAATTTGAAATTTGGAAAATTAGGATGGGAATTGGGAATTAGGGTTTTTTAGAATTCAGGGAAAAGATGAAATTATGAATAAATTGGGTGAATTGGTTAAATGGGATTGATCAATTTAGGTATTGGTAGAGGGGAATTAAGGTTTTGGATAAAGGGAAGTTAGGGATTTGGGGTTTTCAATGGTTAATTTCGGTTAGGATTGAAGTTGGATGATGAAAAGTTGAAGAAAAAGATGAATTAGATGGTTTTAGATAGGAATGGAAGAATAGAGATGGAGTTTTTGGAAAAATACCTCATTTGGATAGAAATGAAGAAAGAAAGAAGATGATATATGGAAGCCTCGCACCTCCGTTGAATGGGAAATGGAATCACACCACATACAAGCTCCGAATCACATGGAGTATTCTTCAAATCACATGAAGAAGAGAAAACACAAAACTTTTTTTTTTTTTTTCCAAAATAATGGTATTAGGGCTCCACACACCCCATTTTCTCTTTTATAGTCTCAGAAAAGACCTTTTACAAAAAGGCGCTCTCAGATAAGATTCTCAACATAAAGACACTAATAAATTAAAAATTGTTCCTAACTCCCTAATCTCAACACAAGTATAAGGTATACCAAAAATAACAAGCATGTAAACAATCTAAACATCTAAACTATTTCGTTGCCCATGGGGTCCACGATCAAGATGTCCGATGTTGATGATCCAACGGTCCGATCATTGTTTCCACCTAATCCAATGGTCCGATATGTCCATCAAGCTCCTATCTACAGCCGATATGCATCTTCCCAGTGTGGGGTCTTCAAAGATGCACGAACATCCACGTGGGGTCTTTAACGTGGCTAAGAATGTGAATTGGGCCAAGTGGGCCCCTTGTAATGGTTGTCTAGCCATAAGGAGATTGCTTCAGCCCTCCTATGGCATGGTGCTCGGATGTCCTCATCAGAAGGCCTCAAGTCTAACTAGTTGGACCACTCAGTAGATAACTTCGAATCTGTTAAGTTCATGCGACATCCAACCCATCCAGTAGCTTGGCCATATCGGAAGGATCACCTATTGCAAAAATCATCCAAATCCACTCATCTAATAGGTTACACTCGTATTTTTCTATTTATCAATGGCTAGACGTTGTTTTCTATAGTGTGGCCCATATGTATATAAATATAAAACTAATGCAACCATAGATCAATATCAAATTAAAAAAGAAAGAAAGATTGGCTGGTAGTGTAGATCTCAAACCGTGGCTTCTGCTTTATGAAACCAGAATAACAATGCCAGAATATAAGCTATTTCAATCATCATGAAGGAGATGCCATGCGAGAGCCTCCTAGGGGGTTAATGGGTGGAAGAATTTGGCCCGTACTGCTGCGCATGATTATGACTACATCCACCTGGTTTATGTTGCCCATTTGTGGCCTGTATGTTCCGTTATTGTAATTTATTATGTTGGGATTAATCTGAGTCCATGGCACCATGCTTTTGTGTGAATGGTGATGTCGATGCCATTAATGATGGGGTGGAATTTTTTTTCTTTGATCAGAGTGGAGCTTTACTGAAAAAGGGAAAAAAAAGGAAGCTATGAGATCGATAGGACGAGATGATGACAGATTATCTGCCCAAAACTCAAAAATCAGAATACATAATTCATAAACAAAAAAAAAAAACAAAAACAAAATACATACCCCAATCCCCTGACAGCCCTCTTTTGGTAATCTCTAAACCTTAAACGCATCTCCCATTCAGTGACTATTTTTCTTGCCCTCAAACAAAGCAAACGGTAATTTATTATGATCATCAGTCTATTCCCTCTCCAAATGAGGTAAAGTATTAAGGGAGAAACATGAATAAAGTATTCCATTCCCTGACTCACCAACTACAAAGTATTCAGAAGTACATTTTTGCATATTATTTTCCTACGTCATTTCAGTGCATAAACTCTTGTAATTTGCAGAATGTCAAATGGTATGCTTCTTTTTCTGAGATGATGGAAGCAGCGAGTCTCGCTAGAGTTCTTCCTGGAGTTGAAACAATTGAAGAAGGTAACATCGTGTGTGTGTCCACGCATGTGTGTTATTTCATATGGTTTTAGCAATATTCTATTCAACTTGTCTCTTCAAAGTATCTCATCACAACATGGGATATATTTAAATATGGAGGATATTATTTACATATTGATAATATGAAAGGTTATGTAAAATTGAATCTTTTTGCATAGGAATACTAGAGGAAGTTGCTGGATGAATAAGAAGTAATTGTGTTGCCTTCTTTTTTGGGATTATAGTTTTTGGTCACTGACCCAAAATAGCTAGGATAAGGCTAAGATGATAACAGCAATAACGACAACAAATTTTTTGGTGGCAACTTTGCTGAATTTAGAGTACAACCCTCTTAAGGGGCCATTTAGATGGGTGTAAATGGTGGTAAATGGGGGAAATTGGGAGTGAATGGCATTTAAGGTGTATTTGGATGAGAGTAAACTCATGGAAATGAAATGAAATGGGAGTAAATGGGTCTGTAAATGAAATCCTCCCTCTAACAGAGGATTTGGAAGTAAATGGGGTGAAATGCCTTTTTGAGCTCCCTTGGAGAGTGCACGAGTAAACAAACGTGCCGCTACGCACATGCCCGCCATACATGTGGCACACTAATGATACTCTGAAACAATCCAATTATCTGCTACATCACGAAAATCAAACCAATAGAATGATCCAAACCGTCCAAAGGTTGGCCATATAAACGGATGGTTAAAAAACATTGGCAAGTTGCTTGTTTGTGATCCTTACGTTTGTGGCCCACCCAAGGCTCGAAATTTCCTCATTTTTGGTAAAAGTATATATTTCAGTGGGCATATTACAATCATTTCTTAAATATCACATATGTATACTAATTTGGGATATAACAAATTTTTTTTAACACGCACTCACAACCCACACAAACCCACGCACTCACACCATAATGGTTTTTCACCACAATGGGTACTCAAACCCATGACCTCATGTTGAAACTCTTGTGAGTTTACCACGGAGGCATGAGTAAGGATCCATTTGGGATATAACATATGTTCCTATGAATATATTGAAAAATTCCAACGCATTCCAATTCCTTCCATTTATTCCCATCCAAACAGAATATTTGGATTTCAAATGCATTTTATTTACTCCTAGCCAAACACAAGCCATTTACTACCAATTCAGTCGCCTCCAATTCCATTTCCCATTACCTCCATTTACAAGCTCTCAAACGAGCCCTAATGTGATTAAGTCTGAATGGTTTATTGTATTGATGTGTGAAGACGGTCATGAAAGTGTAGCGGTAGTATAGATAATCAACAGACGTGTGATCTTGTGTGAGACTTGGGCAATGGATCAATGACAATATGTGAAAATGTTGGATTCTGTGAGCAACTCAATGAAATTTGGGTAATTTCCTTCAATAATCACTAGAATATGACAAAACCTTAGTGTTGAAAAATAAAATTCAATATTAATTCATTGATTTGCAAAGCCTCTATATTACATTTATTTATACAGTTTGGAGAGGAGATAATTTCTAATTTTAAAAATCCTAGTAAATTTCTTATTTGAAATTGTAATTTATTTGACAACTAATATTTAAGGAAAGAAAATGTAGATGAAGTTGAAAGTCAATCTTCATATGGGATCCATAATGATGGCCTACGCACAATGTATTTTTAGCCCTTGATCATGCCCATATAAGGCTTCCCGGGTTGGAAGAAACTCAATTTTGAGTTTGAATCAATGTAGGCTTTTTTGAAATTGGAGAAAGCTATTGATGGAATCCTTCTCGTTCAATTGGTTATATTAAATTAAGTTGTTGAGTTTTTGGCATTTTCACAACATGAAGTGCATGATCTCGTTTTCGTCGAATAAGTTTTGACCAACTTAACTATTGTTGTGATTGTTCCTTACCGGATTCCAAGAATCTGACCGTTGATTGGTTTTTCTAGTCAACATTTGTTATAGGCACAGTGTTGGTTGATTTAATCGTTGATTCATTATAAAATGTCTATTTTGATTTATTAACTATGGATAATCTAGGATCAGAATATCTTTGAGCACTTTGTCTTCATCGACATCCAATTCATCATATATCAAATTTCCTATGATTTCAACATACTCAATGGACTCATGTTTGTTGAAGATGTGCGTTCTATTGTGGGTCACCATTATTGGTCCTACATGAAGAATGAATTTCCAACCTTTTCTTTCTTTAATTATAAGTTGTTAGATAGGTCACGATTTCAAATTAGAGCTTTGTTTACGATTATTAGGATTGTGAGATTATCCCCTTGCCTAAATATGTACATATATGCAATGCGTGCCTTTGGAAATCAACAAATCTATAAAATTTTATTTTTCAAAACTAAGGTTTTGTGAAATTTTAGTGATTGTTGAAGGCAACCGCTCGGTTCTTTCAGAATCATTTACGGAATTCAACATTCTTATGGGTTGCCATTGTTTTGTTACTTGAGTCTCTCAGAGGATCAGATACGTGTGCTGATTATTTATGCCACCTTTGTCGGCATCATCCGTCACTTTCATGGCCGTTTGCACATGTCGCCACATTATTGGATGGATTAGTTAGGAGAATTTGAGTACATGTAGATGAGTGGATGTAAGACCCGTGATCCCGAAATCTGGTTCGTACACTGGATAGCCGTTGGCTGTAGGTCCATTGGCCCTGTGAATGTTTTGACTTGATCATAATGTTGTTCTATTATTGTGCCGCAAGCCGTATTTCAACCCGATGTCTGAATGTTAAGATACGGATTTAAAATTAAACAATATGAGAAATGACTATTATGTCCTTATTTTAGGTGGGGCTCCGCCATCATCGAGTTTTCAAATCCGTTAGGTCGGAGAGCCTAACCGTTGTGGTCGTAGTCAAGTTACGGAGTTACTGGCGAAAACGGCATGTCAATTGGACCCCCGAATTGTAAGTTACGCATCGATATGTACATATATATATTTTGAGAAAATATACTCAAATAACCTTGATGTTTTTCAAATCCTTAGAATACGTTAGTTCAAATCACTTAAATAACCTTTTGTTTATTACTACCATAAGTTTAAATTTCTCAAAATTAACACAATACATCCCATAACCCTCCTTTTTAGCCAAAAGCCACTTTAAACCCATTTACAAACCCATAAATAGAAAAACCCTCTTTCAAACATTTCATTTTCCAGCACTCTAGTTGGAGAAGAAGAAGAAGGAGGAGAAGAAGAAGTGGTTGAGATCCAATCCTCTGCTCGTTACAGGTGAGTGCATAGATTATGAGCACTTATATGTGTACGTTGAGGTTTCCTTCAAAACCTTATCGCTGGATTTTCTGTTTTAAGGTTAGGTTTTCGCTGGATCTTCTGTTTTTACGGGATTCGGTTTATTTGGATTTTCGCTTTGGGTTAGTGATTCTTTGATTGTTGGTTAAATTGCTGGATTTTTTTAAGGTTTAAATTGGGATTAGGGTTAGGGTTTATTTGGATTTTCGTTAGGGTTAGAAGATTGCTTGAACTTGCTTTGTTTTAAGGTGAAATCGATCTTGGATTTTCTGTTTGAGGTTCGATTATTGCCGGAATTGTTTAAGGGTTAGGGTTTATTTGGATTTTCGCTTAGGGTTAGGCGATTCTTGAAATTGTTTGTTTTTAAGGTAAAGCAGTGCTAGATTTTCTGTTTGAGGGTTCGGGTATTGCTGGCATTAGGGATTGCTGGAATTAGGTATTGCTGGAATTAGGGATTGCTAGAATTATGTATTGCTGGAATTAGGTATTGCTGGAATTAGGTATAATGATAGGGTTAAAAGATAAGATTGCTGTTTTGATAAACTGATGGATTTTCATTTACGGTTAGTCAATTTTCTTGAAAGCCAAGAAAGCCCTATAAAAGATAATTTATTGCTGAATTTTTCTTTTATAGGTTATGAATGGAAGAGTAGATGATAGATATGAGTTAGGCTTCTTGCAAGTTATACTTCTTTCTAACGGTTTCTCTCTTACAATATCTGCCCGCTACCTGTTTGACAAATTGTTTCAAAGAAATATCCTTCATCCTTTTAATGTAGTTACTTCTTGAGAAAAAGCATGCTTGTAGCATGAAGTCTTATAGCAGCATAACTCCTGGATTGGAGTTAGATTGGCTAAGTCATGTGCATATCATATGCATGATTCATAGTTGTTGTATCATTGTATGCTTGAGAGTGAATGATTCATCTCATCTCATGATATGGTGATCATAGTGGGTTGTGGTGCGACACACGATGTGTCTATGATGAGTATGTAAACCGTCTAGATACATGATGTGTTACATGAAATCCTTATGAGGAACTTAAATGTGGAATGTAAATGTATAAGGAGACCACATGAGGGAGGTCGTCCTATGCTTGCCTTGAAAACCATGACATATTGTGCTTGTATGTGGGCTTATGCCTATGAACATACTTTCATATGAACATACTTTGTTATAACTTGAGTTGGACACCATATCGTAAATGTGTAATTCGACAGGACATGATTAGAGGGTCCGTAGGTGAAAGTTCCTAAACCCTGATTGGTACCATTGGGAGCGACCAATGCTTAGACCGGGTGGAAGAACAGAGCGCTGAAATGCTGAAATACCAAAGTAGGCAGCGACTCCCACCGACGTGTGTCGATTGGTTGGGAGGTTTGACCTGACCTGTTTATGGGCAATCAAAGATAGGTTGTGTGTGACGAGCTCGTAAAATTGTCCACTATCGTTTTGCCAGGCGACTTATGACTTCTCGCTGTTAGGCAGATAGTGAGGTGCAACACAAGTGGGTTAGACTAGTTCGGCCCGTGAACTATGTAGTCCCACCTTTGTAGTTGACCACGGTGGAAAAGGCTATACAAGTGGATAGAAGTCCCACCTCTGTTTTAGACTTTGGTCATCCTTGGGAAATATGGAAAGTTGTGGAAATGTTGAAAGAGTATGTATGTTACGAGTGGGTAGAAGTCCCACCTCTGTATATAAAAATGATTTGGAAGCCTGTGCATTCATGTGCATTAAATGAGCATGACGTGAAACATGCATTTTCACTGCACACACACTCACTGGGCTTAGTAGCTGAAGCTTTCCTTTTTATTTATTTATTTATTTACAGGTGAGAGTAGGGAGCCGCAGGAGTAGAGGCTACAGACTCCAGACGTCCATTTTGTTTTGTACATATCAGTGTGTATATTTTTTTTTGTAATAACCTGCATATGTACATCAGGTATAGTAAATATGACGTGGTTTATGTTTTGGTTTTGCCCTGAGGTGCTCGGTTGTACACAGTAATATATATTGAATATGATGAAATTTTGAGATATGCAACGTGTTTGTTGGTTTTACTTTCAGAAATCCTCCTTGTGGAGCCCTGCTTATGGGACTTAGTATGTGCTACTTGAAAGTCCCAAGAATCGGAGTTCTACGGAGTCTGTCAACCAAAATTTGGTGTATAGTAATCGTGGATTACCAACACTAGATTTAGGGTCGTGACAGTGGATGTAGTGAGATCTAAGATTTGTGTTCTCCTTGAGATATGTTTCTACGGGGTTCATGAGAAGCTAGAGGTTTGGGGACTCATTGACCAAGGATGGAGTTATGAGATAGTCAATGTCCGTCCATCATCATCATCATCATCACCATCATCATCTAAGCCTTATCCTAATTACTTGGGGTTAGCTATATGAATCCTGTTTTGCCATTCCACTCCATCAAGGGCCATACCTTTAGTTAGACCATAGGTCATCAAGTCTTTTCGACCTCCATCCACATCCTTTTGGGCCTACCCCTTGCTCTTTTAGAGTCTTCGACTTGTACCAACTCACTCCTAAACAGAGTGGTTCTTAGTCTCCATTGCACATGGCGAACCATGAGTCTACTTTCCCCTATCTTGTTACCTATTGGTGCTACTCCTAAGTTCTTTTGAATGCATTCATTTCTAATTCTATCTTTGTCTTGTCACTCATCCATCTCAACATCCTCATTTCAGGTACACTTATCCTATGAACATTTTTCCTTAACTGCCCAACATTTTGTCCAATAAAGCATGGCTGGTCTTATAGTTATCCTATAAAATTTTCCTTCCAGTTTGAGTGGTACACGAAGATCACATAAAACTCCACAGGCACATCTCCATTTCTTCCACGCAACTTCAATTCAATGGGAAACATCCTTCTTTATTTCTCCACTCTCATTAGTTATTGACCCAATGTCACGCCCCAAATCCGGAACCCAGGCCCTACTACTTCCCAAGTCCCGAACTCGGGTCGCGACAACTTCCTTGCCATTCGCTGAACTTGGTGAACGGTTAGTGAACTACCTGAATGCCAAAACCATCTCATGGCGGGAGATTATTATTATTATTATTTGAAATGGTTAATCTGATTAGGCAGTAACACAATTTTATACATGGTATCAACGCATATCTAAGAAAACGAACCTGTTCGACATGCCACACATATGATTGTGCACCAGCTCAACAATAAGGGAGAAGAGATAACAAATCCCCTATAGCTCCTACACGCACCATGCTACTAAACATATTCTGAAAAAGTGTAAATAATCTGTATGAGCAAACCACAACTCGTGAGTCTACTGTGTGCCGAGAGCAAAATACAGCTTATTAGGGCACTCCTGGAAAGACATCCAAAACAACCACGGGCATATTATCAACCAAGCATGTTATCATAGGCGAGCATGTTATCAACCAAGCATATTATTATAGTTCGTCAGGTTATTATAAATCATGTGATCAATTTTTGGCATACTACTTGGACGAACGATCATGAATCATGAGAATAGCCAATCACCATGTACAAGATAATCAAATTCCATATTCCATTATATAACATGCGATAGAAAAGGAATGACAAAGCTGGTATGTGTAGTCGAGATGATAGTACGTGGTATCGTAGATTGTGGGGTTCATCACAAGGGACTTTTATCCAAACCAGTCCCATACCTGATTTGGATAGCTAGACTCAATGTGGTAAACTCCTAATCTCAAGTTAATCACGTACCTAACCGAAATCATGACCATTGCGAAGGTGCACATAATGATTTAGTTACGCACCACTAGCCCGAATGGATAATGGATGAATGAATGCATGAGTTAAATGATGAACATCCCTCTTCTCTACTAGTACATCTCCAACCCATATGATACGTCTCTACCAAGAATTACAACATACCACACATGTGCAACCCATGTATAAACCAGTGAAATGCAGAACACACCTCATCTCTACTAGTACATCTCCAAACCATATGATACGTCTCCACCAAGAATCACAACATATCACACATGTGCAACCCATGTGTAAACCAGTGAAATGTTGAATGTATGCAGGCGTGCAAGTCCTACTCAGTAAGCCCACATCTTAGTACAGTTCATATCTGGAAACATCATCGGGGTCTAGTACACTCCATACTGGCTGCCGCCCCATCGTGCGCATGCCCAGGTGAGTGGAAGAGACCTCACTATCCACCTGGCCAGTGGTATGCCAATGCCCACCCGGCTCGTCGATAGCGGACCCATTCATGAGCTGGTCAAACTCAACCTAGCTTACAACCCCCTGTCATCGGGCGAATAAGGTCACACCCCTTTCCAACCGACCACGACATAGTGGGAGACGCGGCCTACTGGTATTTGGCACATGGGCACTCATGTTATCCACTCGGTCTTGATGTTGAAGCATTATGTTGACCCACAGGGTTTATGGACTTTCACCCAAGGACATCCTTAGCGCCCTAATGCTAGAATCCAACCCGGCCATCCACGATATACCTGTGGAGGCCACGACCCCGATGTCGCTAGGGTGTCTAGCGTAAAGTGGTCGTGACATACAAGATGCAGAATCATGAGTCATACCATGCAAGTCATGCATCAAAACCACGCGTACCGCGCGATCATATGGGGCGACCTTATCCCATGTAGAGTCCCCTAAGTGCCTCAAGCCAAAAGGCATACGTTATGAACAATCGCCATCCACATCAAGCATTCTAATGATGCGTATGAGGTATGATAATATACAATCATAAGCACTATGCATGAGATGTGTAATACCGCATTAAGCATAAGGTAGGGTTAAATCAATATAAAGCAATGCTAACTTAAATGTAAAAGCAATGCTACCTCTAATATAAAATAAGTGTTGCGTCAACATAAAGAAAGTGTCATGTCAACATAAAGAAAATGCTATTAGCAAACATCAGTGTAACCCTCGCTCCAATCACTAATGTAACGCTACAAAGATCATCGGGTGTCATGCTAACGTTCTACGCCAAATTATCCAAGTCATGCAAACTTGTGCATGGAGTACATAGCATACAAGTATTCACACGCACCATCAATATCATGGCCGTCATCCAACACTAGCATCATACTGCCCTAGGCATTAGGCATCTATCATGCATGATGTTATCTTATGTTCATAAGCATCATTTATTTATCATCATTCAGGCATAAAGTAAAACATAGTTATCTTATATGCACGAGATCATCATGACCATCAACGTGTGCGTTATTGTCACTTGGATATCAATATCATCTCCAATGTAACCAATATCAAGCAAGGCATAGTGCTTGTTCACATGTCATCGTCATGAGCATCAACACGTACATGATTATCAACTAAAATATCAACCTTATCATCCAATGTAACGATCATTAAGTAAAGCATGGTGATCAACTAACATATTTTGTCATCATATACATATAAATACTATCATCATCATTAGCATGAAGGTCGCTTCCACTTCATGATTAACATAGGCAATGTCACAACTACCACAAACAACTAATTCATAATCAATGCATATGCCATCAATTCACCATCTATTAAATCATCACCATAATCGATATTAACCCTGCGATAATCACCACCAATTAGATCATATCTATCATTTCAACCAACAATAGGCACGTCCCACCTAAGTGTGGCACCCTCATCGACCTTGGGCTATGTGCAAGGCACGTGGTCCCATAGGTCGTGCGTGAGTCTCACTTGATGAACCAATAGGCCAACTCAAAGGCATAAACTTCCAACTACAAGATTTTCAATGATGTGGATCCAACTCCACAACTAAGTGGAACCCATACATTTCACCATCAACTAGAAACAATGCACAATCTCAAACATAAGGACAACATGGTAACATCTTTCATGTCATAGACTCATACATTATATTAGGCCCATTAACCACATATACAAGCAAACCAAGAAAAAACCCAATTATCCAGTTTATACATTCTAAAATAGGCCTCGTTAGGTGTGGTCCACTCGACTAGAGGTAGCGTGCAAGGCACATTGACTACTAAGGCCTGCCTAACAGGCTCAAGGAAGGTTACCATGGTAGGCTTCTAACTCCCCAATGATTTCTTTGTGTTGGGCCCACTTGGGCCTCAGGGTTTTGCTTCATTTGGATTGGTCCAGGGACGCATATGATCTAGGAGAAACAATTGGGCTGCAAGGCTGTCCACCACATGCTTCACAAGGTAAAAGAACAAATTTACACAATATACTAAGTGGGCCTTATTTGGCAAGGGTGTGGCTCATACAAGATAGTCCACTTGGGCCTTGATGTTACTTCATTTGGGTTAGCCCATGGACACTCATAACCCAAGAGATGATATGTGGGCAGCAAGGGTTGTCTATCACCTAACCACAAGGTTTAGCAACAATCACTTTATGACATACACAAGGTGAGCCTTACCATACAAAGATACAACCCGCAAGCAAAAGGCCCACTTAAGATTTCGGGTCTAACACCACCTAAGGGTTCATGTCCAGGGTTTAGATAATTCATTTTCATGGTTTAGATACTCTATTAGATTATTTGAGAAGGTGGTGGACCCCATGGATGTGGCCCCACGTAAATTTTATGTCAAACAGATCTTTGGCACAAGGTTGGTCTCTGGCCATCTTTGATTCAGATTTATGATCATGTGGGGCCCACATCTAGTGAAAGGAAGGATTCATCTGGTATCTCTATGTATGGTCTTCACAAATTATAATGCAGGCCTCATTGGTTGGGTGTATACAATTTGTGGTGATGGCCCAAACATGGGTACTTGGAGAAAATGTGCAGGAAACACAGTGTAAAATTAGTTTTGGCCCAAGTTTGAGTACGTCCCATGATCACGAGGGACCACCTTTTAGTATGTCGTCAGGTGCCCTTGGTATTCCTATATATGGACTTCAAAAAATATAAGATGGGACTAATTGGTTATGTACACATAATATTTGGTGTAGGGCCAAACATAGGTATTTTAATTTTTTGCACAGTTTTCTGCACAACCATGCCTTGCCCCATTTTGAGATCCACTCCCCGATCATGTGGGATCCTCTTTAGCCCAAGTAAAATATTATTTCTCTATTCATTGATATAGGTTGAAGGTTTCAAGTGGTGTCCTACTCATATCTTTTGTGTGTGGTCCACTACAGAGGCCCAAAGCAGGTACAAAACGCAAAAATAATCAGACAGTTTACAACAATGGGGTCTTTCACAACTTAGGGCCCACTTTCCAAACACTTGGGGATCATTCTTGAAAAAAAGGTGGGACATCCCAGCTCATTTATATAAGGATTAAACATCTCCCATAGTGGGACCCTTAAGTACAGAGCGTGGGGCCCACCACAAGGTGTTAAAGAGGCCTACATGAATACAGTTAAGTACTTCAGAATAATTTCGATAAACAGAAAAAGTTCCCAGGAATTTCAACATAAGGTGTAGGGTTCGATACCCATAGGTAGTGAAATCCTACTAGAGTGTAGGTGGGCGCGCGTGTGTGGGAGGGTGCGTGTGTAAAAAAAAAAAGATACTTCAGAATAATTTCAGTAAACAGAAAAAGTGCAAATGAAAAGAACTAGAAAGAATGGCAATTGGGGCCCAGATGCTGGCAAATCATAAATAAGAGACACATCAACACACATAACTGTTCAGATTGAATAAACTAATAAAATACATAAATCAAAAGTGGTCCCACTACCCAAGTGGATTAATAAGAGGATGAATGTTATGTACAACATATATCCAACATACACATCAAGTAGCATATAAAATGTATTGATTAAATCTCTATGATCAGATTCTATGTTGGAAAATCTCATCCAATGGATGGTTTGGGAATAAGTCATTTATACTGTATATAGGTTTCCAACCATACAAAGCCTTGGATTCATCTGGACCATACAAAACAATTCAAGGTTTATCCTTACGGAAGTATCTATCAGTCCAGAATTTTCTAAATTTTATCATGAAAGAATCTGACCATAGGGACCATACATATGATTATTAACTATCTCAAGTAAGTTAAGAAAAAATATCAAATACATCTAACCGTTGGAATCAGGGATATGACTCACAAAAGAATGGTGATAACATGCTCCCAGATACATTTTCGTATAAGGCCATGATCTCAGTCGTCCGAACTCCGATCAAGGCTTGTTATATACTGCTGGAAAGCTAGTTCAATTTTCTACGAATCCAACGGAACATACTTTTCTACTATATTCATTAAAGGAATTAAAAATGGGTCCGTTTTTAGCAAATCGGAATCCTGCATGTACTGCTGGATAACAACCAAGTAAAGTTAATGCCACGGATGATTGGACCGTTGGATGGTTGCAAAATTTGGCCTAGAGTTAGCTCATATTGTGGTTCATATTATTTCCAAGTTTCAACTCCGATCTTAGCATGATTGATTTTATACGAATTTTACAAGTTGCTGTCCAGATAGAAAAACGAGATTACATGTGAAGGGTGTGGATATAATGTTCATCATGCTGGACCATACTGACATGGGCCACCTTGCTGACCACCATAGCCATAAATACATGCACGTAAGAAATCCACACCAGTGGGACCCACACATATCAAGAAAATAAAAAGAGGAAGAAAGAGGAGGATGAGGAAGATGGAAGGAGGGGTGTAGACTCACCTCAAATGGATGGATGACTTTATGATGATGTGTGGTCCACTCCCTCTAGGTCTGATGGTGGGCCACACCTTGGCCCCCCACTCTCTCTCACTCTCTCTTAAAATCTCAGAATTTTCTAAGTATAGCAAAATGATGAGGGTAAGAGAGCTCCTACTCTTATATAGGGAATTGGAGGTTAAGGTGGCAAGATGGTGTGGCAAGTTTATGGGGTCTTATTGGTGCTAAAAGTAAGGTGGGAGGCGGTGTATGCCATAGGTAGTGGATGGATGAGGTGGATGGTGCTAAGCATGCATTGGCCAAGGTGGAAGAAATCTTGGCATGCATTGGCTAATAGATGATAAGGGTTGTGGGTTGTAGGTTGTAGGTGATGTATGGTGGATGATGAAGTGGAGTGTTGCAATTGGTTATTTGAAGTGATGTGACACAAAACAAGACATGCATTGGATGCATGTGTAGGATGAGGTGGACATGGGCCATGATTAGTTTCTAAGGCATGAAGAGAGGGCTAATGATACATTTTGGGGTAGAACCCATTTTTGTCTCATAGTGCATTGTCTTATATGTGTTAGTTCATTTTTTTGTCATGAAGTAATTATCCTATTTGATGAAAATTTCAATGTTATAGAAAGTGGGCTTTAGGCCCACATGGGCTCAAGTCCAATGGGCCTAGCACAATATGTTGCTCATGTTACAAGATATGCAATTTTGGTCGTGGATTCGATTGGTTGTATCTCACTAACGGAGTATCGGATTGACACACGGATTTCGCCGTGGCAACCGCAGCGACGACGCGGTCCACATGACAGAGGTTTTAAGGTTATTTGGGAAAAATCACTCGAGTGGGGTTTCTAGGTGCGCTGGGGTGCAGTGTGTCTATCAATGGTGTGAGTTGGGACACGTGTGTGCACGAGCGGTGTTACCAAGGACAGGGATCTTACACCCAAGGTATTGAAAGTTGTCATCAGGACCTCCATCCCTTGTAATTTTCTTACAACGTGCAGTTATGATATTTATAGTTTGTACCTTCCCCTTACATGTGCCAAATTGATTTCTAGTTGTTTGGATGAACATCTAGTGAGGTAGTTTCTTGCCTTTATTGTGCTAGAAACCATTTCTACCTGGAACTTCAAGAAGAAACTTCTCTATCATGAAAAACAATAGAAATCCATTGGTCCGCTTCATTGGGGCCATGAAATGCAAGACAAATCCAATATGCGTGACAATGTGGATTAGATTTTCTGGACCACTGGGCATCAGAAGCCGATCCCTTTTCTTTTCAATCCAAATCATTAGACAGCATCACTGAGGGCATTGCTTTACTTCATACGGTGAAGCTGATCACAGAAACCTCCTCCCGACTATTATTGAAGGGGATTCTAGCAATGCAATTAAATGGGTGAGTGGTTACCGATTCCTTGGAGATTGGCTCACAACATGGAAGAAGTAAGGGACTGGTATAGAGGCCTCGCCATTTCTTTTGTTTGCTCCCCTGGAGAAGTTAACAGTATAGCTGATGATCTTGCAATGCCAGGGGGCGGATATACCGGATCTTCTCATTGACAGGTCACTGGACAGTTAGTCCTTTAGAAGGGTTATGTTTTTCATTTTTTTTTTTTTATTTATAAATTTTCTATGTGAGTTTTTCCTTGCCGCATGCGTATTGTAGTTTCTGTATGCTTTAGTCCTCCACAAAAGAAGAAGAAGAAGAAGAAGAAGAAGAAGAAGCAAAAAAGTGGGATTAGGTTTGCAGATTTATGCCAACAAGGATGCACTCAAAAACTACATTTGAAAATGCTCTCAAAAACTACAGTAGATGATAGCATTTCATACCTGAAAAGAATAGGTTGAAAATATAAATCTTTACATTCTGATTTTGATTAGCATGTGGATGGAAAAATATAAATCTTTACATCCTGATTTTGAGCAAAATGTGGATAAAAATTTGCGTGACCCTTAAACATTGACCATATGGCATTTTCAGGTGTACAAATCTACCGGAAGTTTTACACAGAAGAGAAGGAAAAATCGAATGGTGTTCTTGCAATTTGTGTTTCAAGATCAGCTGTTCAACCATACATTTCAATGGCCAACATAGTTCATGTAAGCTGCTGGCTGCTGGTTGCTTGCTCGCATATGAGTTTGTATTCCTACCAAATGAATTTCAGGCAAATTTATGCTCTCTGATGCCGCTCCTCTTCTTCTTGAGCCTTATCCCAACAACAATAATGATTGCTTCTTCTAAGAATTATCTCCTTCTCATTCTTCTAAGCCTTGTCCCAACAAAAATAATGATTTTATAGTAGGGAGAGTTTGTCATCATCATCTAAACCATATCCCAACTAACTGGGGTTGCCAAGGAGTCATTTGCAAGCTTGATCTAGAAAAGGCTTACGATCACGTCGATTGGTCTTTCCTTGATTATATGCTGGCTCAGCTCAGGTGTGGGGTGAAGTGGAGACAATGGATCCAAGTACACATCTCATCTACAAAGTTCCCTATTCTCATTAATGGCTCTCTATTTGGCTTCTTCAAAGCATCGAGGGGCCTTCATCTGGGGGACCCTCTTTCTCCTTTTTTCTTCGTTGTGACCTCCGAAGCTTTGAGTCAGATGTTAGTCAAGGTCTGTCTGTGGGTCTTTTCTAGAGTTTCGAGGTAGAAAACGTAGTCTAGTGTGTCAGCCACCTTCAATTTGCTGACAATACTCTTTATCTTTTGTGAGGCCGATGAGTCCATGGAGGACAATCTTAGGAAGATTGTCAGATGTTTTGTGGTCGTGTCGGGCTCAAGAGAAAACCTAGCTAAAAATGAGCTTCTTGGGATCCTCTTGTCTATGGAGAAGGTCCCTGGTGTGGCTGGAGTTTTTCGTTGTTGGGCTGAGTGTCTTCCTTGTTACCCTAGCTTGCCTCTTTGCGTCAGTAAGCCCGTGAAGCACTTGTGGGACAAGGTGATCGAGATAATGGTGAGGAAATTCTCACTGTGGAGGAGTAGATTCCTATCCGTTGGAGGCAGAATCACTCTAATCAATGCTGCCCTCTCCAACCACCACATCTATTTTATGTTGCTGTTTTGATGTTCGAAATCTGTCCTTTCTAGGATAAATAGGCTGAGGGATTTCCTTTGGCAACGCCGGGCGGCTAAGGGCAAATTTCACTTGTTGAAATGGAGGGAGGTGTGTAGCGCATATGTCCATGGGGGTGTGGATATTATATGGCTGGATGACGTGAACTCAGCCTTACTGGGGAAGTGGGTTTGGAGATTTGGAGTGGAGGAGGATAGTATTTGGAGGAGCATCATTGCTGGTAAATATGACACCTCCAACATGGGTTGGTGGACCACAGATTTGTCTCTTTGTCGGGCGTTGTATCTTTAACTATCGCATGTCGCTCAGTTGGCAAGTAGAGTGCTTGAAGGTGTGGGTTTTGCCGTTGGGGATGGGCCTCAGGTCAGATTCTGTAAAGATGTTTGGAGTGGGGAGCCCTTGCTTCGGTTGAATTTTCCTATCTGGCCAACCTCTTTCTAGTTGATGGTGTTTGCATCACCCATTGTTTCTCGACGTCAGGGGATGGGGGTGTGTGGGTCCCTCCTTGTAGGCAACACTTGTTCGACGCGGAGATTAAAGACATGGTGCGGCTTCTGTCTCGTTTAGAGGGGTTCCAGCTTTTTCCAGGTGTGAAAGATTTGTTGACTTGGCTGAAAGATAAATTGGGAGTTTTCTCGGTGAGGTCCTTGTATGCTCTCATTTCCTAGTTTGAGAATCTTGTTACTTGTTGCCACATTGGTCTTGTCTAGTCCTACGGTGCCCTCCCAAGTTCTCATCATTCTCTTGGCTAGTTGGCAATAATAGTCCTTACCCTTGAGTCCTTGACAACCTTTGTAGAAGGGTGACGGTGCTTTCGAACATTTGCCTCCTTTACTTCAAAGATGCAGAGTCAATTGACCATATGTTCATCCACTGCCCCTTCGCTAGGGATGTCTGAGCTGGTATTCTGGTCTCTTTTAATATCTCTTGGGTGATGCCTAGCTCTATCGATGGGCTATTCTGTTCTTGGAACTTGGTGGGGCCTAGAAAAGGGTAGGCCTAGTTGGAGTGTCACTCTGCTCACCATTCTTTGGACTTCGTGGGGTGAGAGGAATAACCGTTGTTTTCATAATAGTAGTTCTCTATTAGGGGCTATCAGTCGGGTTAAATTGTGCATCAGGGAGTGGGTTCCTTGAATGGTAGTCTTTTTTTTTCTTTTTTTTTTTTCCTTTCAACTTTTAATAAATTATATATATATATATATATATATATATATATATATATATATATATATATATATATATATATATATATATAAAACCTCAATTAAACCATAGGTCATTAAGTTTTTTCTTACTATCTCCACCCACATTCTTTTGGGCCTTCCCCTTTACCATTTGGAGCTCTTGTTCCACCATTCGACTTTATCAAGGACCATATCCTCAGTTAAACTATAGATCATCAAGTCTTTTGTTACTATCTCCACCCACATCCTTTTGGGCCTTCCTCTTTCCCATTTAAAGCATTCAACTTGAATCAACTCACTCCTAATTGGTGCAGTTCTTGGCCTCTATTGCACATAACCAAACCATCTATAAGTCTACTTAACATTACCTTATTACCTAAGTTGCTACAAATGCATTCATTTGTAATTTTATATTTCCTCATTTTGCTTCTCATCCATCTCAAAATCCCCATTTCAGCTAAACTCCTATGGACATCTTTTCCCTTGACTGGTCAAGTATTTTATCCGTTAAAGCATGGTTGGTCTTGTAGCTAGCGTATAAAATAATGATCATCATCATTCTCATTGTCATCTTCCTCATCCTCATCCTCATCCTCGTCATCATCGTTGTCATTGTCATCATCATCATCCTTGTTGCCGTTGTTGTCATCATCATTGCCATCGTCTTTGTTGTTGTCATCCACCACCTCCACAAATGGTGGTGGAATCTTGAAAAAAATCTGGGAAGTTTAGTGCTGAAAAATCCTAATTATTGACCATCTTTGTTCAAGAGGAATGATGATTGCAAATGGTTGCATCCTGTCTCAAGGATAATGAACCAGCAAACCACCTCTTTGTACACCGCAAAATCACTGTGGATTCAGGCTGCCGTGGGTTGAGTTGCTCATAGGCAAAAGGGGCTTGCTAGGACAAACGATTGATAATTCTTTGGAGACTGGCAGTGCTAGCTTTCCTCTGGTCCATCTGGAAAGAATGCAACACCAGGAGCTTCGACATCAAGATGGCCTCAAAAGCAGTTTGGTTTTTCTAAATAGAAATGTCTGTGTCCATGTTGGTGAGGAGGGTATGGGGGCTCCAGCCGAGGAGCTTGGATTTGAGAATGTTAATCTACTGTCTTCCTATCTCAGTCTTCCTTTATGTATGGGAAACCATCTAAACATGTGATGTCATTGTTGATAGAGTGGATCATAAACTATCCATGTGGAGAAGTAGGTACTTATCCTTATTTGGTCATTATGGAAGGAGCATAATAATTGCATCTTCAATGGCAGAGTTGAATCATGCCAGGCGGTGTTCAGTAGGGTTAAAAGTAAAGTTTTACCTTGAGTAGGCAGGATGTTTCATTTTAAAAGGAATGATCTTCGGGGAGTTTGGGCGATGATGTTGTGTAGGTTTCTCATCATTTGCCCCCTGTTTTCCCTCTTTTGTTCAGTTTAATAAAATTTCAGTTGCTGTTAAAAAGAAGAAGAAGAAGAAGAAGAAGAAGAAGAAGAAGAAGAAGAAAGAAGAGGAAAATCATTACAATGTGCATGCATTTACGCAATATTTTATCTTTATATATATATATATATATATATATATATATATATTATAAATTCACTCACTTGTTTGGACTGGGAGTCACTGAAATTTTAAGGGCATTTTTGTGAAGTGCTCTGGCATGGATTTCCATTTGTTAGGTCATTTTCAGGGACTGGAATTGTTATAGTTGTGAAAACTAGTTGACTGAAATGGAGTAATGTATGCCCACAAACTGAGGCCTTTAGGGCCTGTTTGGACATGGGTATTAAGTTGTATTAAATGGGATTGCATTACTAATCGCACTTTGAAATTGGGAATGGCATGTTTGGAAGGAGTGTGAGATCGGATTAAAATTAACTTTGTAGGCTTTGGAAAATGAGCCTTGTGTTGGAAACAGTGTTCGCAATATCGATAATATCGGCCGATAATATCGGTATCGCAGCCTAGCGATACGAAACCGCCAATATTTCGACCGGAAGCCAAAAAAATTCCGTAAAATCACATGTTTAAATAGATGGACGACATGGATGAAACACACACATCATAGTGGGGCCCCCGGCTGGTGTCAGGTGGAGTAGCCAATCCGTTTCCACGTGGGACGCGAATTAGCTACTCAACCAGTGACGTGGCCAATTTCTATGGAACCCGCCATGAAATATATGTTATATCCGCACCGTCCATTCATTTGGAGATATCAATTTAGGCCAGGATCTAAAGAATGAGTCAGATCTAAAGCTCAAACGGACCCACCACAAAAAAATGTGGCGAGAGTGACGCCCACCATTAAAATTTTCTAAGGCCCACAGAAGTTATCGATCAAACTGAAATTTGTGTTTTCCCTTCTTTCATGCATGTGTTAACTTGTGAACACGTTGGATCTCAAATAAACATCACAATGGACCTTAGGAAGGTTTTAACGGTAGGAGTTAACTTTCCCGTTGTTTTCTGTGGTGGGGTCTACTCCAAATTTAGATCTAACTCATTCCTCCTCTCATGGCCTAAAATGATCTCTACAAATTGATGGACGGTGTGGATATAACACATACATCATGGTGGGTCCCACAGAACCTGTTGACGTCACTTTAACAGAGAGTCCTGCTGGGCACTCAACCTGTCACCGCTGGGTACTACCTTGCGTGTGATACAAGCAAAATTTTAAATTCTCCAGTAGAGTTGCTTTTGATAGCTCGCGAATACATGTGAGCCCATGGTGAATGCGTGTGGTTGATCGACACCGTCCATTTGTTTTTCCAGATAATTATAGGGGTTGAACCCAAAAATTTATGCATATCCAAAGCTCAAGTGGACCATATCATCTAAAAAAGTAGTACTGATGCTATATAACTAGATCGGATCAGATCAGCATATATGGATCAAAAGATCCAAAGACAATGGTGCAGATTTATTATTCAGCCCAAAAACAGTGCATCCAAGGGTCCACATTTAACGGCAACCAAATCAGATGGCCAGGATGATCAATGGGAGAGATTTTACAGGCTATTTCCCATCCAAGCTGGAGCCCACCACATGAACGGTTTGGATCACCATGTACCATCATCTATTGGGCCAAATGTATATTGAGTGACAGAGTAGGCCGATCCACATACATGCACACTACTGTGCACCTGGCCTGCATTTAATTCAATCCTTACCATCCAAATCATAGGCCCACCATAGATGGACCATAACTTGAAAAATAGCAAGTAGTAAGACAGATGATTGGCCTGGATATAAAAATTAATCTTAAGGTGGGCCGCACATGGATTCTTGAAGTAGTTTTCAGTTGAAAAATATAATATTATTCTTGTTCATACTCATGCATGCCATCATGCAATTTTCTAGTATACACATTCCCATTGTATATAAACATCTCATCCACCCTATGACGTAGTCTTTGTCATTTTCATTATGTTTTTTTTTTTTTTTTTTTTTTTTTTTTTTTTTTTTTCGAATTTTCTATTATGTTGTTTTTTCATCATTATTATTTTTTTCAATACGTGAAACATGTGATAACCAACATAGACCATGTGATTGTCAAAAAGTACCATGAAATATGGCCCACCTATATAATATGGAAACTTGGTGAACAAGCTTTCATGAAATGTCATGATGGACATACATAATATAATATTCTTTTACAGATAAAATGTCGGGAGGCGAGGAGGAGAGACAACCAGATAAAGGGTGGCAATATGGCCGACCACTCTTGATAATCGATTCGGGAGTATATGTAATTTATGCGGCCATATATCAAGGAGTGGGGGGTAACCCGCTTGAAGGAGCATTTAGCGGAGGGTATCACAATGTTGTGGATTGCCCTAAGTGCCCACAGGATGTGTGCGAAGAGATGAGGGCCATATTGAAAAAAAATGTGAAGACAAAAAATGAACGACATGCACGGGACAGGGAGATTAGAGAGGAGCTGGGGCGACCATCATATGTAGGTGAGGAGGATGTCGTGGATCTCGATGGCGATGATGAACCCGATTATAGACGCGCAATTCAAGAGTCCATCCGGGATCAGTGGGAGAGATCAGGATAGGAGGTGGGACACGAGTAGGCCTAGATTTGAGGGGTCTATCCATGAGCGTGGTGGGGGAGTGGAGTAGGGGGAGTGGAGCGGGGGGGAGTATGGTGGGGGTAGTGGAGTAGGGGGAGTATGGCAGGGGGTAGTGGAGCAGGGGAGAGTGTTAAGGGTGGATCAGGGGAAGGTAATAGGCGGGGAGGAATATAGGGCATGGGCAGGAGTAGTAGCATGCGGGTGCCGGATCTACCTTCAGATCCGAGGATGTACAAAGAGGTAAGAGGAACACAAAAGAAAATAAAGGAAATGTTTAGTGGAGGGGATGTGAGAAAAAAAGTTGGAAATTTTATAGCAAAATTTTTTATATACGATCAAATCCCCGCAAATGCCGCAGTAAGCCCGCACTTCAAAAATATGATAAGTGAAGTGCAGCGTGGGGGTGAGGTTGTGCAGCCGCCCACACCCGCACAGATCATGGGGAAATACTTGGATGATGAACATGCAGAAATGAAGACATACGTTGATTCGTATCGGCAGTCATGGGAGACGTACGGTTGTACCGTCATGTGTGATGGTTGGACCGGACCAACGAAGATGTCGATTATAAATTTTATGGTCTATTGCAGGGGATGGGCGGTGTTCCTAAAATCTATAGATGCGAGTAATAAAATTAAAGATGGTGACTACATTTACAAACTAATGCACAACGTCATGCGAGATGTTGGGAGGAGAAACATTGTGCAGTTTGTTACAGACAATGAGAGTGCATTTGTCAAGGCATGGAAGGATATTCAGGCGAATTATCATATTATTGGACCCCCTGCGCAGCCCATTGCATCGATCTCATGTTGGAGGCAATCGGGGATAGGCCATCGGTGAAGACCGTAATTACTAATGCACGGCTCATCACAAACTTCATATACAACAATACCTGGTTATTAGCCGTGATGCGTGAGAGGTGTGGTGGGGATATAGTGCGCCCCGGGGCAACGCGATTCGCCACAAATTATATTGCCTTAAGCAGCCTCCTCAAACACAGACAGGGGTTACGGGAGCTTTTCGCATCTCATGATTACGAAGAATGGAAAAAGAGGTTGACGAAAGTAACCTGGAGAATCGAGGAGCTGGTACTGAGAAATGAATTCTGGGATCGCGTGCGTAACGTGCTGGGTATTTTAGAGCCCATTTATATAGTGTTGAGGATGGTGGACAATGAGACAAATCCGTCGATGGGGTCGCTGTATCCGTCCATACAGCTGATGAAAGAGGCCATCATGGTTAAAGCTCCCAACGCTTATAAGTGGCTGCATGCAATAATAGATGACCGCTGGGAAAAGACGCTTTCTCATCCATTACATCAGGCTGGTAAGTACTTAATTTACAATTTTATTTTTTTCACTATATGCAATAATAAGCGACGGTTGTACTGATGTGTAGATGTTGGTTTTCAGCGTATTTCCTGAATCCCGAATACCATTATAGCTGAAAACTCTACGAAGATAATTCATTAAAGAGGGCTGTACATGAGGTGTACGATCACTTATTTCCCGATTGTCCGGGGAAGACACCTTTGGTACTGAGGTAAATATGGTCCGCACTTACATTCTCCATATCTTCATCTTAATCATTTCATACTTATATTGGCTGTTATATGCCATCAACAGATTGTTAGATTCCGCGATGCGGTTGGAACGTTTGGGTGCCACCCTGCGGTGATGTCAAGGAACACCATGATGGCATGTGAGTTAATGCGATAAACATAAATTTCATATTATTTTGGAATATCTAAAATAATGAAGGAAATTTATGATATGCAAGCGAATGGTGGTCCATGTATGGAACTGACTGCGAGGTTTTACAGCGACTAGCTGTCCTTGTGCTTGCACAAACGGTGTCCTCGTCACCCTGTGAAAGGAATTGGAGTACATTCTCCCTCATCCACACAAATAAACGTAATAGAATAGGATATGAAAAGCTTCAAAAGCTAGTGTATTGTCACTACAATATGAAGTTACGAGAGAGGCTGCTCCGCGCAGAAGGAAGAAGAAAAGGGCAGGAAGACCCACTGGACCTGATGAGGGTCGGACAACATGCATATGTTGGGGATGAGGATGATGATCCAGTTTACCAGTGGGTTAGGTCAGATGACTTGGATACCTCAGATGGGCGACCAGAGCCACATGTTGTGGCGGAAGCAGAGGCACAAGAGATTGATGTTGACGCACATGTGGAGCAACAGAGGTCTCCTGATGAGGCATTCGACCCATTGACAAGGAGTCCGATGGGTAGCCTGCATCAGTCACTATCACGCGGGACACGTGGCGGGGAGACATTATCTGACACCGAGACTGAGTCAGACAGTGATACGGGGAATGGGTCTGGTGATGGTGATGGCGGCGATAAGGGTGAAGATGACTCTGATGACAGTAAGGATGATGATGATGATGATGGCGACGGGGATGATGGCAGCGCGAGTGGGAGTCAGGATAAGAGACCTCTTAGCCCTTTCACTGGAGAGGAGAATTTCGATCATTCCACGCAGGACCCTGACCATGGTTCTCGTCCAGGAGAACCACGACCCCGTCTTGTTTACAATAAGACATACACGCATCAAAAGCTACTGCAAAAAAAGAAGACTAAAAAACTTTCAGATTTTGAGGAGCTGCTCGCAAAATGCATGAGGGACACGAGCGTTCGTGACAGGCGAGGTGGCTCTAGATTTGGATCACGGACGAGGGAGGGGAGCTCGAGTTACAGGCCACAACATGAATCCGGATCACAAACACAAGAGAGTAGCTCGAGTTCTGTGCCACAATATGGGCATGGATATGGACCTAGTGGATATGCGGCGAGTGACTCCAGCAGTTACGGCACATCATTTTTGAACTATGGTCAGGAGTTCACTTCTGCATATGGGCAGGGATATGAGCAGCAGTATGGATATGACCAACAATATGGATACCAGGGAGCTTCATATATGCCCTTCCCAGATCCATATCAATTACAGACTGTGACGATTACGCAGTACCCACGGATGGGCGTATTGATTCAGTTCGGTGAGGATGAGTACCAGCGTTATGTCAGGGAGTATCTTAACTGGTACCACTCTACTATGACCTGGGTACAATATTGTCAATTTGTGGAGCAGCAGTACTATTCCCAGCCCCATCAAGATGGAGACGATGATTACGAGCCACCGCGCAACTCTATGTGGGTCTAGGCCACAACCAGTCCCATCATTGATATGTATATTTTTCAATTTTTACTTCTTATTTTGCTTTTTAATAAATTGATTGTGTTTTCATACATGACTTTGATATATTTATAAATATCATGCATTCAATTTAAATATAGTTGCATTAGTTCAGTTAAACAACGCATAGCTTAAGACCCTATACAAAGGAAATTTATTATGTGCATTTTTTTTTTTTGAGATCTTATGATTTGAAAGTGTGTATTAAGGGCTTTTTTAACAATCCCCAAAGTTTCATTAAAAAATTCAACCATTTTCTCAATGTTTCCCCATGTTTCCCAAAAAGTGCGATAAATTATGTGATACAAACGATATATCCCGTGCGATAACCGATACGTATCTGTATCCCAAGGGTGCGATATATGGTGCGATACCGATATTTCGAACACTGATCGTGGACCATTCTGATTGTTGGATCATCATCATTAAACATCTTGATCGTGGGCTACGAAATAGTTTAGTTTATTTAGTTGTTTATATGTTTGTTATTTCTTTCGTTTAGCTTATATTTTTGCTAAGTTTATGTGAAACTTTTTATCTGAGAGCGTCTTTTTGTAAAATGTCTTTCCTAAGACTATATGAGGCTTGGAAGTCCACGCCCTAGCCCATTATTGCATATATATATATATATATATATATATATATCTTTTGCTTTGCTTTGTGATGAAGTAAAACCTCCTATGATTGTAACAATTTGGTGTGATGCTATGGAGTGATTCCTAGTTATCATTGTCTTTCATTCTCTTCCATTAAAAGGTATTTCTTCTCTTCTTCCCCATCAACAAACAATCCCAACATATATCCTCGTTTTTTTTTTTTTTTTTTTCCCAACCCTCACCTTAAAAACCCCACATCTAAACCCTCAAAAACCCTAATCCTAATCCCCCCCAACAAAAAAAATTCTAATTTTGCAAAACCCTAATTTTTTTCTACCAAAATCCCCAAATCCCTAAACCCCAGTTCTTAAACTCTTTAACAAACCAAAAAATTTCCTCTAGAATTAGATCAATTCCTATGCTAGATGGAAATCGTACCTTCCATAGGTCCTATCTAATCATGTTTTATAAGATCTAACTGACGGGTTGTGATTTAATCTTGAATATGAGCATAGTTTAATACTTGAATTCATTAAGCTTATGAATAATTAGGATTATTTTGTGATTTTAATTGTTCTAGTTAATCTGTTGATGATCTTATGCATCATTCTAGGTAAGATCATCTGTCCTCCATCAGATTTCTTGGGCTTTGCACCCCTCGAGTTCAGGGTGATTTCCTTCTCTGATGTTGTGATAGATTGGAATCCATTTATTCCATTGCAAATTAGGTTTTCACGTTATGATGGATTGGAATACATGCGCGTGCACACACACACATGCCTACTCTGATTAGCAATTGGATCTCTATTAGCAGGACTGGGATAGATAAGGTTTAGCTACATGCATAGAGATAATATATCAGGCAGACCATCCCATAAATTAATGGAATGTATAGGCACCATTGATGCATAAAAGAGGGATGTTATTAAAGACTCCCTGTCTAATACAGTTTCTCTTTTTTCTGTGCTAGTTATGTATAGATTTAAAACTCTACTAGCAATTACAGTGGTATGCATTTGTCATCCATTTGGTTTTTTCTTTTCCTGTTGGTCTTCAAGGGCCATCTCATCTGTGAAAGAAGTCTTTGACTTTAAATAATGACAGTCTGCTTCCTAAACCCCATCTGCATTTTCTCCAGGGTTTGAGTTATAATGGCATCGGGAGTCTTATGGGTTTGATGCATACGGGAACAGTTTTATATTCACTTCCTCCATCACGATCGACTCTCCTGTCATCATTTATGATGCCTAATCAGCCAAATGTAAGATAGAAATCCATTAAGCATATCCCCAGTTCCTATGATAATATCGTAAGCAACTACTTAAAACTTTGCCAAGGGTACGTTCAGACACACCCTCAAAAGGGGGGTTTGATACGTTCAGACACACCCTCAAAAGGGGGGTTTGATGCCTAAGTGCTGTTTTGAGCCAAACATCAGTTGTGTTGTGCACTTGGATGCACTTCCGCAAAAGCTGTTTTGATCCCCACTCGTTGAAATAGTCGCTAAAAATCCCACTCGCCAAAAACCCCTTTTGCAAAGATGCCGTTTGGTTTTCGGCTAGTCGACCAACAAAATTATGGAGAGAACTACTTTTGAGGAAACCTCCTTTTGTGGAGGTTGCATCCAAACGGGCCCTAACTGGTGTTCATGACCACGACTCTGTCCTGTCGGGTAATTTATCCTATTTTGGCAGGAACTGGGTTGTTTTGTATACGTTACTGATTAGAAACAAATTGAAGAGCTCTCATCTTACATAGTGGCATCCATTTGTAGGGTCTATGACTATGTTGACTAAGAAATTCTTTGGATCTTCTTAAACAATGTCTCTTGAATGATTCTGCATTATTTCCTTGTTTGGACGGAGGTTAAAGGTAGCACCTTAACTGATGGAGCAAGGGCCTTAGCTAAGCATGTTAACAGGAGCAGCGATGGCTGGTGGGGTAATTTTGGTGGAAATGGTAAGCATGTTTTCAAACATTCCCTCTAATTCCACAATAAACTGTTTTTCTACTGGTAGCTGGACAGTGAACTGTGTGTGAATGACCATTGATGTGAGTCTTTTCCTACCTTTAGAAATATTGTAATTCATTTTCTTTTAACTTGTGTTATCAGTGGCATTGACACTAAATTTCTGCTTCTTCAGATTCTGAGAAGAATAGACTTGCCCTAAATGTAATCAGCCGCTTAATTACTCATTGTTGCTGGATGAATACGTATGTAATTCAACCCCACGACTGTGTCTTTGAGATAAGGGTCGTTGAAGGTTACGGTGCACGGTGGTCTAAAGATGGTTCAAAGGTACATATCATCCTATAGCAGAACTTATTTTCTGAATAAACAGCAGCTTGTCTTCTTGTTGAGGCATGTATGTGGGCATGTGAGCATGAATGATATGGATACATGTGTTCTTTACTGGAAACAATGACTTCAAGACACCCAATCGTCAGCGAGCACATACGGAGTTCATGAGTATGTCTTGGGCATGTGCCACAAACATTAGGAGTGAAGTGTCGGGCATATGTATGACGCCATTTTCTGGAATGTACAAGTAAAAATGTAAATTAGTTGTCGGGCCTCATTGGAGTTTCTGGTTCCAATGGGGTGGAGGTACATGCCCTATGTGATGGGGACATCAAAGGATTTACTCGGGTGTACCAGAGATGGAGACGACTACCCACATCAGCGCAACTTTCTTTGTGGATGGGAGACGAGTTCCAGATGGGGCTCGCCAGGCCATTTTGAAGACCCAACATATATTGGACGTGCATCAGGAAGACCCCACTTTGGGATGATGCATGTGGGCTGCTTAAGAGACCATTTTAGTCATAGGATTTTTTTTCGGTGTCGATCCAACCGTTAGATCTTGTTGATCAGGTCATTGGGCCACCGGATTTTCTAGATCTAAGCCCCTTGGACTCTAATTTTGCTTTATTTATGTTTTATTATTATTATTTTTAGGATTTATTTGATGGTTGAGATTAATAATAATTGTTTTAGTTTTCTTATTTTGGATGATGGACCATTTCACTCAAGTGAGTGACATAGTTGTAATTATTTCGAATTTTTAATTATAAAAGCACAGGAGGGTGGAGGTCCAACCCTAGTGATGCTATTGAAAAAAAAAAAGAAAAAGAAAAAAGAAAAAGAAACAAAGAAAAAGAGAAACTCTCTTGTGTCAAGGAATTTTCCTCATTGTGTTTTAGGGTTTGCGAAAAACCCCCACTTCCAATTGAATTGTTGAAGGGTAGAAGCTTGTTTGGTGGTGGATTCCTCAAGGTACATCGTTCTTCTTTCGCTTCTTCAAAATGTATTCTTCTTCTTCTCTTATCTTCTTCTTTCCCATTCCATTACAACCTTCTAAACCCATCAAAACCCCACTCAATCCTCCATCTCTTTCTTCTCCTTTACCTAGACACATATGGGCCTTTGTTTGGAGTTTTCTCTCTTTGATTTTTCATCCAAAACTCCCTAATCCCTAGATCCTTTGAATCCCTAAAAAACCCCATTCCTAAATCTCCACCCATGAATACAAAACCCTAATGAAAATCTGAATTTTTGTGAAACTTTCCCCAAACCAGAATTTTGCTTGCATCTTTGTGTATTCACGTGGTTGTTGCACTACCCACGCTAGATTAGAAGTCCCTACTTACAAGGATCCTTACTCCTGCTCCGGTGGTACACTCTTAGGAGTTACAACACTCAGTCAAGGGTTCGAGTATCCATATGTGGTGAAATCCCACTATGGTGTGAGTGTGTGGGGGTGTGTGTGCGTGTGTAAAAAAAAAGTCCCCACTTACAAGTGGGCCACTCTTGAATTATTTTATATTTTTGTGTACCGCATATGTGATAACTTAGGATCTTCGTGTTATAAATCTGAATTTCCAAATTTATTATGTGGATATGCTTGATTTTACATGTTGATTGCTGAAATTAATGTGTAATTGATCTCTCATCTTGTATCCTAGGATAGTTTCCATAATCCTACATCACTATGCCAAGGGATTAGAGAGCTAAAAAAATTGTTCCCACCCCCTTCTATCCCTGAAGGTGACTCAAAGAATCTTATCTATTGGGCTAGCTCGTCTGTCGCTTACCCTTAGTACTTTCACTGTTGGATAGAGGAGATTAGGGAGGATTAAGGGGACCATCTCGGTCTCCTTTTCTCACATTTGCAGAGAAAGGAATGATGTGGCAGATTATTCAGCAAAGAAAGAGACTCCCTATCCATTTTGTAATCTTTTTTGGTGCAATGAAACTATTTTAATCTTCCAAAAAAAAGAAAAAAGAAAAGAAACGAAAAGAAAACATAGTTGTTTGTAACCACATGAATGCAGAAATAAACATCAACTCTAAATAGAAATCCATTGTTTGGCATTAATCAATCTTGACCAGGTTCATTTGTTGTATGATCAATGGGGAAGGGTAGAGTTGATTATTGAATGAGATGAAAATAATCCCAGGTACGCCCATTTTTTAAATGTACGTAACATGGTTCTTTAAATCCACATGACCATAGAAATAAGCATCACTTCTAAATAGATAATCCATTGCTTGCCATTAATCAATCCTGACCATGTTCATTTGCTGTATGATCAATGGTGAAGGGTAGATTCCATTGTTGTATGAGATTAAATATCCAAAATACACCCATTTTTGAAATGTATGAGTAACAGAGTTAGAATCAGATGACTGCAGGAAAAAACATCATCTCTAGAAGCAAATTCATTGCTTGCCAATGCTGACCAGGTTTGTTTGTTGTATGATCAATAGGGTAATGCAGAGTCCATTTTAGAATGAGATACAAATGCCCCAAAATATGGAAAAACAGGTAAGAGAACTAAAAAGACTAAAGAAGAATTCTGAAAAAACCTATGGCCATATCCAACCTAGAATACATGCATTTTGCATGTTCTGTGTGGATATATATTGACATTGACCTTTGTTCCATTGATCAATAGTAATAAATTATTTAGGAATGAACGTTTTCTTCTTCTTTTTCTTGTTCTCCTTGTTCTTGTTCTTCTTCTTTCACCGGACAACTAGTTCTGTTACTGGTAGAATTCCTGTGCGAAATTCATTTGTATGACCTGTAACCTGCTCTATATGGTCCTAAAAGGCCTAAAGCCCAAGCAATCAGTGGTAGTCTTGGTCATGCCTTTCTGTTACATTTAATATAGAAGGACCTGGATCCTTTGGCCAAGAGTTTTGAATACAAGAGGGACTGAAACACTTCTTAATCCATCTCTACTTGTGAATTTATAGGGATGTCTTTATCTTATCTTGAGAGGGCCACCTTTCCATCCACAAACAAGGTGCCACCATGTGGATGGCATTCTGGTAGCATGTCCTTTGTAGTATTCGTATTTGAGTATCATGGCCTAGCCTGATAGTGCTGGTGCTTCTTAGCTTCTCTTTGATGGAGACATCACACGCACATTCGCACGCACACCGCCCCCCTAAGCACGTACGCGAGAGGAGGGCCCCACCGTCGATCTGGATCGATGACGACATCTAGGGAGAGCCTTCTAGTTAGAAGACGGAGTTTTGGTTCATTGGAGTGGGCCCGATAATCAAATAAAGCCCATCATGGGATCTCATGATAGGGGCCCGCTAGTCGGATCAAGTTAATACTTTAGGTTTTGCTTATTTATATTATTTAGGACATCATGAACGCTTTAGATTTATTTGATTGGTTTTTATTTTAGTTTACTTCATCGCCAAGTAATAGGTTGCGCATATGGCGTGAGTTTTGTGGTATAGAGTTTTCTTATAAATAGGAACCCCTTGTAGTTCTTTTAATTCAATGAAGATTAATAAAAATTGCTGCGTTTTCCTGCTCCTTTTCGAGTTATGAAAACCTAATTGGGTGTGAAGCCCTTCCTTCTTCGAAGGGCTAACTACTGTGGTGCGAAGACGCATCTATCCTGATTCACCCCCACCTTCTTCCATCCATATTTCTCCTCCTACAAGCATTCCATCTGCAAATCCATCAATAGTTGCACCCGTTTTTCTCTCTACAGCAGATTTTCAGAATTTGGCCCTACAGGAGGGCTGAAACTTTGGCGGAGCATCACGCATAAACCGTGCATCGGATCGAGTTAAGATTTGGGGGTTTTGGAGTCCATCCATGGCCGACTAGGGCCAAGGTGGCCTTTTTCTGAATAGTGGGCCCCACACACGTGCGACCGTGATTACACGCATGTGCGTCTGGGACATTATTGCTGTTCACGCACGGGAACTGTTTTCTAGTTCAGGTTTTCTTCTTATTTTACCTTCTCATACCAGTTTTTCATAAACCCTAATCCTATATTGCATTATCCTTAATTTATTTGCCCATTTTCTCACCCCAGGGCTCCTTGAATTGAAATTAGTGAATCCATTGGATTAGAGACTGATTGCTGTACATGTGTGGATGATTACTACTTATCTTTGAGCATCGTTTGGTTTATAATTTTAATAGATCCAGCGGACCCGCATAGATTCCCCTTAATTGAATGGTTTGGACTTTCATGTGGGATATGGAATTTGTGTAATTGTTTCTGAACTAACGTGATCTTAAGCCTGAAATCTCGCACATCATATTTGAATTTCATGTCCTGCATCACTCTTCTTCCTACCTCCAGCTATTGCTAGTACGTGTCATTGTGTCCATGAAGACAACCTTGAGCATTTTCAGTTGTCAATTAGTTTATTTGCTAGATTTCAAATCTAACAAGCTTCTAGAAGAGGGAGGTGTGGGCATAAGAGATTTAGAATTCATGAACCTTACTCTTCTTGGGAAGTGGTGGTGGATATTTGAAATTGAAGAGGGCGCTTTTTAGAGGGAAATTGTAAAGCCCCGTTCCTTTCTGTACTCTTCTGAGCGCGTGTGCGCAATGTCCGACAACCCTGGCAGGCCCTGGACTGCCTGTGCTCAGTGCGCACTCGAGTGACTCGAACCTCGAGACACCAAAACCTACACCGTAGTGACCGCCTCGTCACCTTGATCGCGAAGGTACCAATTGTGTGTCTATGTGGCGCTTTGTTAGGCCAGTATGACACAGAGTATTGCGTGTGCATGTGTGCAAATACCCCTCATTCATAGCAATTTTTTTTCATCTTTTCCATCATGCTTATATCACCTAGATAATGTCACCCACCCACCTTTTTCTAGAAACCACTAAACAAAGCTTATTAGCTCCTAACTTATGCTTAAGTACATTCATCATCCACAATTTTCAAAAGTCAAAAGAGCCCATACCTCATTTTCCTTAAATTAAGGAGAAAGAAATATGTTACCTTTATCAGGTATCCTAATCCCAAGCTTACCTGAATTAATGAAGGTTCGAGATAATTAATCCCAACACATTTTTCCCAAAGTTAAATAAACCCATACCCCTTTGTCCCCCTTTAACCATGGTGTAGGAACTAACCTTGGTTTGTTCTCTACAACTAACCCTAGTTAGTTTCATTAATTAGGGTAAGCTTGGGGTTAGGATACCTAATAAAGGTAACATGTTGCTTTCTCCTTAATTCAAGGAAAATGAGATATGGGCTCTTTTGACTTTTGAAAAACATAGATGGTTAGGGTACTTAAGCATGAGTTATGGGCTAATAAGCCTTGTTTAGCTCCTTAATGGTTTTTAGAAAAAGGTGGGTGGGCGATATCATCTAGGCGACATAAGCATGATAGAAAAGATGGGGAAAAAGGCCAGGAATGAGGGGTATTTGTGCACATGCACACACGATACTCTTTGTGTTGTACTGCCCTAATGGAGTGTCGCACGAACGCACGGGTGGTACCTCCGTGATCGGGGTGACTAGGTGGTCGCTACGGTGTAGGTTTCAAGGTCTTGTGGTTTGGGTCACTCGGGTGTGCACTGAGTACATGCAATCTAGGGTCCGCCAGGGGTGCTAGACATAGCGCACACGCACTTAAAAGGGTATGGAAAGGAACGGGGCTTTATAGAAATCGTTGCTAGTAAGTATGGTTGTTTGGATGGGGGTCGGGGCACAAGGGATTCTTCCCTATATAGAGCCTCATCTATTTAAAAAGGGGTCTATAGCATGAATTCTAAGGTTTTGGATGGTATGGGCTTCTCCCTTGGTAGTAGGGAGAGGATTCGCTTTTGGAAGGATGTGCGGCCTGAAGATAGTAACCTTGCAAGAGGCTTTTCTAAGGATTGCCAACCCATTTACGGATAGTGATATTAGGGTTACTAATTGCTTCACATTTCTTGGTGACATTATTGTCTAGTCTTCCCCTTGCTGCAGCCTGCAGGTTCCTTCTTGATGATGAAGTGGAGGAATTTATTCAGCTTTTAGATTAAATGCAGCCATGTCAGCTAGTGGGTGGGGAATAGGATAGGTTGGTGTGGAGGTGATGCAGGACATGAAATTCAAATATGATTTGCAAGATATTCAGGCTTTAGATCACGTTAGTTCAGAAACAATTACACAAAATTCCACATCCCACATTAAGTCAAGCACTCAATCAAGGGGAATCTATGCGGGTCCAGGTCTACACAAGTTATGGCTAGATCAATAAAAATTATAGACCAAACAATACTCAAAGGAGAGTAAATTCATCCACACATGCACATAAATATTTTCCCAATCCAAGGGATTCACGGATTTCAATTCGAGGAATCCTAGAGTTTAAAAAGGGCATGAAAATAGGGATTTGGGACAATCTAGGATTAGGGTTAGGAAAATCAGGTGAGAGAGGAGCGAAAGAGAGAACCCGGAACCGATTTAGCACGTGTGGACAGCTAACCCGCATGACGCACCTGCGCTGGTGGTGGCCCGCACGTGTGTGGGGTCCACAAATCAGAAAAAGGTTAGCTTGGCCCTAGTCGGCCAGGGGTAGGCTACATTCCTCTAAGTTTCAGGCCAAACGGATGATCGGTTTAATCACGGTGCTCCGCCGAAGTTTCAGCCTTCATGCAGGGCCAGATTTTGAAATTTTGTTGTAGGGGGAGAATCGTTGCGAAAGGATGATGGATTTGATGATTGGTTGGTCGTAAGAGATGGTGGATATTAATGGTAGGAGATGGGGGCGAATCTTCGCACCACAGTAGTTAGCCCTTCGAAGAATGAAGGGTTTCGCACCCACTTGGATTTCCACAACTCAGAGAATTAGAGAAGCAGGAAAACGCAGAATTTTATTCATAATATTCAATGAGAAAAAAAGCGTACAAGGGATGTCTATTTATAATAAAACCCTATACCCCAAAACTCGCGCCATGTGCGCAACGTATTATTTAGAGATGAAGTAACCACAAATAACAACTAATTAAAGCAATCTAAACCGTCCATAATGTTCCTAATAACAAAAATAACCAAAACTAAGTACTAGATCGTTTAGAATAGTGGGCCACGTTCGTGAGAACCCATGGTGGGATTCACATGACGATCGGGTCCACTCCAAGGGACCAAAACGCAGTCCTCTAGCTAGGAGGTCCTCCCTGGATGTCGTCATCAATCTAGATCGACAGTGGGGTCCTCCTCCTCCATGCGTACGTGCGTAAGGGGCGTGCGTGTGTGCGTGATGTCCCTATCAGGAGCAAGGATAGCTCTGATCATTTCTTGGTTTGATCCATCTACTATTCCCTCATCCCTCAAAGGGGGAATGACGAGTTTGAGAAGAAACATCATGTGTGGTCTTGCGGGGCCCCTCCCAAGGTAATGATGTTTGCTTGGCTTGTTGGTAAGGAAAGGGTCTTGATTGTACATAATCTTTAAAAACTATCCTTGGTTATCTCTAACATTTGGCTATTGTGTATGGTGAATTTGGAGTTAGTTAACCACCTCTTCATCCATTGCCAACTAGCATGATTTGTGTGGTGTGGATTTCTTAGAAGCCTCAAAGTTACGTGCAATGTTTTAAATATCGACGATATCTGCTGATATATCCCACGATATATCTTGTATCCCACCTGTGCGATACGAAACGTACAAGTAGTGCCGATATATCCCACATGTTCGATCAGGTGAGCATTTTCAAATTCCGATCTTTTTTTTTTTTTTTGTTGAAATTATGTTAAATCAGTGTCAAATGGTTATAAATCCATTGGTTCTTCATGATTTGCATGAAAAATCATGGATTTGGAGCTTTGATTTCGATATCCATTAGTTCTTCATGTTTTTTTATTTTTTATTTTTAAGATGGTGGCACAAACTCCTTGAACCTTTGACATAAAGGTTAAGAATCCATCCTGTTAACCAACCAACCAACCAACCAACATTGGTCCTTCATGTTCTCCATGTTTTTTTCGAAGTTTTCCTTCAACCAGCTATCAATTGAGACTAATTTCAAAGTATTTAGGAGTATTTGATGAAATGATCATCACTTACACTCTAATTTCAAATTTTGAGTGTCGGTGGTCCAATTTAGGAAAAAAATTTGAAAATTTCCCAATTTCTCCCAAATTACTTGCAATGCTGCAATCAAGTATGTCTGATGGCTGATCTATTGATTTGTTAAGTCCTTGTCAATTTTTGGAAAATAGAAATTATTTTTTAATTAAAATAATTTATTTATTTTTCAAAAATATCCTTCAACCAGTTGTTAATTGAGACTAATTTCAAAATATTTAGGAGTCTTTGATGAAATGATCATCACATACACTCTAAATGTTATGCATTCAATTTGAATATAATTGCATTAGTTCAATTAGACAATGCATAGCTTTGGACCCTATACAAAAGAAACCTATTACGTGCACTTCTCTTTTGAGATTTTATAATTTCAAAGTGTGTATTAAGGTCTTTTTTAACAATCCCTGAAGTTTCATTGAAAAATTCAATCATTTCCTCAATGTTTCCCCATGTTTCCCAAAATGTGTGATTAATTAACTAATACAAACAATATATCCCATGCGATAAGCGATACGTATCTATGTCCTAAGGATGCGATATGTAACGTGATACCGATATTTCGAACACTGATTACGTGGACTTGCCAAACTCAATGGGGGATTTTCTTATGGCCTGGCATGGGATGGGTCTTCCAAAGCAAGTTAGGGCTCTTTGGAGACCGTTTGCTTGTTGGTCTTTGGGCTATTTTTGAAGAGAGTAATGGGAGAACCTTCCATAATAAGAGCCATAGTGCAGAGCATGTATTAAGTAGGGCGATGTTGTCTATCATGGATTGGGCTTCTTGTATAGATGTTTTAAAATGATGTTCCTTTTCTTTTTAGGGCGGCTGTAAGTTTTTCGCCATCTCGGTGCTTCTTAATAAAATTTCTGTTATCTTTCAAAAAAAAAAAAAAAAAAAACTTCTAGAATGGAAGAGCTTATTTTGGCCATTTTTTAGTTATCAAGCATGTTTACATGGCACACATGTATGAGATGGGCCATATACTGGTTATCACATCTGTTGAGCCTTATCGTGGAGGGGTCGTACCCCCAAAATCACAACGGTCAGATGATCCTACTTACTGACTAGAGGACTTGCTCATTACAAATGCATGACAATAAGAAGTCTAAACAGTCAATAGCAACAGATGATCAGATTGCTGAGAATTATTGGCTATGGTCCATCCATGGTGGAGCCCAACAGTTGTGGTGCTTACTACACTTGTATTGATATAAAACTAGAGAATGCTAGATAACTAACATGCATGCATTTAACACTATGGTCTTATCTCTTCTATAAATCTGGCCAGGATATAAGTTAATTACTATATTTTGTTAAATAAAATACATTTTAAAGTACCCAAGATTATCTGTAGATGCTTGCTAGGGCAGCGTTGTTTCTTGACTTTCCCTGGAAGGAGGACTTTCCCGCTCATTTTGTTGCTCTGTTTTGCTATTCCAGTAACTGAAGATGGGGTGGTAGCAGTTAAATTTACACAGTTGACAGTGTGATTTGAATTGAATAGAATATTCAGTTGGAGAAAACAATTTTTCGATTAGGCCAATCATAGTCGTGGGCACTGTTTTAAATATCGATGATATCAGCCAATATATCCCACGATATATCTTTTATCCCACCTGTGCAATACGAAACGCACAGGTAGTGCCGATATATCCCACCTATTCGATCTAGTGGGAGTATTCAATTTTTGATCCATGCTCTTGTTCTAAATCATGTTAAACCAATGCCAGATGTTACAAATCTATGATCCTTAAGGTTTTCCATGAAAAATCATGTATTTGGAACTTCAATTTCGAGATTTGGGAGAGATGGGTCAAGTTGTGAAAATTTGAGAAAAATAAAAAATTCCCAATTTCTCATAAATCAGTTGCAATCTTTGTATCCAAACACAAATTAAACATGTAACTTGATCTAGTGATTCTTCTTTTTGCTTTTGAATGAATTTCTTGCGTTTCCATACATGTATTCTTACGTTTATAAATTATACGAATAGACCTTGAATATACTTGCATCAGTTCAGTTGGAAAGCACATATATTAGGACCCCATACAAAGGAAACCCTTATTATGTGGTACTTTTTTTTGTAATGTTTTGATTTCTAAGTGTAAATTGATGTCTTTTTCAACAATCCTTAAAGTTTCATTGAAAAATTCAACCAATTTCCCAATGTTCCCATGTTTCCCAACAACAGCGATACATAACGCAATACAACCGATATATCCCATGCGATAACCGATATTTATTTGTATCCCAAGGGTGCGATCCTTTACGCGATAACGATATTTAAAACATTGGTTGCGGGGCCTGCCTTTCTGTGATCCATTCCGTTCATTGGGTGGGACCTGCATTTAAAAATAAAAAAATAAAAAAAATCTGAAAGATAATAAAATTTTCACTAAAAGAGTGCCACAAGCGCTGAAGATGCACCGATTATTTCTCTCCCAAATGTACCACAAAATGACCAACAAGGAAGAAGCTTGTTGGGTGTTTTCAAGATGTCTTGGGTGATGCCGGGAAACGTTGAGGATTTATTTCTAGCTTGTTACAGCGACTGGTCTGGAAGAGAAGGGAAGAAGGTTTGGGTAGGATCCGTCATGAAAGGTCCATGCCCCAAATATATCTCCTGACAGAAAAATCTTGTATAAAATACCAGTGGCTTTGTTTCTCTCAATGGAGGTAGATTGCTAGTTAAACCATGTCCATTGGCAAGCCTCTGGTCCAGCTAAGACCATCTGATGGAGAAAATTTTTTGGGCCTGGCTTATCTATAATCACTAATGAACGCAGATTTAGGATTCTGTGACTCGGCCTCCTCGCCAGAATCCAGTTGAGTAAGGGGTGAATACGCCCAACTCATCCTAGTTTTGGGGGGTGTCTTGACTGTGGACTTGTGGTGTTGAGCAGTATTGGGTCTAGCCGAGTCTGAGTCAACTCAGACGAGTTGCATCTGACTCATCCAAATCGTCAATCCAAGATGACGATGGCCAGCAGGTGAATGGTCAAGAATCAAGTCAGCAGAAACGTGGCCCCCACATGTACAATTGTTGGGCCAATCCTAAAATGTTTTGATGGTTTTAGAAGCATCACCTCTGGTTTTATATGCCGAAAGGAGATGAATGGAATTGTGTAAAAAATAATAATGTCTAGTAAGTCTGGATACTCAACAGTCTGTTTACTGGATGAAAATGTCACCGAATGTTATCAATAGACTTAAAAATAGATGTTTTGTTTAATTCGACTAGGTCTTTCTTTCTTCATTTTTGAAGTATTTAGTTACATTTTAATATTTTTCTCCCAATTACAAGCAATCTCACTATCTAATTTTATTTTGATCTGGTCAACAGATGATATGAAGATTTTGATCCTTGTAGCCTTGAGCAGCAGTTATAAATCATTGGAATGACCACATACAGCCATAGGATGAGAAATTTATCATGATGCGCCTTTTTTACCCCTGCCCATGCAAAACGTGGGCCCATGATGAAGATCATCTCATCCTGGAAACAGAACAATCTACATGTTGGGTGGGCCAAACTGTTGGAATCAATAGATGGCCGTTTATCGGAACCAACTTAGAGTTGTGACCCACCTGATGAGTGGATTGGCCTGATTTTCATGCTAGATGATTGTCACTATGCATCCTGCCTTCCATGGCAGAAAAATGGTGTAGCATGGTAAATTCAGCATGCTGTGGTTGCATGCGGTGAAATACAAATATATAAATTGAAAGATATGCAACTGCCCATTGACTGATGTTTTCTTGTGTTGTTGTTGTTGTTTCAGTTCATTGGGTTTCTGGAGCCATACACGAAGGATGGCCATTTAAAGGGATGGAAGCATTAGGCATCTGTTGTACTATTTTCATATGTGAAAAGCATCTAACGTCGAGGAAAGACTTTCTTTCTAAATTATACTGTGTGGAAGAAGGTGATGGCCCTCCAGTGGGCACCACCATGGCTTGGAAATGAATGGTTAAAATAAATGACCGACATATCATGGTCAGTGACTAGAATTTCACTATTTGAACGGTTAGATGGTTTTACTGATGTGGTCCGCCAGCTGAAAGGTTGCGCCTCTGATGTTAGGTAGAGCTGTACACAAATCGAGCTAGCTCGGTTAACTCGCTTGACTCAACTCGAAAAAGCTTGACTTGGCTCGGCTCTAAACTGTGTTTGAGCCAAGTTGAGCTGATTTTTTGAGCTTGAAAAAATTTTGAGCCGAGTCCAAGCTAGATTGAACTCGACTCGACTCAGCTTGGAACTTGACTCGAACTTGACTCGGTTCGAATCGATTCGACTCTAATCGGGTTCACTTAATATAAATATTTTGTAAATATTTAAATAAATTATATATTATATTATATTGTATGAAGAACATATCAGGCTAACATTTTTGTGCTTTCAGTTCATGCCAGTACGAATGACCTTATGAACGGTTTGGATGGCATATAAACATCATGTTGGACCCCAGGGAGGTTTCAACAGTGGGCATTTCCCTATCCACCTTTTCCTGTCGGAGCGGCCTGCCTGAGTTTTGGATCTGCCTCATTTTGGGTCGTCCTAACATTCGATGACAAAACGGATGGATGGTGGTGGTGGTTTCTCACAAGCATCACGGTGGCCCCCATCTACTGAGCGGGAGAACTTCTGAGGCAGTGTCGCTGGCTATCCGCGTTCGTGTAGTGCAGGTGGCTGCAAGGTTGGCTTATCCTCACAATGCTATAACCTGGAAAGCTTTAATCTTCTTTTCTGGGATCTTCTATCCACCGTCCATTTAATTAGTAATCTATTTGAAAATAATCTAATTATCAATCTGGACTGTCCGTGTACCTTTGATTTCCCATGATCTTATTAATATTATTCACTTTCGACAAACCACAAACCATAACGTACATGGGTAGAAAATGTACGAATTCTGATTGATTGGAAATGATTTGATCATCAATCTGGACCATTTGTCGTGTGGGTCCCCCCTTCAATGCCCATCCCTTTAAAAATTCACTTTGGATGATCGTAACCGTTGACTAGTCCCAAAAAATGGATGGTCCAGATTGGTTGTACTAGAGGAGGTATGCTCACTGATCTGGACCATCCAGCATGTGAGGCCAACCTCTGGTTGTTCATCCCTCTCAAAAAATCACTTTGGTTAGAAGCTCGTCAATGGTCGTACTGTTGATGTTACAAAAGTGAGATCATTGATCCAAACCGTCCATCATTTAAGTCCACCTTTGATTAGCCATCCATCCATCTTGAAATCACTATAAAGCGGATGACCCATCCATCTGATCCATGTATAAGGAAAAAATAATAAAAATCAATACTGATAGTAGTATAAAAGGTCGGATCATTCATCTAGGCCATCCATCATGTGGTGGAAAGGTCTGATAATCAACTTTACCTTCCATCATGTGAACCCACTTTTGATTGGCCATGGATAATAATCCTTACTAGTCCACAACATGATGGATTTTTGTATGTGGTTGTAATTGTATAACCGAGGTTGTATTGCAATACGATACGTAGGAAATTAAGCCTTTGAATCTAGGTCATCTTCCAATGATCTAAACCGTTTATAAGACAAATCTCACATTGTACGGTGGAAAGACAACAAACAAAAGGTCTCCATTGAATTATTTCAAACCCATTTATTATGCTAAGGTTACGGTGACCGTTCATGTTGAAAGCAAAAGAGCTAAAATTATCCAAGGGTTTAAATATTCAATCTGACAGCACAGCTTTTTCTGTGCATCGCCCATCCAAGGTAAACCGTTTGATTCATTCAAAAAGGTTCAAATCCAACGGCTGGAGTTAGGTCTGGAAGTATTCCACCAAAGTCATATTAAGCCAGTTTGTGAAAGTGAAACCCAGTCGCAGTTTGAGTTTCGGTAGCTTTGCGAAGCCCACACGCGTGTACAAGTTCTAATGCACACGCCACCACACATGCCAATCATTTCATCAGGTGGGCCCCACTATAGATGCTACTGCCCAAAAATAAGGGTGTTGTGGTCTACCTGATGAGTGGACAGGCCTTTTTCTTGGGATAGGGAATCTACGTTGGGGATGGTGGACATATCATCGACGGTTACAAAACTGACACGTGGCATGTTCTGATATGTATGACTTCGTGCATGTATGTCCATGTCAGAAAGAGAGAGAGCCAAAAGGCTAAGGGTTCTAATCCATGATTCAACTCTCTTAATGGTCCCAACACCTGTTGATATGGTTGTCGTTATAGTACCCAAAGGTTTGCTAATTCCACACGCGTGTGGAGCCATGCCCATCCACACTCAGGTACACGTGCCAACATGGAACACGTGTAATATATCTGACTTTTCCATCTGGTTGGAAATAATGCTTTAGATCTTCTTATGCAGTCGCCCTCTTAAGTTAGGCTATAAATTACAAATAAATTGGTGACCAAAATAATTTCTTCTAGCCGTCCATTTATGTCATATTCCTTGGAACACTCTGAGGCATGAAATAGCCTGATTTTTAAACCACAATATCTAAATAGTGTGGCCCACCTGATGGAAAGATCTGATCTTGCACCCGCTCACGCATGGATGGGAAGGGGCTCATGTATTTTACATTGCAAAACACTCACATAGAGCAAGAACCGTTGCATAAGACACCCATCTAGCAAAAAAATGTTTTTATCTTGCATTTGAAAACATTCAGGATGGATTATAGTGCATGTATTTTACTATGGTTTTCAATGCATAACTTTATAATACCAGATTCCTCACAGACATATTACAAACATAAGCTAAAAGTCATTTCGGTGAAGGAATGAATTCATGCATTTGAACTTTTCTTTGATGTGTGCCTGAGAGTTAGGGCTGCAACTTGGGTTTGGGTCAACCTGAATCCGACTGGGCTAACCTGAGTTCGGGATGGGTTGGGTTGGGTTGGGTTGGGTTGCTAGGTTCCTCCAGTTGGGTTATGGTTGAAAAACTCCAACCCAATGTGAAATTTTGGTTGGGTTCGGGTTGGGCAATTCAGGTCAAGTTAGGTTGGGAGTAGACCCATGTAGTTGGGTTGGGTTGGTTTAAGTATAGAGGTATTTAAGTTGGGGTCAGGTTGGAAATCTTGGGTTAGAATTAAGGTCAGTCCTCTTGAAGTCAGGTTAGGGTTGGAAAACTTCAACCCAATGTGAAATTGGAATAAGTCCAGGTTGAGCAATTCACATCAAGTCAAGTTTAGAATAGTCACTTGTATTTGGGTTGGATTGGTTTGGTTTAGTGTCAAGTATAGAAGTTTTTAGGTTGGGGTCAGGTTAGACATTAATGTAGAAAACGGTACGAAACAATGAGAAGAAGATCGCGTCTTCCTCAAGTAGGCAAAACATTGAATTCATAGGGTAGTTCTTAATGCACAAGACCTAAAAAAAAAAGAAAAAAAAGAAAAAGAAATTGTATTGAGATATGATCCTCATACTTTTTAATTACATCACTATTAAAGAGAGGAAAAAAAAAAAAAAAAACCCTAATGTGCCTTGAAGTTATTTAAAATAGTAAAACTCTTCTAAAGTCTATTTTGCCCAAAATAGAAAATTTTAGATAAATCTTACTAGAGTATTTTTGGATTCATTGCAAGTAATTTTTAAAACAGACGAAAATCCTAAAATTACAAGAATAAAATGATACGATGAAAATATATATATATATATATTTTTTTTAAATAGTAAAATTTTCTTAAAATCATAGTGTTGAAACGGAGGTTTGCCTTTTCTGGCGAAATGGATGAATTTGGCCGGCATTGTAGCCAATTAACTATGAAAGCATTGTTTCGTAAACATCGATAGGTTATGCATTTCGTGACGATGCTTGAATAAAAAGTTATAATTGATTTAAGGTTCATACTTCAAATGACAATTTTTTCCTATTACCAATGAATATCTTCAAACTGGACACACCTAGGGCCCAATTACGGCATACCCTACGTAGGACTGAGCCCAGTTCTGACCGACTACTTTCATTTTCATTCGGACTTCTTTTGGTCTAATTGTGCTAAAAATATACCTGTAGCCCGCTCTACAGCAGATATGTTGGGTTGGAATTAACGTCAGGTGCTCTTGAGGTTGGGTCCGGCTTGGGTTGACCTTCAATACGACCGAACTGCTTGAGTTGCACTCCTAGCAGCCGAACCTTCCCGCACTGCTAGTGAGAGTGGTCACACTAACTTGTATGATTCTATGTTCTCTTTTGTGTGTTTGTACATGAAATCCACCCTCCCAAGAAGAAATTCTCTAACTAAAAAAATAAGAAAGATTCAAATCTATCACACTAAAGCCATTGTCTCTCACCATCAAATGGTGGCTCTTAATCAATTGTAGACTAGGGTTTTAATAATGAGAAAGTGATTGATGGTCCTTGGGTGCTCTACCTTACATGGCCTGCACTCTCTATAATCAGAACCCTTAGTTGTGTTCACCCCACTTTGGATGGCCCATGGTGCAAAAATCCCACATGAGTGGTTCCAATCACTGAGTATTGGTCCACGTAAGTGCCAGGGACTTGTGGAGTCTATTTCGAGTGGTCCTGCAAGCTACGAAAATGGTCTTCTTCGTCGAGATGGTTCGGTGTCCACCGGAAGTTATATAAAATCCAAAAAAAATAAATAAATAATGGCGCCTTCGATGTGTATGCTATTAATTTTCAAATGGAAAGTACAAGAAGGCTCAATATTCTATCATTAAAAAATAAAAATAAAAAATCAATTTCATAAGCATAAGCTGACCCTAGATAATTTGGAAAAGGCTATGATGATGATGATCTTAACTACAAACCAATTTATATGATTGAATTAGAATTTATAAAAAAATATATATATTTTTAAAATAACTCTCTTAAAACCCTGAGAGATATCTGAGGATTGATCATGACTGATGAAGTTATTGGGCAACAGATTCTATGGCTTGATATGTTTATGCACTATCATTCCTTTTCTCTTAGCCTAAGGTGGGTCTTTGTCTGATTGCAGACCATTTTTATTTTTAATCTTTGCAGTGGGGCCTACCTTTTGCATGGTTTGGACGTCATGCACAAGTTGCAGCTTGTGATAAAGATTAGCCTGCACGACAAGTTAGCTTTCCTACATTGGTAGGTAGTTTTGTTTCTCATATAGCCAGATATTCAATTAGCCATTATACAAGAGTGCCTAATATTTCATGTACTGTTTGAATTTCATTATTTTAGCAACATTTATTAAATTCATGTGTTTTATAAACATAATATAAATAATTATATATAAAACAACTGTGGGTTTTGAATTTTCTTTTTCTAAATATTTCTTTTTCCATGAAATTATGAAGTGGGGATTATTAAGCATTTGATCATAATTGATTAGTATGCACTTTCAATTGAAAACGGGTCGCGGGTATATTGTGTAGGGATGTATATATCTTAATTTCGATGATCATATAATTCATATAATTCTATCTTTTTTCTTAGGGTCTGTGATGTAGAGCGGGTCGTGGACAGTTTCATGGCCAAGATGGATCAGAAAAGGCCCGGTCGACGACAGAAGTGATCCGTACCATCGGACCTTAGATTGAGCGTATCTTACAATCCGGAATGAGTTAGCTGACGTAAAATATATGATTTTAGGGTAGAACGAGCTACTTTAGCCAACCAACCCAGCTATGCAGGGTTACGATGCCCAGAATTATGAAAAACCCCTGGATCGACGGTCGTTTCCCCGTTTTAATTTCGTTTTTACTATAAATAGTAAGTTTTAGTTTGATTATAACTCTTCATCCGTCGGGCTTTAGGAGTTGCGCCCAACATGAAAAGAGCTTAGAATAATTAGGAGAATGGTTTGGTGAAGCCAAATAGGACACTTACTATTTTTGGCCGAAAACCTTGCGCACTAGTAGACATCACGACCGTCTATAAATAGTAAGTTTACTATTTATAGTAAGTCATGGATTCTAGGAGTTTTAGTTGTAGTTTGATTCTGATTTCTTTCCCATTGCTTGGTACCCCTATTTAAAGGGTTGTGAACTCGTTTTTAATGATCAATTAATCAATTTCGAATTTCTTAGAATTTATTTATATTTTTCTGCTTTCTTTCCTCGTGGATTCGAGAAGTCTCTGTGAGGAGTCTAGAGAAGCTCCGTGGATTCGGAGTATTTATCCTCATCACGTTCATCCCTGCGTCAATCTGTTTAGATTTGTGGAAAGAGTGGAATGGAAATTGGGGAAAGAGTGGGAAAGGAAATTGTATTTTCTGATAAACTCATTTTTTTGGAAAGTATGGAAAGGAAACACTATTTCTCATGTTTATTTATCAACAATATTTTCTTAAGAAAGGAGCTATTATTGTAACTAGAGCTAGGCACGGGACGACTCGACACGGCAAACTCGACTCCTCCGACTCGTTCATATTCGACTCGATCCAAACCGAGTGGGTGAGTCGATTTGAATCAAGTTGACTTTGTCCAATCCGAACTCAAACTGAGTCGAGTAAGATTCACCCGATAGCTCGACTTGACTCGACCTGAAATTCAACTCAGTACTAACTCGACTCGATCCGAAACTCGACTCGTACATATATATATATTTTTAAAAAACTTAGATATATCTAAGATACCGTGTAGCTGATGGAGAGGCAACAATTTTGGCAAGTGAATTTAGGTTTTGAGTTGTGATTTCAGCCCGTGGATACCCACTACACCCGACTCGACTCGACTTGACTCTACTATGTACTTGTGACCGGGTTGGACTCGATCTGAATTAGTGCAGGCCAAACCCAGACTCGGATCGAGTTGGGTCAACCCTAACTTAGTCCGACTCGACTCGATGCCTAGCTCTAATTGTAACTATGGACTCAGTTACATGTGAGGTCCCATATCACCAAGGGTACACGTGTGCTGCTTGATATGTGGAGGCTGCATTAGGACCCACATATGTTGTTGGACCCTCACAAGTTCCGGCCGAGTAGATTTCTCACTAGTCACATGGGTACAGACAGTAGGAGCCAGCATTTCGAGCTGATACCATTAGGACTCGGCACTTGATCGTGTCCCGGTCTCACCCACCGGATCCATTGCTTCGAGTGGGCCACGACATATGACTGAGAGGCTACAAACAACTCTCACCAAAGCAGACCCCTTGGAGCTCGTATTCAACTCCCGGCTCCTTCCAGAGCTGTGTAAGCACTAGATAGAGAAGCGTTACAAGTGCTTGTTCAAGATCTAAGCTATCCATCTGGTGAATTTTATGATGGGTTTTTGACCTGTCGTCGACCGGTCGTGAGCCCTGCTCGACCGGTCGAAGGCTGGTCTCGACCAGTCATGGGAGTCGAGTCGTGACACGACTCAAAGTCCAGCGAGTTTGGACTATTTTTCTCCAGGGTGTTCGACTAGTCGAAGGAGGTGCTCGACCGGTCGAAGGTGGCTCTCGACTGGTCGTAGACTCGGTTCGACCAGTCGAGGTTACGCAGATTCGTTCCGCGATTTTGCGCAGATTTCGTGTCACAAGTCTTTTTGCAACCGGGATGCAGAAAGGAGTTTCCCAAAACTATAAAAGGGGTTGCCTAGGATTTTCTAGGTACAACAAGAGAGTTTCCTAAAGCTTTACAAGGGATTTGCTAAAGGGTTTAGGGCTATCAAAGGTGAGAGAGAGGAAGCTTATAGAAGGGAGGTTCTGCTCGTGGAGGTTATCTACTGTGCAATCTATATCTCAGCGCTTCGATGTCCTCGTAATTGATTAGATCTCTCTGTTTTCTCTATTTCTCTTATTGTTTATCCACTCCTGCGTGAGTGAAGAAGTTTGTAACATTCTACTTTATAGTGGATTATTGATCTGGACGAGGTCCCATGGTTTTTACCTCTTTGAGGGTTTTTCACGTAAAAATCTATTGTGTGGTGTATAATTGATGCATTGATTATTTTCATTGCTTTATTATCCATAATTCTGGTTTGTTCTGGAGGGCTAGATCCTAAGGTTTTGTGCAAGGGCCCCAACAAAGTGGTATCAGAGCTAAGTTCATTGAACGGGTAGGATCAGTTTTGAATTATGGAAGGTGACTCATCAAGGATGATCAGCCTCAATGGTTCTAACTTGACCATATGAAAGGCTAAGATGGAGGACTGATGATGATTGGAAGAAGATGGACCTATATTCTCCAATTTTAGGCATATCAGCATAATCGAAGGATATGACTGATGATGATTGGAAGAAGATGGACCGAAAGGCGGTGGGGTTTATTAGACAATGGTTGGATGATTCAGTGTTCCACCATGTGTCTATAGAAACCTCACCAATAACTTATATTTGAAATTACAAGGGTCAGTATGAGAGGAAGACAGCCGGTAATAAGATTTTTCTGATAAGACGACTTGTGAATCTCAAATTCAAAGATGGTGGTTCTGTGGCCGAGCACATGAATGAGGTCAGTAATATAGTGAACCAACTCACCTCTATGAAGATGGTCCTGGATGATGAATTACAGGCTTTACTTTTGCTTAGTTCATTGCTTGACAGTTGAGAGACATTGGTGGTGTCTTTAAGTAACTCCGCGCCAGACGGAAAGATATTCATGGAACAGGTAACTAGCTGTCTCTTCAATAAAGAGACAAGGAGGAAGTCTCAGGGGTCTACTCAGCAAGAGGCCCTTGTGACACAGGAACGAGGGAGAGGAAAGAACAGGAAGGGCGGAAAGGCCCGAGATAAATCAAGAGGCAAGTCGAGTAATAAAAAAGATGTTGAATGCTGGAATTGTAGCAAGAAGAGCCACTACAAGCATGAATGTCATGGTAAGAAGAACGACAAAAAAGGAAAAGGGAAGGAAGATGAATCAGATTCCATGCGGTCGCTTCAGATGGCGACGTGTAGTTATTCTTTCTGCAGATCATGATGTATGTCTCACAGCTACGAGTCAGAACACCGACTGGGTGATAGACTCGGGAGCTTCTTTTCATGCGACTCCACACAGGTAATTCTTCACAAGCTACAAGTCAGGTGACTATGGGACTGTGAAGATGGGAAATTTTGGCGTATCAAAGATCGTGGGAGTCGGTGATATTTGTGTGAAGATCGATGTGGGCTGCACATTGGTTCTCAGGGATATGAGACATATCCCAGACCTTCGCCTCAACTTGATATCGACGGAAAGGTTGGATGATGATGGCTATGAAAGCCGGTTTGCTGGTGGGCGATGGAAGCTCATCAAGGGTTTATTGATCATGGCCAGAGAAAAGAAGTGTTGCATCCTGTACAAGGTAAGTGCCAGTATGTGTAAGGGTGGATTGAATGTAGTGGAAGATTCAACTATTGACATGTGACACAGGCGTCTAGGCCACATGAGTGAAAAAGGGCTTCAGCTATTAGCGAGGAAGTGACTCCTTCTAGACGTGACTGGTACACCTCTCAAAACCTATTTTGATTGTTTATTAGGGAAACAACATAGAGTTTCATTTGTTAAATCCGCTTCTCATGTTAATAAAGTGCATGCATTAGATTTGGTTTATTCTGATGTTTGTGGTCCTATGAGGACAAAAACCTTGGGTGGGGCATTGTATTTTGTTACTTTTATAGATGATGCATCTAGGAGGGTTTGAGTTTATGCTTTGAAATCCAAGGACGAGGTCTTTGGTGTGTTTAAATTGTTTCATGCTATGGTCGAGAGAGAGACAGGTAGACCATTGAAGTGCATCCGCACTGACAATGGTGGTGAATACATTGGCAACTTTCATGAGTACTGCAAGTCCCTGGGAATACGGCATGAACAGACGGTTCCCAAGACCCCCCAGCATAATGGTGTAGCTGAGCGAATGAATCGCACCGTTGTTGAGAGAATTAGATGCATATTATCCCATGCGAAATTGCACAAGACGTTCTAGGGAGAAGCAATGCACACGACAATATATTTGATAAACAGGTCTCCATCAGCCCCATTGAATGGAGAAGTACCTGAGAAGGTGTGGACTGGACAGGATCCATCGTACAATCATCTCAGGGTATTTGGATGCAGGGCATCCGTTCACGTACCAAAGGATGAGAGGTCCAAGCTCAATATGAAGATCATGCAGTATGTGTTCTTAGGGTACGGTGATGAAAAATTTGGTTACAGATTGTGGGATCCGACCGAGAGGAAGCTCGTCAGGAGCAGAGATGTGGTTTTTTTTTTTAAGATCAGTGTATAGAAGACATTGGTAAGCTAGAGAAGAACCAGCCTAGTTCAGGTGAGCTAGAGGACATGAATCTGGTTACTCCTACCGTGGTGCCTGATGACGGGAGAATACAACAAGGTACAGAGGACAAGGGAGTTCCTTTAGAAGATGGACCAGGGGAGCAGCCCCCAATTGATCCACCTGTTGAGCCACAGGTGAGGAGGTCATCTAGGGACAGACAGCCGTCCAAGAGGTACTCACTGCATGAGTACACTATGCTAACCGATGAGGGAGAACCAGAAGATTATTCTGAGGCCCTAGCCGACGAGCATAAGGGGGAGTGGTTGAAAGCTATGCAAGAGGAGATGAAATCCTTGCATAAGAACTACACCTATGATATGGTGAAACTGCCTAAGGGCAAGAAAGCTCTGAGCAACAAGTGGGTGTTCAGAAAGAAGATTGAGCAGAAAAATTCACAGACAAGGTTTAAGGCCAGACTTGTAGTGAAAGGGTTTGGTCAGTGGAAAGGCATAGACTTCGAGGAGATATTCTCACTAGTGGTGAAGATGACATCTATAAGGGTGTTACTTGGGTTGGCGGCTAGCATGGATCTAGAGATAGAGCGGTTAGATGTTAAAACTGCCTTCCTCTATGGTGACCTGGAAGAAGAGATTTACATGCACCAACCAGAGGGGTTCGAAGTCAAAAGCAAAGAGCATATGGTGTGTAGGCTGAGAAAAAGCTTGTATGGGCTGAAACAAGCTCCACGGCAATGGTACAAGAAGTTTGACTCATTTATGTTGAAACATGGGTATGATAGAACGGAGTCAGACCATTGTGTGTTCACGCGCAAGTTCTCAGATGGTGATTTCTTAGTTATGCTCTTATACGTTGATGACATGCTCATCATGGAAAAAGACATCAAGAAGATCGATAGGTTGAAATAGGAGTTGGGCAAGTCTTTTGTGATGAAAGACTTGGGTCCGGCTAGACAGATCCTAGGAATAGAGATAACCCGTGATAGAAGTAGCAGGAAGCTTTGGCTGTCACAAGAGCGGTATATTGAGAAAGTCCTAGAGCGGTTCAATATGAATGTAGTGAAGCCGGTCAGTACTCCACTATATGGTCACTTCAGATTGAGCGACAGACAGTGTCCCAAGACGAAGGCAGAGGTGGAAGAGATGCAGAAGATACCCTACGCATCAGCTGTAGGAAGTTTGATGTATGCTATGGTGTGTATACGCCTAGACATAGCATATGCAGTTGGTGTTGTCAGCCGATATCTTGCCAATCCTAGCAAAGAATATTAGGCAGCGGTGAAGTAGATACTATGGTATCTAAGAGGCTTATCCAGGTTGAGCCTATGTGATGGTGACGGTAAACCTGTGTTAGAGGGCTACACAGATGCAAATATGGCAGGTAACATAGACTCCAAGAAGTCTACATTGGGGTTCATGTTCACGTTTGCAGGGGAGCGGTTTCCTGGCAGAGCAAGCTACAGAAGGTCATAGAGTTATCGACGATAGAGGCCGAGTACATTGCAGTCACAGAGGCATGTAAAGAGATGCTTTGGATGAAGAGGTTCCTACAAGAACTTAGCCTAAAGCAGGAGGAGCACGTGGTCTATTGTGATAGTCAAAGTGCTATATACTTGAGCAAGAATCCAAGTCAGCATTCCAAGTCGAAGCACATAGAGATTCGGTATCACTGGATCAGGGATATTTTGGAACAGAAGGTGTTACAGCTTGAGAAGGTCCACACGGACGATAATGGGTCAGACATGATGACCAAGGCTTTGCTCAAGGGCAAGTTTGAGGTTTGTAGAAACCTGGCTGGCTTGAAGAAGGTGGATCCTTCCTGGGTCAAAAAGGAGAAGATTTGATAGATTTTTTGACCCGTCGTCAACCGGTCGTGAGCCCTGCTCGACCGGTTGAAGGCTCGTCTCGACTAGTCGTGGGAGTTGAGTCGTGACACGACTCAAAGTCCAGCGAGTTTGGACTATTTTTCTTCGGGATGTTCGACCAGTCGAAGGAGGTGCTCGACCGGTCGAAAGTGGCTCTCGACCGGTCGTAGACTCGGTTCAACCAGTCGAGGTTACACAGATTCGTTCGACGATTTTGCGCAGATTTCGTGTCACAAGTCCTTTCGCAACTGGGATGCGGAAAGGAGTTTCCCAAAACTATAAAAGGGGTTGCCTAGGGTTTTCTAGGTACAACAAGAGAGTTTCCTAAAGCTTTACAGGGAATTTGCTAAAGGGTTTAGGGCAATCAAAGGTGAGAGAGAGAGAGAGAAAGAGAGAGAGGAAGCTTATAGAAGGGAGGTTCTGCTTGTGGAGGTTATCTACTGTGCAATCTATATCTCAACGCTTCTATGTCCTCGTAATCGGTTAGATCTCTCTGTTTTCTCTATTTCTCTTATTGTTTATCCACTCCTGCGTGAGTGAAGAAGTTTGTAACGTTCTACTTTATAGTGGATTGTTGATCTGGACGAGGTCCCGTGGTTTTTACCTCTTTGAGGGTTTTCCACGTAAAAATCTCTTGTGTGGTGTGTGATTGATGCATTGATTGTTTTCATTGCTTTATTATCCATAATTCTGGTTTATTCTGGAGGGCTAGATCCTAAGGTTTTGTGCAAGGCCCCCAACATTTTACTGTGTAAATGTACTACGCCCAATTAAAATCACGCCGGTTGGATCATCAGATCGGTTGCAGGTTTGAAACAAATGGTGGAATTGGCCAAGTTCTGTTTACAATACTTGTGGCCCACGCTGAGCAGACCAGATTGGTTTATGGGACATGGCATTTACTTGGTGGGACCCAGCTGATGGATGGCTTAGATCTGTCACACGTGTGGACCATTGGCGTGATCAGTCCCTTAACGATTATCATCAACGGATCTGGATCCTGACAAGTCAGATCCAGACAGATTATCCAGAAGCTCTAGGAACCCTGATTAACACTCTAAAATTATCTCTATCTGACCTATAAAACATCGCTGATTCAAACGGCTTGCACATTTAAGGTTTCTAGTAACCCCGGAAACGGACTAGATTGACAAAATAAAACCAGGTGGGTAGCTGATTATGTCATCATCCCTGCTTTCATTTTCGCCCTTACAAGTGTCAAGGGACCCATTTTATAGTGCCAAGTAGACTAGCTGTTGGCTGACAGATACCTAGCAACCCCTTTTAGCCAACTGGAGATTTAGATATATATACCTTCTGACAAATCTTGCAGGGTGAATTTTTGCCAAGTGTCTACCGTCAGCCAACCGTTACGGTTTTCTTTTATAAATTTGACCCCCAGCCTTCGGTCCAAGTCAAGGAGAGAGATAGAGAGACACTAAGAGGGATACGTTTGGGCGAGCCCTTTCTCCAATACTTCAGAGATTCATGGTCGACACTAAGGCCCTGCTCAACTCAGAAGGTCAACCACAAAAAAGTTAACTTGTTAGAAGAAGCTAGCAAAGTCGGGAGTAAAGTTAGGATCGGGGATATCCGGTCATCCATTTCACACAAAAAGGGTGTCGAGTTTTCCCTTTTCCTTTTCACATCTCAAATCAATTTACATTCCTATTTACAATCTCTAAATACATTAAAACCATATACTCACTCTCTTTTATTTTTATTCTGTAACTCTCTCTCTCTCTTATCCATTTTTTTCTTTATTTTGCTTATCCAATTTTTAAACCTTATGTAGTAAAGTTAGGTCTTATTTATATTCTCTTTTTACCTATCCAAGAGTCTTAAATTCCACGAAGCATGACTACATGAAATAATGTCAAAACTTTGTTGAATCCTCCAAAAAAACTATAAAATCTTGTAAAGTAGAGACCGCGCATTGAACGGGTGAAAAAAGTGTGCCTAACCCATTTTTTTTCGTAACTGATGCCTCTACCTAAAGTCTACGACCATAGACCAACTGCATGAGTCATGTAAGTTAGAGAATCTTATGATTCCCCAACCTTTAAGTGATTCTACGATTTTTGGTGGCCGTAGATTCTAAACTTCATTTGGCTAGTGGTGACTCCAAGTTAAATGCGCTTTTATCTTAAAGTCAACCTCATATTCAAATCAAACCAAACTAAAGTAAATGAAAATGAGATAGTCGAGGAAGTGAGGGCATCTTTTGTGTTTACAGAATGATTACTACACAAGGGAGATGTGTTAGTCACTATGTTGAGGTGTGAAGCCACACCAGGGCGCTGCTCGACCAGTCGAGAGTTCACTCGACTCAAAGTCCAGCGAGAAAAATTAATTTTTGGTTCATGGTGCTCGACCAGTCGAGGCCCATGCTCGACTAGTCAAGTGACCCAACCAGTCGAGGACCTCTCTCGATTAGTCAAGGTTACACAGATTCTAGTCCGAATTTGGTGCGGATTGCATAAATTTGAGGCGGTTTTCACCAAGGTGCGGAAGAGAGTTGCCTAAACTATAAATAAGGGTTCCTAGGGCTATTCTAGGGTATGAGAAAGGGTTTTCTAAGCTTGACTAAGGGTTATCTCTGTGCATGGGAGCATTGAGGAGGTTAGTATATCGATTGTAATCTCATTTTCTTCATAGTGGAAGTTTGCACCCATGGTTTTTTACCCTTGTTGCGGTTTTTCCACGTATATTTTGTCTTATGGTTTGTTGGTATGCTTTGATTCTACTGTTAGATTATTTTTCTTCTTGTTTATCATTTATGGGTGAGACCGGAGATTGGATCTCAGTTCACTAGCGTTGTCGGCGTGCTGCGCAATAACTGGTATCAGAGCTATTGGTTTAGTTTAAGTGAGAGCGATGATGGAAGAAGGGAAGACTAGAATTGAGAAGTTTGATGGTTCAAACTTTGCCTTCTGGAAGATGCAGATGGAGGATTATCTATATCAGAAGGACCTCTATATTCCTCTAAAAGGAAAAGAGAAGAAACCAGAGAAGATGACAGATGATGAATGGTCTTTATTGGATCGGAAGGCTTTAGAAACGATTCGACTCTCTTTGTCTAAGAGTGTCACTTTCAATATATCTAAGGTGAAGACCACAAAAGAATTAATACAGGCTCTAGCTACGATGCATGAGAAACCCTCAGCGTCCAACAAGGTTCATCTTATGAAACATCTATTTAACATGAAGATGTCAGATGGTGGGAGCGTAGCTGAACATGTAAACAAGTTCAATATAGTCATGAGCCAATTGGAATCCGTTGACATTATTTTTGAAGACGAGGTTAGGGCGTTATTGATCTTGTCCAGTTTGCCAGACAGTTGGGATGGTTTGGTGATTGCTGTGAGAAATTCTTTAGGATGGACAAAGCTCAAATTCAATGATGTGGCCGGTCTAATTCTCAGTGAATAATCTAGAAGAAAGGCATCATGAGTTTTAAGAGATTCAGGGAATGCTCTAAACATTAAAGGAAGAGAAAAATCGCTGAACAAAGGAGGCAATAAACACATACGTTCCAAGTCGAGGAAGAAGTCCAAGGGACCAAAAGACAAAGACGGGTGTTGGCATTAATGGAAGAAGGGGCACATGAAACGTAATTGCAGGGCGCTTAAGAAACAAGAAGGAAGCTCTCAAGCTAGGAATGATTCAGTGAATCTATCTGAGGAGAGTGACACAAAGGCATTGATTTTGTCTCTTGATGCGAGGAATGAGTCTTGGGTCATAGACTCGGGTGCTTCATTTCATGCTACTTCGTGTAAGGAAGTTCTGCGTGATTATTTGTCAGGTGACTTCGGGAGAGTCTACCTGGGTGATGATGAGCCATGTAGTATTGTTGGAAAAAGAGACATTCGTATAAGTTAGAAAGATAGAATGACTTTGAAATTGAAGGATGTCAAACATGTACCGAGTTTGAAATGGAATTTGATCTCAGTGGGGCAGTTGGTTGATACTGGATATGTAACGACATTCACTAGTGATTCCTGGAAGATCACAAAAGGTGCATTGGTGATATCTCGAGGCACAAAAGAAGGTACTTTATACGTGACTTCAGGATCGTATAGTTCACTCACAGTCGCATCAACTGGAGTAAATGGGCAGTTATGACATCAGAGGTTGGGACATATGAGTGAGAAAAGGATGAAAGTGCTATTATCAAAAGGGAAGCTATCAGGGCTGAAGTCTATTGACTTGGAATTCTTTGAGGACTGCGTGTATGACAAGCAGAAGAGGGTAAGTTTTAAGAAAACAAGACGCACTCCAAAGACGCATCTGTTGGAACTTGTACACACTTGAAAGGGCCTAGCTATATGCCCTAGAGGGGGGGTGAATAGGGCAATGCCAAATAAAACTTAAAACAGCGGAATAATAAAAGATATAAATAACAATGCTGAAATAATAACAATCTCAAAGCATATGAAATATGAGAATGATACTGAATCAGTTCTAAGGACAACCTTACACCAAAAACCAATGGCTTATGGTAGGACAACCTTATTTCTAGAACAATCTAGAAATCACAAATGATATGGAAAATAAATCAAGAATAACTTACAGAAATAAATCCTAAGTTATTACACCATTCAACCACACTTGCTTGAAATGAAAATTACAACATTCATCCATAAAAGCAATCCATAATACTGAAGAAATAAATGAATAAAGAAATCAAGCACATCCACAACACAACGATATATAGTGGTTCGCCTGTGTGTTCACCAACTGTTAGCCAACAGCCACACAGAATGCTACTCCACTCCTAATATCCTCATACAGGGGATATTAGCATGCACTCTCAAAATAGGTTTTCATAGGTTCACCCAAAACCCTCACAATTGTGTCTTTTTATATTGGGCTTACACAATCCAAAAACTCCCACAATCTGAGTTTTCTGGCTCTCCTCAGATAACCAATACAATGAGATTTTTCTGGCAAATCTCAAACAAAACCAGAGAAAGTAAATTACAAAGTAAAATACCCGGATCTCCTTTTGAAGTAGCCCAGTAGAACCAATCGGAGTAGATGTATGATACGTCGTTCAATGTCCAATACTCACTTAAAGAATGGTTCTATGTCTAATTGATTTTAGATTAAATCAAGAAGAGCAATGTCTATTTGATTTTGATACTAAAAGAAGGAATATCACAAATTCCTCTTTTTTAAATGAGATTGGAATGTGGATCAAAATCACAATAGAATAATGCTAACAAAAGGAATATTAAATATGCACAGTAGCTTAAAAAAAAATCACAACTTATCTCAGAGTATAGCCTTAAATCGCTTGAATTGAATGGAATGGAATGTCTAAAACTCTGAAATTCGTGCATTATTTATAGCCCGAAAAAATCTCATCTTCGACTGGTCTTAGGATCCCTAGGACCGGTCGTAGCTTCAAAGATTTTGAAAGATTTCCGCGGGATTAGATTAGTTGTTCCCACGACTGGTCTTAGGTAACCTACGACCGGTCGTGGGCCGCCTATGACTAGTCGTGTGTCACCTACGACTGGTCGTAGAACCCTAGATAGGTCACTGGAGTTCGAGTCGTAGGACTATGACCGGTCGAAGGATGAGTCGTAGAACTTCCCAGGACTGGTCGAAGGACAACCAGAAAAATCTGAAAATCTGTAACAACCTAGGACTGGTCCTGAGAAACCTAAGACTGGTCGAAGCAAAGCTAGGACTGGTCTTAAGATTTCTAGGACTGGTCTTAGAACAGTCATAACAAGCATATTAAAATATTCGGATTATGTATCTAGAATGACCTATCATAAAGACCAACCTAAGGTCAATCTAAGGTCAAACAAACCTTAAAGTGAGATGAACATTGAAGTCTTGAAGGTCTGTATTCTCAGATGATCTTAAAGGAGAAGCTTGAATCGAGTTGACGGCTTTCTAGAGCTTGGTACTTTCTTGATTTGTCTTGATGAAGTCTTATAATCTTGAACTTGTTAGAAGCAAACTTGAAGTCTTCTATTCTTGTAGACTTCATGCATGACATGTCTTGCAAACATTCTTCATTTATGATCTTGTCTTGAAAACATTCTTCATTTATGATCTTGTCTTGAAGCAGTGTGTAGTCACAAACAAGAAACACAAGAAGTACAAGACATAAGTTTTGGCACTACAAAATTTAACAACCAAAGGGATATGAAATCATAGCACTAACAACACTGATGTGTGGGGACTGGCATAGGTATCATCTCTTGGTGGTTCACGTTATTTTATTTCTTTTATTGATGATGCTAGTAGAAAATTGTGTGTTTATTTCTTAAAGTATAAATCTGATGTATTTGATGTATTTAAGAAGTGAAAAGTAATGGTAGAAAATGAGATAGGTAAAATAGTAAAATGTCTCAAATTATATAAAGGGGGAGAATACTGTGATAAGAGGTTTGAGGAGTATTGTGCGGTAAATGGAATCAAACATCAGAAAATGATTTCAGGGACACCGTAGCAGAATGGTGTAGCTGAGCGCATTAACAGAACTATTCTTGAGAGTGCCAGGAGCATGATGTTACATGCAGGGTTGCCCAAGATGTTTTTTGCAGATGTTGTGAATACTGCTGTATATCTCATCAATAGAAGTCCCTCTGTACCATTGGATGGTGGGCTACCAGAAGAAATGTAGACTGGAAAAGAAGTGAACCTTGCACATCTCAAAGTGTTCAGTTGCACTTCATATGTTCACATTGATGCAGAGTATAGAAATAAGCTGGATGCGAAGTCCAAGAAGTGCACATTTATAGGTTACGGGCAATATGATTTTTATTACCGTTTTTGGGATACAGAAAACTAGAAAATCATCAGAAGCAAAGACGTAGTCTTCATTGAAAAAGTGATGCATAAGGATGGTGTGCAGCAAAATAAGGCTGATGAAAAAGAATTCGTAGAGCTGGAAGAGTTACTGGACACGGGTGTTACAGTGTCACAAGATGAGCATGCACAGGAGTATAATGAGGCAGAACCGCAGACACCGGTTGTGAGGAGGTCTACTTAGGAGAGGAGACCTATGGTCTGATACTCACCCTCCCTATATTATCTACTGCTGACAGTTAATGGTGAACCAGAGTGTTTTGAAGAGGCATTACAGTTAGATACACGGGTTAAGTGGGAGCAGGCCTTGAATGATGAGATGGACTCTTTTGAGTAAAATCACGGGTGGGAGCTATTCACTCTACCTAAGGGTAAGAATGCTCTTCATAACAAGTGGGTTTATAGACTAAAGGAGGAGTACGATGGTTCAAAATGGTACAAGACTAGATTGGTTGTGAAAGGGTTCCAACAAAAGGCGGGTATCGACTTCACTGAAATATTTTTACTAGTGGTGAAAATGTCTACGATTCGTATGGTCTTGAGTATAGTGGCTACAAAGGACTTACATTTAAAGCAGTTAGATGTTAAGACAGCCTTTCTTCATGGGGACCTTGAAGAAGAGATACACATGCATCAGCCGACAGGATACGTGATACCAAGAAAGGAGAACAAGGTGTGTAGACTGAAGAAGAGTCTATATGGCCTAAAGCAGGCCCTGAGGCAGTGGTACAAGAAGTTCGACAGTTTTATGTTGGAAAACAGTTTTAGGAGATGTCATGCAGACCACTGTTACTATTTGAAGAAGTTTGATACGTTGTACATCATTCTTCTTTCGTACGTAGATGATATGCTTGTGGCCGGATCAAGCATGAAGGACATATCAGATTTCAAAAGACAACTGTCTAGAGAATTTGCTATGAAGGATTTAGGAGCTGCAAAATAAATCCTAAGCATGAGGATAAAGCGTGATTGGGCAAACAAGAAACTGGTTTTATCACAAGCAGAGTACATAGCCAAGGTACTTGATCGATTCAGTATGGGAGGTGCTAAGTTGGTTAACACTCCATTAGCCAACCACTTTAAACTTTCTAAGGAGCAAGGTGAAAAGACGTAGGAGGAACGGGACTACATGGCTAAAGTTTCATACGCGTCAGCTATTGTGAGTCTCATGTATGCTATGGTAAACACGAGGCCAGACATTGTTCAAACAGTGGGAGTTGTTAGCAGGTTCATGAACAACCTCATAAAAGAACATTGGGAAGCTGTGAAGTGGATCTTCAGTTACCTGGTAGGTACTGTGGATGTATGGCTGTGTTATAGAAGATTGAAAATTAAGCTACAAGGCTACGTAGATTCAGATTTGGTAGAAGATATCGACAGCAAAAGAAGCACTATAGGTTTTATCTTTACTCTGGTTAATGATGCAATTAGTTGAGTTTCTTAGTTACAAAAGATAGTATCTATCAGTATAATGGAAGTAGAATATGTTGTAGCTACAGAAGCGTGCAAGGAGATGGTGTGGATGCAAGGTTTCATGTAAGAGTTGGGAAAGAAGCAAGCAGATTGCAAGCTATATAGTGACAGTCATAGTTTAATACACTTAGCTAAGAATTCAGTCTTTTATTCAAAGACCAAGCATATTGACACAAATATCACTTCATACATTTGTTACTAGAAGATTGATCGATTGCTTTAGAGAAGATCCATATAAGCAAGAATCCTGCGAATATACTGACCAAGACGGTCACACGAGAGAAGCTAAAACTCTGTTTAGCTTTGATGAAGGCGGTGCACTCCGGATGTAGAAGACGAATGTTTATAGTGATGTATCTCCAAGTGGGAGATTGTTGAGGTGTAGAGCCACACCAAGGCGCTGCTCGACCAGTCGAGCAGCTCACTTGACCAGTCGAGGGCTCTCTCGACTCAAAGTCCAGTGAGCAAAATTGATTTTTAGTCTGTGGTGCTCGACCAGTCGAGGCCTATGCTTGACCAGTCGAGTGATCCACTCGACTAGTCGAGGACCTCTCTCGACTAGTTGAGGTTACGTAGATTCTAGTCCGAATTTGGTGCAGACTGCGTAAATTTAAGGCGGTTTTTGCCAAGGTGCGGAAAGGAGTTGCCTAAACTATAAATAAGGGTTCCTAGGGCTATTATAGGGTATGAGAAAGGGTTTTCTAAGCTTGGCTAAGGGTTATCTCTGTGCATAGGAGCATTGAGGAGGTTAGTATATCGATTAATTTTAATCTCATTTTTTTCTTCATAGTGGAAGTTTGCACCCGTGGTTTTTTTTTTTTTACCCTTGTTGGGGTTTTTCCATGTATATTCTGTCTTGTGGTTGTTGGTATGCTTTAATTCTACTTCTAGATTATATTTCTTCTTGCTTATCGTTTGTGGGTGAGACCGAAGATTGGATCTTAGTTCACTAGCGTTGTTGGCGTGTTACGCAACACACTAGACAATACCCGACTCGAAACATAAGATTTATGATTTTGTCAAGGATTCCATAATTTTGGCACATTTACTTTCTTGCATTTCAATGAATACTAGTTTATTTACTTTCCATCTCTTCAATTCTCAATAGTATATTTACTTTCCTGCCTACATCCTGCATTCCGCTATACACCAGTCCATTTACTTTCCTACCTAAATCTTGCATTCCAGTATACACCAGTCCATTTACTTTCCTACCTTTAGATTCTACAATTCCAGTGTATATTGATCCCATTTACATTCATGTCTGTACATTTCATTATTCTAATTTACACTTGTCCTCTTTATCTTTTTGCCTATATCTTCTACACTTGACTTTCTATTATAATTATTAAAAAAAAAGCATTATATATATATATATAAAGAGAAAGAGAAGGGGGGCAACCATGATCCAACAAAAAGAAAGCATAAGGCCCTTCTAAGACTATCAAACTCGAAAATCATTTGTGAGTTCATCGCTCTTCGAAGTTTGCTTCTACTCACCATAGCGCCTTGCAACACATGTTATCATTTTCATCCATGGTGAGTCATTCGCTTCCCCTGTATCACCCGAACACCCAATCATAGAACTTGTAGCTTCTCCCTCCATATTTGAAGTAGTCATCTGTCTGCAAAGGTTAGAAGAACTCGTGACCTGCTTTCTCTAGAGCAGGGCCACCCTGTCAATCCAAAGTGTATCGGTACAATTATTGATTTCTCCATTTGGTCTGCCAGTTTAAAACCTAGCTTTGCATGCAACCAATCAATTCCAGCCAACTCCCCCTAATGAAAGCCAATCTCATTTTCAACATTTACATTCTAATCAATTCCAGCCAACTCCCCCTAACGGGAGCCATTCTCATTTCTAGCATTTACATTTTAGTCAATTTCAACATCCTCCCCGTAACGGGAGCCCATCTCAATTCCAACCTTTGCATTCTAGCCAGTTACATTCCAGTTAATCATAACATGTATATTTTAGTAAACAACATCCTCTTGCAATCAGGATTTCTTTCCATTTACAACCTCCTCTCCCAATTCCATTCCAATAGACTCTCCTTAACAGGAGTTGCGGCAAATTCCACTCTCCTCCCAATAGAGGTCATAGTGGCAACCTAAAGGTTGACTGCTATGAAGAGGGGGCAAACTCCCTTCAGTCAGGTCCCTCTAAAATTGATCGACCCAAAAAATATTTTGAGTAACAACTCAATGTCATGAAAAGCAAACTCCAGAAGTAGCACAAGGTGGATCTTCCATCGACCAAATCCAGAGATCTTTGCTACTTTTCGGATGCTAGGGTGCTTGAAAGCTTTGAGGTAATGAAATTCAAACGATATGATGGTGTGGAATGCCCCGTAGGACACCTTAAAACATTCTGCAGGGAACTTGACGCATGGGCGGATCTTAATGCCTTAAGACAAAAAGATGGAGAGTCTTTATTAGCTTACGTTAGACGGTGGCGGGCTAGGGATGCCAAAATGAAAACACCTCTCAACGATGAAGAACAAATCTCCATGATTGTCAACGTGGCAAACTCGACTATATCTAGATATCTCGTCTCATATCCATACGTTAACTTCACCTAACTTATCCACGCTGGACAACAAGTGGAAGTCAGAATAAGGGCTGGGACAATCTCCCCTTGGCCGCATTAGGCCACCCTAAAAAAGTAGAATCAAGTGGATGGAGAACCTACCGAATACGAGAGCAATGATGATGATGTCCCAATCCCATATCCAACAGAAGGTGACAATCTTGTTACCTTTGCCTAAGGCACATTATTTGCCCATCAACAAAAACAACAACAACAATAGTAATAATCACATAGATGGAACATGTAATACTCCAGTTAGCAAATGGGCACGATTTAGGAACCTAGGCATTTCACTTCATTAACTCAATCTTATAGTAAAATACTAACCATGCTTGTTTAGAGGTAAATTCTTTCCCTACTATGACCTTGATCCCCACAGAACCCCCTTCCACCAAATTATAATGAAAACAAGTATTGTGCGTTTCATCAGTCTAGGAGGCATGAAACGTATAGCTATTTTTTTATTAAAATATATGATCTAAAATCTGATAAACCAAAGGAAAATTTCAATCGCAGCCCCAGACATAACTGCCAATGACATACTCAAGTATCATCTACTACAACATCAAGTGAGCCCCAACTCATCAGACACCCCCTACTATCAATCTTACCCCGAAAATGTCTCTTTATCCGACCCAATCTATCCATAACATCAATTCCCTCCCAAAGCTCACATCGCTCATCTTGTAGGGGATTGTAAGTGCTTATACTTAAAGCACAGTTAAGATTGTCAAATTTCGTAGTTCCGAATGGATCATGACTTATGAAGATTACGTGAAGACTAGATCAGCATCTCAACGAAGACTCATCATCACAAGATTTATATTGACTTGGTTCAAAGTTTGAAGCATTTGTATGTGTCAGCCATCAGGCGGTATAACCTTAAATTGATCTTAGTTAGGTGTATTTTACATAGTATTATAATGAAAATAATTCTAAGTAAACACTAAAGTTGGGCCAGCCCGACTTCTGGTTCAGTTAGCCTAACTACCTTCGGCTAACCCAACATATTTCGAGCAAGTTTACAACAAGATAAAGATTTTCCGCATTAAGTTCGGCCAACCCGAAGTGTTCGGTCAAGTTTCCAACAACTTTAAATCTTCGGATCTTAGGAAAATTCGGCCAGCCGAACCCTGTATTCGGCTAGCCAAACTGAGGGTTCGGCCAGCCAAATTTTGGCTTGGGTCAGCTGAATTTTTGAAAGATCTTATTTCATAAAATTTAAGAGTCGTTGGAACGTAATCGTTGGAATCTGACTAGCCGAACAAAAAATCAAGCCAGCCAAATTTCCAAGACCCTTAGCTATAAATAGATACCTTCTCTCATTTATTAAAAATACGAAAATCAGTGATTAACCTCCTCATAGTTAGAGAGAAAGTCAGGCCCTCCTTAAGTTATTTGTGCGGTAATTCTAATATTTTGTAGCTTATTTTATTCTCTTTCTCGAGTTAGTTTTAATTATTTAAAAGAGTTATCTAAACTCTACGTGAAATTTAGATAATAGAATTTGCAGCAATTAGGGTGTTGTTTATAAATATTGAAAATACATTAGATCACTATATTCTTTTTGGGTTGAACACATATACGGCTCATCAATCTCCCAAGAAAGAAGATCACTACAATCAAGCTACAATTACGTATTCGACTCGCCAATTGAAGATAAGTACTGTATTTACTTTCATTTTATTTTGGGTTTTTCTGAGATAGCCCAGAAATCTCAACGGGTTGTTTTGTTGTGATTCCGTGAAAATCACAAAGTGTGTTTTGTTGTGATAGCCCGTGAAAATCACAAGAACTATATCAGGTTGTTAAGGGGACCCTATAAAAACCTTGAAGTAGTGAAAGTCAAAATTACAAGGGTAGTAATTTTGAGAGCGGAGTAGGTGTGGAGTTAAGCACCGAACTACTATATAACCTTGTGTATTATTTAAATTCTTTATATGATTTCCTTGTAATTGATTCTCTTGCTAAGTTTGTTATTTTGATCTCAAAGATGTCATAAAATAAGGTTGTCTTGCTTAAATCTTTTAGGTAAAGGTTGTCCTACGAACTATTTGAAATCAAGATTTCAATACTCTAAGCATATTTGAAAATATTTGTTTTATTATTCCGCATTATATCAAAATATTATGTATAGTCCTATTCACTCCCCTATAGGACACCTATAGCTCATACTTTTAGGGACACCATTATGCTCATTATCCCCTCTAATTTTAGTCCTCTAAGGGAGGGCCTTATAGCCACCATACTCTCCCACTATCAACCAGTCATGGACTCATGCACCATTCTTCCTCTAGGGGAAGGTCCTAGAGCCGTCATGTTCCTCATCCTCCAGTTCCAACCAGACATGGGCTAATCAGCCATGGGTCCTTCAGGGAAAGACCCCCCAGTCACCATTCAGTCCAACTTCCAGCCACAATCCAAAATGGTCCAGTCAACCCCTCATCCTCTGAGGAAAGGCATCTAAGTTGAATCTCATGCCACATACCTTGATAAAGTTAGAATGCTCCGCTAACCAGTAAGCTTTCTTCTAGGCTCAAAGTTCGGCCCATTCATCGAGTTCCTTAGCATTCAATGAACCCTTATTTCTCCAAGGAAAGAGCCTGGTAAGTCACTTTGATTCATCGACCTCCACCTCTTATGGCACTCATCCCTTGGCTTCTCAATCTCTTGTCACAGAACAATCCGAAGAGGATGCTCCACACAACAATTTCAAACCTAAGACTGTAAACTACATTCCATCCGCATGTCCTATCGAATCAAATTGTGCCTTTTTTCTTGCCAAGCGCTAATCTTTCTATTATTAGCTCGAATACCAAGACTCTGCCCAAGTCGTCGATGTTTGAGAAAATCCAGGCAGGACTGAAACAAAATATCAACCTACTTCAAATGCAAGGTAAGGGCAGAAAGGTCCCAGAGAAAAAAAAAAAAAAGAAAAGAAAAAAGAATGCCACGAAGAGGAAGACGATCCCTTCATCTACCCACCCAGAGTTGTACATGAATCGAACTGAGTCGAGGTTGGCACAACTCGGCTCGACTCGGCCAATAGCTAACCCCAGGTCAAACTTGGCTCATCTCGGCTCGATCCTCGAGCCTGTCTGGCCAGTTCAGCTCGGTCCTCTAGCTTGGCTTGGCTTGGTCCTCGACATGTCTGGTCAGCTCGGCTCAGTTCGGTCAACAGCTCGGGCTAGTTCGAGCCAAGTGTTCACAACCTCAAGTGTAGGGTCATGATGTAGTAACAACTCTATGAGACAGAGTTCGAAGCCACAGAGACTAAACTTGTACGTTTCTGAAAGTAACTAGAACTAGAACTAGAAGAAGATGTAAATCTAAATCTGAATAATTAGAAAGAGTAATTGTGAATGATGTAATTGAAACTTGTGAATTTAAATGTGGAAACTAGGGTGCCAAGGATCCACTTATAGCTCTTGGGATGCTACCTTACTTGATTCAAGAGATCTAATTGGAATCAGAGTCCTATCTTACCCAATTGGAAAGAGAGATAATCAAATCTCTGAACTTCTCATTGATCTAGCCTTATTGGAAGAGGATTGTAAAGATTGGAAGGGATTTCATCACCCAACCATGCCCAGGAGACTATGGCAAACAACAGGATTTACCAATTTAACAATCTCAAATAAGAAAAGAATATATTCAAAGCTATCGCAACATCTATTGTAATTTGAGTTACAATAAACCATAGAAAATTGAAAATATTCCTTAAAATCAACTAGGAATCAATAGAGTTCAACATAAACATGAATCAAAGCAAAAGCATCCCGATCATGTTACAAGCTTCACCTCTTAGCCCTAGCTAAGAGATTTAGCCAATCATAGACATGATTGAACTAAGAACTCTTAAGAAAAGCATAAAAATAAACTAAGAAAGAAGAAGAAAACTCTTGGCAGCGGTTCTCCATGCTTTTTTTCCACTCCTTAAACCCTAGAATATGCTTTGGGGTATCCTAAGAACTCTTATTTATAGTTGGGGAACTCCAACTTTTGCATCGAATTGAAAAAGTCCTGAAATCGCATCAAATTTACGCAGTCCGCACAAAATCTGCGTAACCTTCGACTAGTTAAGGAAAATCCTCAACTGGTCGAGAGTCACCTTCGACTAGTCGAGAGTTGCGTGAATTTAGAAGATAATGTTGCTGGAGTTCGAGCCGAAGTTTCCTAAGCTAGTCGAGCCAGAGCTAGGGCTAGTCGAGCTTCATGCAAATTCCTTTTCTTTACTTCAAATCTTCAAGTCTCTTTATTCCTCACTTGGTTTCCTTGGATCTTTGACATGTGAAGTCTTCATTCTTGGTCTCCCAAGATCTATCCTTTGCCTTGTTGATTCTTTGACGTAGGGATGAACGTGATGAGGTCGATCACTGTCTTCCTCGAGGATAACTACTCCGAATTCGTGAAGCTTCTCGGGACTCCTCATGGAGACTTCTCGAATCCGTGAGGAAAAGAAATAGAAATAATTTTAAGATATATGAAAGAAACTTCTTGAATGATTGATTGATGAAATAAACGAGTTCACGACCCTTTAAATAGGGATACCAAGCAATGGGAGAGAAATCAGAAGCAAATTATAACTAAAACTCCCTAAAATTCATAACTTACTATAAATAGTAAATTTACTTTTTATAGTAAGTGTCCTATGTAGCTTAACCACATTATTCTCCTAATTATTCTAAGCATTTTTCATGTTGGACACAATTCCTAAAGCCCAACGGATGAAGAGTTATAAGCAAACTAAAACTTACTATAAATAGTAAAAACGAAATTAACATGGAATTCGACTGTCGATATGATGGAATCTCGTAAATTCAGAGTGGGTAACCTAGCATAGTTGGGTTGGTTGGTTAAAGTAGCTCGTCCTACCCTAAAATAATGTATGGTACGGCAAGTAACTCATCTCGGTTTGCGAGATATGCTTGTTTAAATGTTTTGACGGTCTTGGTGGCTTCTATCTCTAATCGGGCCTTCTCTGATCCATCTTGGAGATGAAAGTGTTTGTGACCCCACTCTACATCATTCTTAAGCATCAAATCCATGCTTTTAACATTCTTTTCAAATCAAGCTCTCAGATTCACCTTCCAACACAAACATGTATCAAATATAACATTAAGCAATATCATATTCATATAACCAAGATATAAATAGGGAAAAATATGCAATATTTGATACTTAATACTAAGTTGGGCCTATGTGGCATTTTCTCAAACAAGTAAAATGCATCTTCAATTTCTCAAAAATTACAAAACACTAACAACATTTTTACAGGTTTTTCATCAAACACTTGGATAGCAGCATCAAAATCAAACACCATGCGTATCCATTTCTTCCTCACTAACACTTTGTTGAGTCATTTCATCAAACACTTGGCGAACAACATCCATATTAAAATAACCGAGTCACCGAGCTGATTCGATCCAAGTCAAGTTGAGCTCGAGAAAACTCGAACTTGGCTTGAAATTTTTTCGAGCTCCAAAAACCAGCTCGACTCTGTCCGAATCCATTTTCGAGCCAAGGCGAGTCGAGCTTTTTTGAGTCGATCGAATTGAGCGAGCTAACTCAACTTGTGTACAACTCTATACCCACCAATCAAATTCATCAATACATGGATCATCCATCGAAGAGACTAGTCGGAATCCGCCCTAAAGGACCGAATGCAAGGGTTGACCTTAACTGAGTTGATCAATGAGGACCCGGCCAAGGGGCAGAAGTTGCCCTTCATTGAATGGACCAAAGTTCAAATCCTATACAAGATTCCAGAACCCAAGAATTTCAATGCCTTGAGGACAACCCTCAAACCACCACATCTGGCCCCACCTCATAGCCCAATCCCCGCTTCATCATGATGCTTGGGCTCAATGGTGAAGATCCGCCTATTGCATTCTCTAGCCCTGCTTCTTGAGGAGAAAGAACGCAAGGCATCATTCAATTCATTGTCCCCATGACGAGAGAATACAATATTTTGAGCAGAGTTGTACACGAACTGAACTGAGTCGAGCTTGGCTCGGCTCGGCTCGGCTCAATCAGCAGGATACACTAGCTCGAACTCGGCTTGACTTGGTCCTCGAGCCTGACTAGCCGACTCAGCTCGATCTTCAAGCAAGATTGGTCATCTCGACTCGGCTCGGTTAGCAGCTCGGGCTAGCTTGAGTCCAATTCAAGTTTGAACCTATGAGTTGAGTTTGACTTTAAGTTTGAGGGTTTTTAATATATATATATATATATATATATATATATATATATATATATATAATTTATTTAAATATATAAATATTTATAAAATATTTATATTAAGTAAACCTGATCCGAGTCGAATCAATTTGAACCGAGTCAAGTTTCAAGCCCAGTCGAGTCGAGCTCAGTCTAACTCGGAACTCAAAAAATCAGCTGCGCTAGGCTCGAACCCAACTTCGTGCTAAGTCGAGTCAAGTGAGTTAACCAAGCTAACTTGGGTTCGTGTACCGCTCTATTTTTTAGAATGTCGTTGGCAATAAAGGCAACTCCCTATTCGTAGTATCATCCAGCTCAAGGGCGATAAAAATCCAAAAGCCATAAAAATTAGAAAAATATCCAAAATTTATTAAAAAATTCAAAATAAAAAATAATAATAAATTTGCAAAATCCTCTAAAAAATAAAAAATTTCAATACACAAAACACTAGAAAATTTTCTTGTCTATTTGTGACCAGGAAGCGGATGGTCTGCCAATCCAAAAGGAAACTTCTAAATCAGATGTAGTATCATTTATGTAAAGTAGATAGTGTACCATGGGCCGTACATAGTAGGGCACACCGTTTGAATGGTCTAGATTCATCAAAGGAGCAGCCATGTGTACTGTGTAGATGCAACGAATCATGACTATTTTAATCATTGTTACTAAGTCAAAACACCCATTTCTAAACTGAGTCATTTTGCTTGAGTGACACATCACGCCATCATGCACAGCTGGTTTACCACGGATAAAAATTCACACCGAATGGTTGTGTTGACTTCAATTCAGTCGTGCCGCACTATAGGCGGAGATTCAATTGCACCGTGCTGTGTGCATGCATGTGCCACGCCTATAAAGCCGAGTACTACTCAAATCAAATTAAATGGCTTGTGACCCCGTGACCCAAAATAAATAGCATAAGACAGTATATGAGAAGATCGTTCATCTATTCAATCTTTGTTTACAAGGAATTAGATGATTTGTAAAGGGAAGGATTAGTCCTCTAAATGAGTTTCTTTTACCTTAGAAGTAACAACTTTCTGTTATGTTGATGCTAGCTTATATCTTTAAACAAAAATGTAATATATTAAAAAAATAAAAAATAAAATAAAATATTAATTTTATTGAATTTATGAAGAATGATATGTGTCGACGGGAAAATCTGGGTGTCCTTCTTATACCACAACGGACCTGCAATACAAGACAGATGAAAACCCTGGGTGCAGCAAGGGACCCTCCGATGCCAAAGTTAGGACATTAATCCTGGGTCTAGTCGAACGTATGATTTTTGAGTGGAGATTTGTAAGTACCTTTCACCATTAGGGGTGCTTATTTATATATAGGAGAGGGTGGTGGAGTAGGAGACGATCTCTTTATTTGGTAAGTGCGTATTTCAGAGGGATTCGAATCCCATGCGTATCGTGAGGATCTTCCGAGATCTTCGGATAATATCTCAAGCAGATCCATGGTGCAGCTACTTTCCTAGATTCTCGGCTAGGATCTCAGGCAAACGTCGTTAGGAACAGGTCGGAACTTAGTAAAAGAGGAGTCATGTCGACCTGGGGTTATACAGACCTAACTTATTCGGCAGGTGGTTGAGTCTTTTTTCTGTCATCAGGTATATCAATGGGCTTTCTGACCTTCTGTCGAGGATGGGCAAAAGGTCGAGGTCGACTTCATTCCTAGCTCGGTTTGGAGCCGGAAGTTGGACCTTTAGTTGTATTGGTTGTTAACTGATCTAGCAAAGTGCATGAAGTTCCGACTTGACCTTGTTTTATTAGTTAATCCATTTTTCCCATAACAATATGATTGACAAGTAAATAAAAAGGGAAGAGAAGAAAAATTACTAACGACCATCCAAGTAGTTGAAGCGGCCATTGATGATTCTCTGGTGCCTAAACCTTGATTGGGGTTTGGCCAACTGATTATGGCATGTTGAAATCGTGAAGTAAGAACTTATGGATTTGTCATCTGACATTAAGGTTGTGGATAAAGAGTTAAATTAATTCAAGCTTGTTACAATGATATAGTGGATAGAAGTAGATAGAAACTAAACTAGACTAAAATTATACTAATCGATATGAATTTGTTGTAGCATTGTATTAGATAGAAATTGAGAGGCTAAACTAAGCTAAACTTGGATAAACATCCACGAAGACAAGAAAAGAAAAAAAGAAAAAAAGAAAAAGAAAAAAAGATAGACATCATATATCATACTAAATAAAAGATGTGTATTTGGATTGGTGAGGGCCCCAAGTTCTTTGTTTGTATAGATTTAAGAGTTGCTGAAAAAGGAATTTGGGCATAATAAGAGATTAAGTTAGTTTGCCCTGCAATGTTGTATAAATCTTTTGAGCCTCCACATAAGTATAACATTTGCATTTGGTCATGTGTATCAGAAAATATCTTCTCAAATGAGTAATGTATTTATGCATACTATTCAAAGTGGTAGAGAATGCATTCTCTAGTAAGTCATGTGATTGTGTACACTTTCTTACGCCATTACTTTAACTATGGTCACTCATAACTTAGCACTCATAAGTACAATCATTTTACCTTTATTTGCTTTACTGAGTAATTTATTTTTATTGAACTCTTGCATTTATTACTTAACAATTTCTTTCTAATAAGAACCATCACTTGGATTCTTTTAAGCCGTTTGATTTAATTATGTTAGATTGGATGTATATCATGGATCTAAATGTGAACCATCAGTCATTTCAGATTCATCTGTTTCATTTGAAGGGAACCAATCGATGATAAGGTTCGTATCCGCAGCTTTATATTTTCAGCCGGTCTCCTACCTAGCGTATCTCTCATATAGTGGATGTACGGCCCCAACAACTGATCATCTTCCAAAGTGGGCCCGTAGGAAATGCCTATGAGTGGACTGCAAGTCGTGAATAGTGTAAAATGAACTTTTTAAGAACAAAGAAAAGCTAAATTTGATACTCTGGCGAAGTGTGATAGATGATACGCAATCACTTGAAATTACTCAAAAATTGCATTCGTAGCCTATAAAAAAAATTCAAATTAAGCGGTCTAAATTGTGGGTCCATTTAGATATATCATGAACAAATTTTTATGATTATTTGATTATCTGATAATCGGATTGATGGGTATTTTAATGGATGGTCAAAATAAAAAAAATACCCAATGATCCTATTTCATGTCATCCGTTAATGCATGCCATGTGCATTATATCTGACACCTGCGTATCAAGTGACACACTCGGCCAGAGTCTCAAATAACCCCCTTAAGAATATCAAATATCAAAGAGGTGTTGCCTACTGGCTCCACTTCTGCAGTCTAACGTCCCTATCTACAACACTCTTGGGTCATTGTTAGATTGGTCACATCTCTCTCTCACCACCCAATGGGTTAACCCAGTGACTTTATAAGAAATCTGAGCCGTTCACACGGTGGGCACCACCATGGAAATGAACCGGCACAAAAATCAGGCCACTCCACCATTGATTTTATTTATTTATTTTTTTGTTTGTTTGTTTTTTAAAGGAGAGTGGTATATTTATTTCTGGACAAAATTACATATTTTCGGGTCATCGTAGGAAAAAAGGACCTATAGAAGACCTATCATAAAAAAGCCGGGACAGCCAGGCCGAAAACGACAGAAACCAAAAGCAACACCAAAAGGTAGACAGGCCATAATTCTTCCTCTCTTTAATGGATCCAAGGCCAACTTTATCCAGGAAGAGTAAACCCCTCCCCTGCTGAGGCAAATCCGCCCTACTAGAAGTAAAGAAACGAGTTTGGGACACACTTCCTTTATGCGCGAGCGCATCAGCCGACGCGTTTCCTTCCCTGAACACGTGTTTAAACTCCACCGAGGTGAGATCCTAAAGTCTATCCATTATAGCTCTCCATCCGTTCCATTGCTAACCGATGTTTACTTCCTCATTGAAGACCTTAATCACCAGATCCGAATCTGACTCCACCACAATTTTGGAAAAGCCTTTTTCCAAATACAGAAGAAGCCCATCATGAGCCGCACGGACCTCAACTCCTATATTCGACATTACACCATAACCAAAAGCGAAACCAAATATGAACTCTCCCCTGTCATTTCTACATACACCACTACCCCCTGCGAAGCCCGAATTTCTCCTAGAGGATTCATTAACATTAACTTTCACCCAACCGACAGGGGGTTTTCTGCCATAAGACCACGGACTACTGCGTTGGATGAAGCTGCACATACCTCCTTTTGATATCTTCATTCCTAGTGGTGGTCAGCCACCAAGAGACTTTTGCAATAAACCAATTGAGTCTTCATAGCTTTATCACCATAAAAGGCCCCGTTCTTGGATTTCCAAAGCTCCCAAAGAATAAAGGCTGGTGTGAGAAGCTTGCTGACTGATCGTCCTCTTCTGTCTGCACAGGCCTACCTCTACTGCATAATCCTTGCTTCCACTGTTGTTGCCTGCATGATGGAAATCCCAGCTTGGACACCAAAAAAAACCCCATACTGATGAGGCTCGTTGACTGTTTAGGAAGAGATGAGACACGGACTCTTCGGCTGGGCCCTGCTCAGACCTCAGAGTCATCCCTGCAGCAGCCGCACTTAGATGCAAGTGACACGCCTTTGTATTGGACTGCCTTCTCAACTGGAATAGCATTGTGCAGAATTTTCCAGATAAAAGAGGAGATTTTTGGCGAAAGTTTCCCGTGCCACACCCATCATGCCCAACCCTTTTTAGGAGCGATCGCCCTGCTGACGTCCCAGGCTAATTGTACGGTGAAGACGCTGGAAGAAGTGAAGGGCCAAAGAGGAGTATCGGGACCAGATGAAACACAGAAACCGCACTGGTAAATATGATCAAAGAGGTCACTGGGGAGCATGGATAGAGCCACCAATGGCCAGAGAGGACCAGACGGACCCAAAACGTTGTTAACTTGCAAGGAGAGAACTTCGGTTGTGGTTTCTGACGTTAAAAAATTTTGAAGAGGGCCAAGGCCAGTCCAATTGCATCTCCAGAAACTGCAATCACCTGCACCCACACTCCACTGGACCTTATCAACCAAGAAAGGAATAACTTTCAAGATCTTCTTCCAATAGGGGGAAGCATGCCTAGTACTACTTTCGGCCACTGACGCTTCCTGATTAAACTTATATTTTCCTGCCATAAAAGAAGCCCATAAGCTGAATTCCCTGAAAAACAGAAGCACCTAAGCCATTTTAATCTGGAAAGCTTCCATCACCTCAGCTAGCTTCCTGATGCCTAATCCTCCTTCTTTCGGTTTTGTTATATACTTTCAACTTTTCCAATGTAGTTTACTTTTACCACCTGCCCACCCCCAAAAGAAAGAAGCAAATGTTTTCTCTATCGTGGATTGAACTTGCTTTGGAATGCAAGACTCCACCATTGTTTCCATGTTAAATGTGGACCATTTAAATCATTCTTTATCTAGAAACTGATGTAGAATGCGACACCTATACATTCCTAGCATGGTTGGACCAAAAGAAGATGGGCCGTAAATTAATCATAACTTTTGACCTGGATATCATTATGGGACGCACAACCTATCAATCTTTAATGTAATGGGCCATCCGAGGTGAATCGACCCACAAAGTGGGTCACATCTGTCTGTTTTGCCAAAAAAATGCCCGCTTTCAGCTCAAAAATAGAAATTTAAGAAAAAAAATTATTTTTAATAATTCTGATTTTTGTAATATTTTTTTATTTTTAAAGTTTTAGATTTTCTTCTTTTTTAGAAATAACTTTTAATCATGATAGAACTCTTCTAGCAAAAGTTTATTTGAAATTTTTATTTTTAGAAATTAGGTTTTAAAAGAATTTTATTAGAATTAGAATTTTTATTAGAGTTAGAATTTTACTATTTTTGATAATTATAAATTTTATTTTATTTTATATTAATGTTGTGTAAGACATATATATACATTAGACAATTATCTATCAATCAATTTATTTCAACTTTTTAGAAAATTAATTCTATCTTCTTATTTTTCTCGTGAATTTGAGGTATATCTGTGAGGAATCTAGAGAAGCTCCATAGATTGGGAGTAGTTATCGCCATAAGGAAAGTGATACTGCTCGATCTCAACACATCCTTCACTGCGTCAGAAACAAAGGTGGCCGGCCTGATGAGCAGACTAGCCTAATTTTTGCACATGATCATCTTTAGTAGGAGACCCACCTTATGAACACATCACAATTAAAATAAAATACTCATAAAACTCAACCAGCCCTAGTCAACTCAATCAGATTTCACCTAGAAATTAGATCTGGTCATGACTCAGTTAAAACTCAAGCAAAACCCAACTCAATTCTAAAAACTCAGTAAAACTCAAGAAAAAGTCTAAAAAATATAAAAATCAGGACTTGACTTGGCACAACTTGAAATTATTTATAATTTTAAAAAATATATTTGATAATACTAAAAATAATTAGAAAAACTCAGGTACCGAGAATACTCGGTTTTTGAGTCTACTCGACTCAGCTAGATTTCGAGTCAAGTAAGTTTTCATGTTTAAAAACCATGAGACACGTGACATTGGCACGTGAGATGCGTGTGGACGTGCTGCACGTGGGGCTAGCACGCCTCCCTTCATAGATTATGCCCCTAAGTATTATAATCAATGGAATATTATTTTTATTTTATTTGCATAGGTTTGGCAGTTCATTGCATGCATTATCAATGCCAAACAAGAATGCTATTATCCACAAGAGTATAGATTGATAAGATGAACCGCAGCACACGTGCCAATCTAGCACAAGCGTGCAAGATCCAATACATTCATTAGGTGGGGCAGCATGACCTGTCCCATTGATAAGGTCAATTCATTCATCATAGGGGGCCACACTTATAGGAGGAAAATCTATGGTTTGAAAGAAAGTCACCAACGGCTTATATTCAACGTCCATATTCTGACCACCTGATAAGTTGGCCAATCTGGGTTTTTGGGACATGGCCCACTTAGAGCCACAATGGCCTCTATCTCACACACGTGTGCCATCATTCACCACTTTAATCTCTCCTCCCGCAGATTGCTTTACTATTTCTCAAATCACACTACTTTTATCTGCTTAGGTCTAGACACACCATAATCTCTAGGTTTCTCCTATGACCGTAGATGCTAGTGGAGGCATGTAACATCACAAACAAAGCTCATACTGTTCTACTTTTGTTGAGACATGTGATGTGGGCCATGCTCCATCATCACAGGAAATTGCAATGTGGTGCAACTTTATAGTTCCATCGATTTAAGGGTGAGGATTAAGTGCTATCAATACCTTCTAAGTTAATTAGTTACAAAACCATTCTAGATCCAGGTCCTTCATCTACTGGGGCCCACTCAAAATGATCGTGCAATCATAACCACTGATTGGAAGAATCGTGCTGGTTATGAGAGTGGGAGTAAATCAAAATAACCATCCAATAAAAATTACACAATCAATGGCTAGGATCATCTGAATGGTGCGATTTTCCACATTGATAAGCATATATATGGTAGGATAGAATAGATGGACGGTTCAGATCGCATACTTTAGTGCCACGTGTTTGGAAACTAGATTAGTAATTTACATAGTAGGGTATAGCACTGGATGGTTTCATTCAGTATAATACATTAGAAGAAAGGTGGTGCATGGGAACATGTGCTGAAAAGATGTACATGCAATTTCATGGGCCACATGAATGGAATCGCTAAAAGAAGACTCGATTCCCTCTTTTTCCTTACAAGGTGGGTTCGATCAGGAAATGACATATCACCAATGATTGGGAGGAGTTTTAGATCTAGCCCCTTGTCGTCTTCCTCCAATCATCACCAACGAATATGTTGGATCTAGATGCCCTTGTTTTTGGGTTTTTGCACACCGTTAATCATTTTTCTAATGTGGGTATTAGCCTACTCAAAGCTTTTTCTAAAGTGGGCCACACTACTTAAATATTTCTTTTAGACCATCTATTTGTTTTGTGCACATGTGGGCTATCTTATGGGAGGGTGGGTCTGTTTTTTGGGCTTGGATTACTAAATGGTGGGTTGCACTTGATGAGCGGCTTGGATCTTGCACACGTGAGCCGAGTGTGTCTTGAAATGGGCTCATGTGTGTCCATTTTTGCAGTGGTCTTTTATGGTTTATTGGCATGATGGATGTGTTGGAAGTCTGATGATAGTAAGCTTTAGTGCTACTAGTTATATTGATATGCTTGGATGGTCCACTTGATTGATCCTGACTGTCCATTCGGTGGTCCAGCACATTTGATGGTATACCATCTGATAATAATGAGATCCATGCATCTACAAGTTATCCTTCTCTTTTATAGCCATTAGTTCTCTAAGCAATGACTTATGGATAATTGGAAAGTTAGCATTATCTGATGAAATATATGCTTTAAACCACAAGAGATCTATGATGAGACCCAACAAATATATTGCACAAATTTCTGATTAGGCCTAATTTTTCAAACAATCCTAACCATCCATCTTATATGCTATTGATCAGAGACGGCCAGGATCATCCAATCAATTTGGTTATTGCATGGCAAGCCACAAAATAAGTTCCAGACTTTATGGACGCTCTAGATCGATCGCTCAGACTTTCTGAGTGTCCCAATGCTTCTCAGACTTTTAAAATCAGATTAAAAACTCAAGCTGAGAGTTTTAAACTATTAGAAGGATTAAAATGACATGTAATTACATGTGATTAGCACATAAACAAAATGCATAGCGACAATCTTTATGTAGAGAAAAGTGATGAGAGTGTACTTAAAACTAATAAAGGTGGTTAAAAATGTGATTAGAATAATCTGATGCCTTGGACGCTCCTCAAAGTTGTCATGTGCCGATGGGACGCTGTCTTTGTTTGAGCTTAATGACTAAAACAATGTATTATTTTCGTCTCCGTCTAAGACATTCTTTTAATTGGATCACATTCACTGTAGTCACAGTTTACTTTGAGGTTTTCCAGCTTCCAAAAGCTAGAATTAGTGGGTTTTGAATGCTAATGGCTCATTGTTATTCCCTCCAACTTCTATCTACCCACACCACACAAGTTAAATAAGCTATAACCTTCTAAAACTAGAGGTATGTTAATTCCATGTGGTCCACACATGATGTTTGAGAGATATGAACTTTCCATCTTGTTGGACACAATGCTTAGGTCTTCTACCTCAAAAATCAGGTCGTTTCGCCACTCAGGTGGGCCACAAGATGGCTGAAACCATTTTCTTCTGGCCGTCCGTTTGTTTGCTATGCCGTGTCCCACCTGTGGTATGAAATTATATGATTTTGAGGCCAGAAGATCTAAACAGTGTAAATCTTGCACATGTTTCATATTGTCACGTGTGATGATTGTGAATGGGTAGGGCAACAATTAGCAAACCTCCTAATCCATGTTTTTCTTTCCTAAATAAACCCTAAAGAAACTATAACTAAGGCACATCTGCATTAGTGAAAGTTTGATTCCAATAACAGATACATTTTTAATGTGTCCGTTCGTGCATCTGTGCAGGTACGGTATGTGTCTGTGTACACACGTGTGCATGTACCTTATGTTTCTGTGTGACACGTGTGCTCCTGAAAAATTGCAATTGTATATTAATTTAAGGGTATAAAAATGAGGTTATATTATTCCTTGCCAATCTTTGATGTTTATAATAATATTGACATTAATGTGTGAATATTCATGATGATATTAAATTAGATAATAATAATAATAATATTGCTACAGTAAAAATAATATTCATACTCACTTTAATTGATAGATACACCTTTTCTTTTCACTTTTTGATATAATAGTATAACTTTATACTATTGTATTGTCAACTTTTCTAAATAGATCTAAATATATAGTTGTTGTTATTATAGTATTATTATTATGGTTTGAAAACCCAAAACTTGAGTCGACTCGATGTTCAACTGGGTTGGGTTGACTTGATAACTCTACCCGGCTTGATTCGATATTTAATAATTATAAATTTAAAATACATGGAATTGTAGTTGATACCAAAATTAGTTAGATGTGGTTTGGCACTGCGGATTTGGGGGGATTTCAAATCTCCCAGTTGTTTGGCACCATAAAGTAAATGGGGGTTTTAAATCTAAGGGGTTTCAAATCCACTCAAAGGGATTTCAAATTGAAGATGAAAGCTTAGATTACATGTAAAATTCTTGCAAGAGTTGCATATGTCACTAGACTATTAATCTATAGGACACATGACCAACTAATGATATCCCAAAATAATTAGATTATCAATTGCATCATTATTATTACTTTAAAACGATGATCAGAGCCGTCCAAACAATATTGTCCAATGGTTAAAAATTGTTGGTTAGTCACTCGGACGTGATCTTGTGCCCTTGGCCCATCCGAGATTTAAAATTTCATCATTTTCAGGAAAAGTATATATTTCAACTGGCTTATTACAACAAATGTGTCAAACATTACGTACGTTTACTGATTAAAGATATTAAAGTTGATTTAATAATTAAATTTAAACCCTTTTAAATATACTATACATAGCTACTTTTGGATTGAAGTTAATTATAAATCCAGGGTGATCCAAGGGTTCCAAATCCAGGCTCCCAAACAGGCCCTAAGAAATTCAAAAAAAAAAAAAAAAAAACTGAGAGGTCCCTTGGAATTGATGAATCTTCCTGAGTCAGCAGGGTCGAGTCACGGCCACAACTGAGTTTCTGATGACTAGGTTCGAATTCTAACCGAGTCAATTTAGATTGGGCGAGTTTCGAGTCTGAGTCAGTTTTAGAACTATTATTATTATTATCATCGTCATCATCATTATCATCAAATAATAAAAATTAGATTAGCATGCCCAAGTCATCATCAAGTTGATGTCTTAATGTCTCATAAGTAGACCTCTCTCTCTCTCTCTCTCTCTCTCTCTCTCTCTCTCTCTCTCTCTCTCTCTCTCTCTCTCTAATAGTATGGAGGTGGCCATGTCAGTATCCAAGAACATGACAGCCCCTTAACATGGATGCTACCTTCTACAAGCCAAAGGTGTCAAACTTCTTCTACTCCAACCAACAAGGCAATGCTCTAGTAAACATGCACAACTCAGACCAGCTGCGATCCAGCCAAACATCAACCAGCCGATCGTCTGAGTCCAGCGACCCCGGCGGGACTGGCAAATGGGCCGCGAAGCTTCTCCGAGAGTGCGCCAAGGCCATCTCCGAAAAGGACTCTGCTAGGATCCACCACCTCCTATGGATGTTGAACGAGCTCGCCTCCCCCTATGGTGACTGCGAGCAGAAGCTCGCCGCCCACTTCTTGCAAGCCCTCTTCTGTAAGGCAACAGAATCCGGTAACCGCTGCTACAAGACACTAACATCAGTCGCCGAGAAGGGCCACTCATTTGATTCAGCTAGGAAGGTGACACTCAAATTCCAAGAAGTGAGTCCATGGACAACCTTTGGTCATGTTGCCTCAAATGGGGCCATTTTGGAAGCCTTAGAAGGTGAAACCAAATTACATATAATTGATATCAGCCACACATTTTGCACTCAGTGGCCCACCTTGCTAGAAGCCCTGGCCACTAGAAATGATGAGACGCCACACCTAAGGCTGACGGTGGTGGTGACGGCATCCATGTCCAACTCGGTCATGAAGGAGGTAGGCCAAAGGATGGAGAAGTTTGCTAGATTGATGGGGGTACCGTTTGAGTTCCGCGTGGTGGCTGGGCTAGCACGGCTGGCAGACCTCACACATGAGGAATTGGGTCTCCGTGAGGATGAGGCAGTCGCGGTGAACTGCATCGGTGCCTTGCGGCGTGTCGGTGTCGAAGAACGGCCATCCGTCGTTCGCATGCTCCGGTCATTCCGCCCGAAGGTGGTGACCATAGTTGAGGAGGAAGCTGATTTCACGAGCACTAGGGGTGACTTTGTGGAGTGCTTTGAGGAGTGCTTGAGGTTTTATAGTGTGTTCTTTGAAATGCTGGAAGAAAGCTTTGTGCCCACCAGCAATGAAAGGCTGATGTTGGAGAGGGAGAGTTCTAGGAGTATGGTGAGTCTATTAGCTTGTGGTGGTGATGGTGGTGAAGAGTGTGAGAGAAGAGAGAGAGGGAGCCAATGGTGTGGGAGGCTGAGGGAGGCCTTCTCGCCTGCTGGATTCAGCGACGATGTCGTCGATGACGTCAAGGCGCTCCTAAAGAGGTACAGAGCAGGATGGTCATTTGTGCCAGCCAAAGGGGATGAATCAGGTCTGTATTTGATGTGGAAGGAGGAAGCTGTTGTATGGGTTTCAGCTTGGAAACCCTAGATTTAGGTTCCGTTTGGACGTAACATCATCCGTCGGCTCTTGACTGAGAAAGGGCACCGGCAACGTTGATTTACGAGGCGACATGAAGATTTATCACCTAAAACATCCATTGGGTCCCAAAACCGATTTGCAGGTGCGATCCAAACATGCTGCAAGACGATGGTTTCAGATCGAAACAAGAGTTTTGTCTCCTAACTCTGGTTTTGTTGATGCATCCAAACAGGCCCTTAGTGTTTTTTACCATGTTTTTTGCACAAACCCAAATAGGGTTTGGAATAGGTCCAAGGACTGATCATGTCATTGGACACATTCATGCAGTAGGTTTGGTTTGTCCTCCCTTTTCTCTATACATACATATATGGGTCTCATTCATATCTAGTTTTCTTATGCTTGGAGTGTGTATTGCTTTTACATCTATTTTACCTGCTTCCTTGAGAGTGTTAATTTGTTCTTGTTTGCCTAAAAATCTCTCCTTTATTCATGCAGAGTGGATGTATATTTATTTTTTAAATTCTTTCTTTGCTTCTTCCCTTTACATATATATACATAAGTGATCATAAATATATAAACATTCACACACACATACATATATAACTTCCAACCTATCATGTGCTTATAACATCCAAGGCTTTCAATAGGTTCGCCCCACCATGATGTCATATGTGCAAAAATCAGCCATTTGTATTTATCTCAGGAGGGCTGGAACATAAAAAAAAAACAATGTCTAGCCGTTGATAAATAAGAAATTAATGCAAGTTATGGTCCATAAATAGGTTCACCCACCGTGATGTCCTCTTGATTAGTGAGTGGATGTGGATCATTTTTCATTTGGGGATCCTAATGATGTGGACAACCTATTAGGCGGGTTGGATGTCACTCGCACATGGAAGGTTGGAAGTTATTGTTTGGGTGGACTGTAACTAATGGTCCAACTAGTTGGACTTTAACCTTCTCATCCATTCATGCTTGTTACTTAATAAATGAACCAGTGCTGAGATCTATAAGTTATGGTGCTCGTAGTTGCATTGGGACACTTGGAGAATCCAATCAATTGATCTAGACTGTACGCTAGGTCTGTCGGAGCATGTTCATGGTGTCCCATGTAAAAATCACATTGATTGGATAATTTGACTATGTCCTATCGTTGCTTAAACCGACGGTAGAGATCATATATTTAAAAATAGGTCTAATCAACAATTTGTCCATTTAATTGTTGGTTCATGGATTTCTTATTGTTCTAGAGAAGCACTTTTAACATCAAATCCTGACCATCCAATCCATGGCTCGGAAAATGTATGCCCATGTAAAAGAAGGCCAATTTCGAAGAATAGGATCATCCAATCGGTGCAATTCACTGTCCCATGAACTGTAATGCTGAACGTAATAGATGATCAGGATCAATCAATAGGACCATGCAAGTACTTTAATGCAGCTAGAGGCATCATAGCTTATTGTGCTCTCAAAGTGTTGGATTACCTCTCTTTGTCGAGAAATAATCAAGTGCCGCCCCTGTATCACTATAAACTGGTTGGCTGTACGTAATAATCTTGTAATATACTATTAGATAGCAACTGATTGTAATCAACGTATCTAATAGTCTATTCCACAGCTTGTGTGACATTTGTAAGTTCGTTGTGGATCCTAAGCTTGGATAAAGGAGGGTTATCTCTGGTCGAGGGCAGTGATTTGGATACTACGCCCACTAGGACCTGGCTAGAGATGGACGTCCTTGTCAGAGGGCTTTGTGGGGACCACCATGATATATGTGTTTTATGTTAGGGAATCGCAGAAGCACATAGAGATAAATCAAACAAAGTACTACCAATCACACAACCAAGTACAAACACAAACCATCCAAATTTTATGTGGAAAACCCTTTCAGAAAGAATATATATATATATATATATATATATATATATATATATATATATATATATATATATATATATCATGACACAAAGGAATGATTAATGCACTATAAAAGCAAAAATTACAAGAGATAGAGATTACTGATTTGAACAAGCCTCGAATCTACTTCACAAGCCCAAAATATGCCCCTTGAAATCTTTAAGAACAAATTAAAAGGCTTAGAACTCTTCTTCTCCTCCCCAAATCCCGATTACACCCACTATATATATTATAATTACATAGTATCACAATTGAAATAGGAAATAAATCATACACTTACGTAATTTTGTGTGTGTGTTCGATGGAACTTTGATGGTATCGATGATTTGTCAATGGCATTGAACATATTCGATAACATCAAGTAAAACATTAAAATATTCCAGCAACAAAAGACGGATTTTCCAAAATTTTCCGATAGCATCGAGCATTGCTTGATGTCACCAAGAGGTCCGTCGATGGCATTGACAAACCCTATTGTTTACAGATTTAAGACATCAATAACATTTTATTCAAACAATCAATCTATTTTAAAAGATCATTATAAGGCATGAGCCCAAAAAAAGAGGTAGATTGAAGGCACGACACCACAGAAAAAGTGGTAACAATGACCCCCATAGTTGAAACCTTTCTACAAGAGGTTTTCAGTTGTAGGCATTCAATCCTTATTGTTTCCTCTAGTGTCATCCACTTTAACATTCAATCTCCCTCATTTTTTGGATCATCGCCTAAAATGATTTGTCAAAATAGATGGATGGCATAGAAAAACACATACATCTTGGTGGGCCCCACAGAGGCCCTAATAGGACCGTCCATCTTTAACTAAGTCCTAGTGGGAGTAATACTCAATCCCCTCGCCTTCTAATTGACAGCTGGCATCAGACTTACACCATAACTTTCATCATGAAAGAAATGGCACAAGGGGATTAATGTTGCTACTCCAGTTAGTTGGGAGAAGGTTTTGATGACGATGATGCTCTTAGAACACTCTAAATATTATGGTACTAATATATAGTTGCATGGGAAGGTTGTGTTTGAGGCCCTCATGGCCATCATGCAAAAATATAGTTATTGGATGATCCAATCCATTCGAAAGTTGAGTTTCTTTTACACAGCCATCCGTCTTGATGGTTAGGTTTGTTTGATCAAAGTTATTCTTCAAACCATAAGCAGTCCATAATAATCCTCAGAAAATGAATGGCTTAAATCATTCATTGGACTTATTTTTCCATGGATGATCTTGACCATCAATCCATTTTTGTTGGTTATTGATAAGATGGCTAGAATCATATTATTGTATTGACTTTTGGATGGTGGCATGAGGACTGCGTCCGGACCTGGTTGAAAAACCTGATTGATGGATTGGATTGAGTTAGTGTCCCGATGCAAATTCGAATAATCTAGAGTACATCTTTATTTAAGTGAACTAAAAGAGAAATTGTCATATACAACCTTGAATGTTAACGTTTTTACATCTTATCCATATGTAAGGTTTAATTATCATACGGGACGAAAACGAAGATGGTACATTCATCAAGTTGGCTACAACGTTGGTGTGGCCCACCTAATGAGTATATTGTTCCAACATTCTATCCATGTGATGTTCATGGTAGGGCCTACCCTTTGCATGGTGCGGATTTCACTTAAGCATGAATTTCTCAGAGCCAGTGCATTTACATGTCTTTTTAATCTAGTCTCCCAATTTAGATTTTAACAACAATGCCCAGAGGTCCAAAATAGAATTTTGTATTTATGGCACAGTCACACTCTCATGTAAGATAGGGTTAAGGCATACATATCTACTCAAAGCTAATGTCAAATGGTAGAAACTTTCATCTAGACTCGCAGTCATCTTCCTTATACAAAATGACCAATATAGGAATATCATATTCTTGTTTTAGACATCCATGGTCTATAACTCTCCTTTGGCCAATGACTATTGTATCTAATCTCAAATACCCATTCAATCTCAAATATTTAAGGAATCTTCTCTAAAACCTATATGAATATTAACATTCCATGCATATCAGTAAAGCTAATGTATAAATGTATCATGTACAAACAAAGTGAAGAGATTGTAATATTGGTTTTTCAAGGCCCAAACCCCAACATGGACAACATTGTTCATCATGAAAGAAGATTGTACTGTACCTAAATGGGCGGTCTAGAGTCTGGATGCTAATGGATTTGAATGCAATTGAGTGCAGAGGAATGTAGGAGAATGTTTCCATATGCTGAGCCCACGAGATTATTCCTCCATTTTAAATATAGAACTTTGCTAGCGTGGCACACGATAGTTCAAGATCCAAACCATCCATCAAACTAGCATCACTATATTGATGCTTTAGACCAAGAATTAGGTTGATCCATCGGTCAAGTCAGCCATAGTTTGCAAAACAAATGTATGGCTATAAAAAACTTAGCTGAAATTTTCTAATCCATCCACTTCTTTCCAATATTGCACCCACCTGTCGAGTGGACCAGAATTATTTTTGAGCAAACATATGCAAGGTTTGTAATGTCCCTGAATTTTGAGCCATGAAAAACCTGGATTAATCGGATGAAACAAATTAAAATTTTTATTAATAACAAAGATAAAACATTTAGTAAAATGGTAAAGGCGTACTCTCGATGGGAGATAAGGTTTAAAAATCAATTTTTACCACTGCAATATATAATTTTTTGGCGTAAAATTACAAAACTCTAGAGGAACCTTTTAGATCAAGTGCTTTCTTTATATAAAAGAAGGAACCGTTGGGATTTTTCCCGCCAAAACCCTAAGGGAAAGGGGTAAGAGAGAGAGAGAGAGAGAGAGAGGGAGGCATGTAGAGAAAGTGCTTGCACCAATAAGTTCCTAATTCGACTTTTTTTTCTTTGAAATTTTCTGTATTGCGATTAAAAACCCCTAGATATAGACAATGAACAGTGTGGATTGGCCTTATGTCCATTGTTTCAATATATGGGAATGTTTTTAGAAGAAAAAAAAGGCTTTGCGCGAGAACTTGTGTCATAGAGATTGATTTTCGACAATCCATTACTATCAATCTAGATTAATTCAAATAAGAGGTTTCTTAAGGCCCAAAACATACCATGGCCCCAAAATTTTAGAGTGATCCGACTGTTGGGTTGTCCACGACGATCTATGAATAGTATGAATTATAAAACATGTCGTAGAACGATTATATATAACCATTGTAGATCTTGAATAATTCAGATCCGAACAATCCTCTGTTTTTTTTTTCCAAACGTTGTGTTGGGGAAACATCATTGGATGGTTTGGACTTAATTCATGTATATGATTAATCCTTGAAAGTTAAGGAGACAGAGGAAAAAACCTTAAAAGTTTCGGAAAATCAGATTGTGTAGCCGAACCTGATCGACTTAGATCGATCGATCGAAGTTAGGCTTTCGATTGATCGAATATGTCGATTTTTGTCTAGCAAGCAAAAGTTAAAATTTGAATTTATTCGATTGAACGATGATCGAGTTCGATTGATCGAGAGCATCCTTGAGCGGTCTCGATCGATCGAAGGCATTGATCGACGATGGAAAAATTAGTCCATTGATCAAATTGAATTAAATCTGATTTTTCTTGATCGATCGACGATGGGTTTCAATCGATCAAAAGTGACCAAAAGTGTCCAGAAACTTAATCTGTAGAATTCAAATTTCCTCAATCTATAATCGATTGATTGAAGGGGATTGATCGAGGGCCTTCGAGATATCTCAATCGATCGACTAAATTGATCGGTCATTCCTTGAGTTGATTTTCAGATTTTCTTGGCTTAATTACTAATTAACAAACAAATAATAGTGGGTCATCTAGAATTGATCAAAGGTAGGCCCCACTTGATGAAATAATTGAATTAAATTCATGATTGTTTAAACTATGTTAACAGGGATTTGAATTTTAGATTCAAAACCATACGATTGTTGGTGGATTTAATTCTATGCGATGAAGATAGATGTTATGATTGCTATATTGTTATGTTACCCTACTAAGATATTCATTGGCGTACGATTCATGCTTTGAACAATTATTATCGTGAGTTGAATATCTGGACATGTAAATTATTACAATCATGAATTCATTGTTTACTCTCGTATGGAGAGATGTATATGACAATTGCGTATGTCGATGTATTGTGCATTGAGTATGCATTACATGTATCCATAGTGCTCATGTTGATTCCTAGAGGCACGCTCTATATGACCTCATGTTCACTTTGTGCTTGGGTTCCTGGGAGATCTCCCTAGATAGTTTCCTGGTAGATTCATTATCGAATACCCACGATTAGTGGAAGCCTACTCAATGAATAGATGTGGGCATGGCCCATGCCTACCTATGGTAGAAGCCCACCAGGTGCAGATGCGGGTTAATAGATAACCAATCTAAACAAGTTGATGATTATCCCACTTGACATGCATTTCATGACACCCTGCATGCATACTCATATTTACACTTATATATTTTGATGGTGCTTGTACTATCTTACTTGTTTTGTGTATGAGCCATGATGGGTTCACTCACTAGCCTGGCCAGCTAACATTATGGAATGACAACCCTATAGAAGTAATTGAGACGGAGAAAACAAATCAAATGTAGGAGAATGAAGCCTAGTTGGTGGATGAATCTCAAGATCAATGGTCGTATTTAATAGAAGATGAACTAGTTGCATTGGATTAATTGGTTGTTCATATGATTTATTGTTTAAGAGATTTGGTTTCTTCTTTATAGCCTTTGATAGTTAGATTGAATTCAACATTGTTTATAAACATGTTATGTTGAACGATTTTGGATATTATGAATGAATAAAGTCCCAAATAGGTGGATTCAATTAATTATTGAATAATATGGTTTGAATTGATAGCGGTAGTGATGAAATGTGTTAGAATGTATGATATGGGTGTATGTTTGAATGTAAATTGGGTGTGAACGTATGAAAAATTAAACTATGCCTCCAAGTAACGGTATGATAAGTTGGTTTATGTACGCTTGGTGTATGAGTCTTAAACTGTACTTCAGGTTTAAGGTGCACACTCTGTATCCAAATTGTGGGGCGTGAAAAGGTTGGTCCAACCTATGGATGAATTGGGTCTCGTACTTATGTGTCATGCTAGGACGTGTGGCGTGTACATGAGTTGTATTGCACGAGCATGTGCAAAGCTTTTACATGTACTAGAAGGAGAGTGGGGGACAGAAAAGAGAGGAGGAAGATATGCAAGGAAAAGTTGTATCTATATGCGCACGCAAAGAAAGAGAGACTTAGAATGGTTTTAATGGTGGTTGACCTATTCCCGCTTTTACCAGTGTTGTGGCTCATTCAAGTTTTAGATTTAACTCATATTTAAATTGATGTTGTGCATGAGGCGATACAATAGATGTGTGGAGTAAATGTCATACAATCAACACAATAAACTTGATGCGGACACCAGTGGTGTGCCCTTTATACTAGAGGAGGAGGCATCATCCTGACAGAGTATCGAAGCGAAGAAGTTGATGTGGATGTACGTTGGGTCCATCGAATCCATTTTCTAACGTGCTATGAGTGTAGGAGCAGCATGACCACACCCTGACCATAGGCCTATGGGTCGGATTTCACACCATAGGTCAAATCTCACACCTTGTCACACGGGTGTTAAGAGTTCGTATGTTTTGTTTGTTCTTTCTTTTATCAAGAGATTAGAGTTTCAGGATTGGCCCTTAGGTTTGAGAATTTCGCCCCGGTTTCAGGTTTCCTTCTTTCTAGATCTTCGAAGTGTAAGAAAAGGTAAGAATCATTCACGTTCTTTTTCTTTTGATGACAAAGGATCTGTACTTTCTTCATGAACCATCCATTCTTCATCCATTTCGTTCCTATCTGAATATCCATTTTTGGTTTGAACGGAAAAGAGGGATGGGTAGTCAGGAGAATTAGATTCAAACTCGACTGTGGACTGACTTATGCTAGATATGGGATATCCTTAAGTCCTCACTTTTTTACTGTTTACGTGGTTTTATGCTAAGGGGCATGATCCTAACGGAATGATATCATCTTTATGTTGAGATTTGCCTAATCCCTTTGTTTGAAAATGATTAGTTGATTAATTTATTTATTTGAATATCTTCAACCTGATTATACATGCATCTAGGATTAGGTCATCACATGTCCTGCATCAATTTTAGTATCAGAGCCTAGATTTTAGCATATGCATGTTAGTTTATTAACAATCCCTCTTTTGATGAAAATTTTATAAAGAACCCCACACCTCAACCCACGTACCGACTCTATGAATGGGACATATTTTGTTAAGTTTAGTTAGCCCTTTTTTCTAGGTTTTATTGAGTCCCCATATAGATCTAGGCCATATAGGGTAGTTTTATTGCATTAGTATCATTGTTTTTACCCCTTCTCGCACATAGATTTAGGACCATTCACCTGTCATTCCTGGTGTATGCCCACACGCACTAGTCGTAGATTTGGTCTCTATTACACTGGATTCTAATCAATTTGTCAAGGCTATGGAGGGCCTAATTAAGATAATGGATCAACAGTTTCGAACCTTGAGGGATGACATCACGCAGCAGTTTGCATATCACGATGGGAGGTTCACACATCTAGAGGAGAGAGTCACATGTGTAAAGGCTAGTATTCTAACTGCCACTGTAAGTGGTGCCTAAGGAACCCCTAACTCTGGGGCTGTTGATCAACAAAAATCAAAGTAACAACATGGTTGGGCCAAGTACTAGGCCCGCAATGCCAGGTCAATGCTTGCAAGACCCGTATCCTAGACCGTACTGTTCTGTAGGCTTCCGTCGTCTTCCCGGTCAAATTTCGACAACCTTCGACCCTTAACCAGTATTTGCGCGCGACCGTGATTGAGACACCGTCAACCTGAGTCGACTCTACCCGAGACTTGTACCCTAGCGATCACGCCGTCACCGCGGTTCCGATGTCGTGACTCGTGCGCCGAGACGATACTCTAGCTAGGAGATGTGGGCCAGCGTTCGGTGCGAGAAAAAAGCCATGCGTACGAATTCCAAGAGAATCTCTACAAAAGGTCACATCAATCAATCAATAATCAATCCCATCATGTCAAGTATATGTCAAGTATACATCTCCTCTCACCCTTCCCCAAGCAACCCCTAAAGTTAAAAAGTTCCTTACACCACTCATACTTTTCTTACACCTTTTACCCCAAAAGTCAAAAAGATGCTCTTACACCTATCACTCACCACATCAACACATCCATCACCCATCTTTCTCCCTCTCTCTCTTTACAATCTCTTTCTCTCATTTTCAAAATACTTTCCCAAGTAAGAGAAAACCATACGTCCAAGCATTTTCCCAAAAACCTCCAAGAGAGCTACAAGTGTGGCCCACTTCCTCCCCTCTCATCTCCCATCTCCACCATCCAAATCTCATCTCCTCCATTGGAATCAAAGTTAATGAGCTAAGGAAGCCTTTGGTGCAAGAAGAAGGTGGTGGGTGATTTTGAATCTTTATTTTCATTCATTTATTTGATTTAAGGGCCCACTTGTGGCGGGACCCGCCTTGATGTAGTTTTTTTATAACAAAGAGGGACCCATAGTGGCGAGGCCCCTCCATCTTTGCCGGTGACTTTCTCCTTCTTTCTCTCTCCTTCCATGATCACGGTCCACCTATAGTGTATGTATTTCATCCAGACCACCTATCGGTGGACCCCATCTATGTGGGACCCACCATGATGTTTATGTGTCATCCCAACCATCCATTGGGGGCCCACCTTTGAGGTGGCTAATAGTGGGGGTGGTCACCAATGAAGTGTGATCTGACGTGGGCCCACCCAACCCCATAGTTCAAGTGGCTGACCGAGTGAAAGATATTGTGTTTCAACACAGAGGTCTTGGGATCGATTTCCCTGTGGTGGTGGCTAACATGGAGTGTGTACTAATATGGAGTGTGTACTGTCACAAGGGTGTGGGTGACGGTGGGGTCCATGGGACCCCATCCACGCCGTCCATCCATTTTGGTGGGCCACCCAGGACGTATGTGTTATACCCAAACCGTCCACCATCTTAGATGGTGGGGCCACGTCTGTGTGGGCCCTCCCTGACGCCAGATCCATAGCTTAACTGGCAGGCGGAGTGAAGATACCTTGCTGCAACATGGAGGTCTTGGTACGACCCCCTAGTTCAGGTGGTTGCCACCTGATGTGGGACCCGCCTAAGTTTGGTGCAGCTGAAACTTGGTCTGACCCTTCATTCAAGTGGGACACCCACGATGGGTGGGCTGCATTTGTGAACCCCATTTCGGTGGGCCCGATAAATGATTATGAATGTTTTAAATGGAGGGTAGCCCTCTCAACTGTTGTAGCTGGTGCGGCCCACACAAATCACGGACTGAATTGATTTTTAAGACCTGGGCCCACGCTGGTATTGTGCATCTGACCAATGGGTTAGATGTTTGGTAAACATCAACGGTAGGGCCCACACAGCTCGCCCTCATGGGCGCTTAATGTCAGTACGAGCGCTGTACCTTTTCCCATATATATGTGTGTGTGTGTGTGTGTGTGTGTGTGTGTGTGTGTGTGTGTGGGTCCTACTTGGGACCCACCTTTGTTACGTCAAGGGAGAAAAAGAAAAAGTAAAGAAAGGAAAGAGGAGAGGCAGCCACGTGCTGCTCTCTCTCTCTCTCTATCTCTCTCTCTCTCCCTGTTGCGTCAGTGGGCTGTAGGCCCCACATGATGTATGTGTTTTGGCACATGTCGTCCATCTGTTTTGATGGTGGGGCCCACTGTCATTGATGAGTGTCAAATGTTGCATATTAGACCCCAGCAATTGCCTAATTTTACGTACATGATAAGGATTAATGGAGTATATTACTCGTGTTTTTATTACAGGATGAAATCAGGAGTGTGAATTGGAAATTGATGTTAAAAACATGAATTTGGCACTCCAAAGTCACCAGAGCACGGGATGAACTCCAGAGAATCAATGGTGATGATTTTACACGCCTGGGATCGGAGGAAAGCAAGCCAAAGGGGCCCAAAAGGGTCCAGTAATGCAAGATCACATGGTTCCCGCCATCCAATCAGTCCGAAACTTCATACGTGTGATGGGGGCCGTGAATTAACCGTTCATATTAAATTTCAGCTATTGATGATCTCGGGAAGTGCTCCAACGGGCAGATCAGCCCATTAATCTTCACTTTGGGGCACACCTGATATTTGGAACTGCCTCAACTTTTGTATTGACGGCTAAATTAATGAGGTTAAGAGGATGGACGGAGTAGATTTCTCGTAAACATCATGATGGACCCTGTGTATGGGGAGTGTACACCGAGTACACGTGTGCCGCCCGTGCACCGCACCCGCAAGACGGTCAGCGCGACCGCTGACCCGCGCGCCTTTGAAAATCCGTTTCCAGCGTTAACGCAGACGACGGCTGTCCTCAGTTGTGGGCCCCACACATCGCCCAAATGAGTGATCCGGACCGTCCATCCGCTTCCTGGGGCGGACATGCCTCACGCCTAGGTGGAAGTTTAGTCCCATGCATGTGTACGGACGTGGATTGATGAAAATCGCAGGATGGACGGCGGAACGAAAGATCAAGTGGGCCGCACCGATTTCACTCAAAACTGACCCTTCCTGGACGGTTTCTCGACGTGAATCTCATGGACGGAGTGAATTTTTGTTTCGATCAAAGGGATGGGCCCCACCATTGCAACGGAGGACGAATTTGCGTCATGTCCGTTTTGCGAATCGCACGTGGGCCCCACCCATGGTCTTCCAATCCATCCATCTTGTAGAGGGCCGCGAATACTACAAATCCATGTTGAAACTTTGTAACCATGCGTGCACATGTGTGTGATACAGAGGCCACAAAAGGGCTACCCGACGACGTTCAACGATCTTTTGAGATTTCTTCGTGTGTTAATGGACCTTCAAAACTACCCATTCTTGACTAAAATTTCGTCCTGAATCCAATGGACGGGGTGGATTTTCCAGAAAACACCTCTGTGGGGCCCACCGATCACGGCTGTGAAAAATTACACTTCGAGTCCGTCTACGACTCTGCCACCGATTCCACCATCCAACAACTATAAAAGTGAAGTTTTGGACGTGGGAGAGGTATTCAGATCCAGGGAATTTGAGATCCAGAGCCAGGGAGAGGAGAAAGAGAAGAAAGAGAAGGAAGAAGAGAGAGAGATTGTTCGGTTTGGTGTTTTATTTTATAAATTTTATTTAATATTTTTTATGGATTTTATGGGTAACTAATCTCTCGCATTAGAAGTTATGCCCCTAATTTGATCAGCTCTTGTATTGGTTGATTTACTTTGAATTTTAATTAATTTGTTTTTTTTTTCTCTAAGTGGGCTTGACGGGTTTAAATTCTATACTTCTCCATCTATGAACTTGATCAAAGTATATAGATGGATGTTGCTTGGATGCTTATTACAGGTGCTTGTGTCTGATCAAGAACAGGTTTCCTATAGAGGAAGAAACAGGGTGCTTTAATGAATGTACATTCCATGTGCCCAACCAAGGACATGGAATTTGTTATTCATGGCATTGCTTAAAGGAATTGACCAGATGTCTGCGATTTAGGACATAGATTGTGCTTTCTCTATTTAAGTGGTATCAATCTATATCAAGGTGAATCAACAAACAAAACAAGGGTTAGGATAGTTAGGGGTGGATTCGAAAGTCCTAGTGCTTTCTCTCTGATCGAATTTTCTTCCCTATTCTTAATTGTTTTTTTTCCTAAAATTGTGCTTAGTAGTTTAGTTCATTATTCATTGGATTAGTTAAGAAGAATCATAGATTTGAATTGTGACAACCAGGTCCTCGTGGGAACGATCTCGTATACGTACCATATTTGCATCTGATTCGTATACTTGCGAGTTTATAAATCATTTAAATCGTGTTGGTTTAAATAAAACATCAGTCATCTAGCGACAGCAAGTTCTGTGGGTCCCACCACTATATATATATATTATATTATACATTATATGCTATATATATTTCATATTATATATTTTATAATATGTATATGGTGGTGGGCCCTATGTGGGACCCACCTTTGCCCTCCTAGTGCAGCCAGTTACCGTGCAGCAGCCATCTAGCTGCTCCTTTATTGGCAGCAGGCCCAACATTAATGTGTATCAACACCGTCCACTACCTTGAACGGTGGGGCCACCATGAGCATATGTTGCATCCATGTCATCCAACCATTTGTGAGATCATTTTATAGTGTGGGAAAATGAATGAATCAGATCTAAAGTTCAAGTGGCCCCCACTATTTAATTAGTGGACAGTGACATCCACCGTTCAAACTTCTAGCGCCATGGTGGTTTCCAAATAAGCTGATATTGTTTTCACCTCATCTATCTCTATGTTAACTTATAAATAGGTCGGATCTCAAATATACATAAGGTTGGGCCCAAATGAGGCCCATCAGTGTGGCCCATTTGATATACATGAAGCCCGTTGGTGCGGCCCACGTAATGTGGCATATGTGATGTGGTCCGCTTGACATAAGAGGCCCATTGAGATATATTTAAGGCCCCGGTGCGAGGCCCACCTGATGTGTATTCGAGACCCGATGTGATGTATGTGAGGCCTATGTGCGAGGCCCAAGGTAATGTATGTGTGTGGCCGTTGCAACGTTATGAATTCCTTATGTAGGGCACTCCTTGGGAGCAATGTTGGTTTGACGTCCACATTGACGGACAATGATGGTTAGATGTTCTCATTGTGACCTTCCCATGGGCCTTTTTAGGCCCATTCTCTTTATGGGTTAACTCCAAATAAGTGGGTCCCATTCACTGTAGATGAACGACTTCATAAACACGGCTGACGCCGATCATCGACCCTGATTATCGGTGCCGATTAGCGATGTTGATTATCGGTGTCGATTACAAAGGCCAATGCCGGTTATCGATACCGATTATAAGTATGCATGTGACAACATGGAGCATCATTCACTACAAGAAAAACAGGCAAAGGCTACGGCCAAAATCTGTAAAAAAAAGCCCTTTTGCTACGGATATAATCCGTAGCACGTCTATCGTTATTGGTGCTGTAGCTAAAAGTGTAGCTATGAACTATATTCGTAGCAATAGATACCAATAGCTACGGATTCTATCTGTAGCAATAGGTACAAATAGCTACAGACATATTCGTAGCCATAGATACCAATAGCTACGGATATTATCCGTAGCAATAGATACCAATAGTTGCGGATTTTATCCGTAGCAATAGATACCTATCGCTACGGATTATATCCGTAGCAATAGCTACGGATAGTATCTGTAGCAATAGATACCAATCGCTACGGATTATTTCCTTAGCAATAGATACCAATAGCTATGGACAAAAGCAGTAGCTAAAGCTATAGATATATTCGTAGCTATTTTTACCTGTTTCCATTGCAAGAACCTGCTGTGATTGATAACTCATCTAAGCTTAATGTTGATAGAAATAGTACATGAAAGCAATCAGAGAAAAAAATAATAATGCATTTATTACAATAGCAATCAAATCATACAATGCATCCTACATTCACATTTCTAAATACACAATACTTCACTTTGCTCAACCTATCATAAGAATTACAACTAAGGCGTGCCCTCATGTGCAAGAAATGAATACACTCCAACACAGTAAACACCCTCCATATGCATTCAATAATGCTCATGTTTTTACAAAATTTTCTTCCTTCAGACGGTCAATTTCAGCAAATGTAGAAGATAGAGCTTCTTCTTTCCTTAAAACTGCAGATGTAACTTCTGTGGACTTCGACACAAGATCACTTTCAAGTTCAGAAACCCTTCCCTTGAGAAAATGAATTTCATCCTCCACTAACTTCTTTAGCTTGTCAGCCTGTATAAAACAACAATTGTAGACACAATCAAACAAGCATGCCTTTGTACACATCTCAAAAGGAAGAAAGACAAAAAAAAAGGGTTATAGGTTATGGTTTAGGTTAAGGTTATAGGTTATAGGTTTTGGTTTAGGTTTAGGTTATAGGTTTAGGTTTAGGTTTCGGTTAGGTTATGGGTTATAGGTTAAGGTTTACGTTATAGGTTTTGGTTTAGGTTAAGGTTATAGGTTTTGGTTTTGGTTTAGGTTTAGGATTTAGGTTTAAGGTGATAGGTTTAGGTTTAGGTTTGGGTTCTAGTTTTAGGCAATTGAGAATAGTTTAAGGTTTAGGTTTAGAAATCGAGTTCGGGTTCGGGATCGGGTTTAGGTTTGGGTTTTCAAGTTTAGGTTTAGGTTTAGGTTAGAGAGTTAAGATTAGGATTAGGTGTAGGTTTAGGTTTAGGGATTTGATAATAGGTTAAGGTTTAGGTTTAGGAAATCGGAGTTCGGGTTCGGGATCGGGTTTAGGTTTGGGTTTTTAAGTTTAGGTTTAGGTTAGGTTATGAGTTATAGGTTAAGGTTTAGGCTATAGGTTTTGGTTTAAGTTAAGGTTATAGGTTTTGGTTTATGTTTAGGTTTAGGTTTTAGGTTTTAGGTTTAGGTTAAGGTGATAGGTTTAGGTTTAAGTTTTAGGTTTAGGTTATAGCTTTAGGGAATTGAGAATAGGTTAAGGTTTAGATTTAGAAATCGGGTTTGGGTTCGGGATCGGGTTTAGGTTTGGGTTTTCAAGTTTAGGTTTAGGTTTAGGTTAGGGAGTTGAGATTAAGATTACGTGTAGGTTTAGGTTTAGGGATTTGAGAATACATTTAGGTTTAGGTTGAGGGAATTGAGAATAGGTTAAGGTTTAGGTTTAGGAAATTGGGTTCGGGTTCGGATCGGATTTAGGTTTGGGTTTTCAAGTTTAGGTTTAGGTTTAGGTTAGGTTATGGGTTATAGGTTAAGGTTTAGGTTATAGGTTTTGGTTTAGGTTAAGGTTATAGGTTTTGGTTTAGGTTTAGGTTTTGGTTTTAGATTTTAGGTTTAGGTTCGGTGATAGCTTTAGGTTTAGGTTTAGGTTTAGGTTTACGTTTTAGGTTTAGGTTATAGATTTAGGTTATAGCTTTAGGGAATTGAGAATAGGTTAAGGTTTAGGTTTAGGAAATCGGGTTCGGGTTCGGGTTTGGGATCAAGTTTAGGTTTGGGTTTTCAAGTATAGGTTTAGGTTTAGGTTAGGGAGTTGAGATTAGAATTAAGTGTAGGTTTAGGTTTAGGGATTTGAGAATACATTTAGGTTTATGTTTAGGGAGTGAATTGAATAGGTTAAGGTTTAGGTTTAGAAAATTGGGTTCGGGTTCGGGATCGGGTTTAGGTTTGGGTTTTCAAGTTTAGGTTTAGGTTTAGGTCAAGTTATGGGTTATAGGTTTTAGGTTTTAGTTTAGGTTTAGGTTTAGGTTTTTTTAGGTTTAGATTAAGGTGATAGGTTTAGGTTTAGGTTTAGGTTTAAGTTTTAGGTTTAGGTTATAGCTTTAGGGAATTGATAATAGGTTAAGGTTTAGGTTTAGGAAATCGGGTTCGAGTTCGGGATCGGGTTTAGGTTTGGGTTTTCAAGTTTAGGTTTAGGTTTATGTTAGGGAGTTGAGAATAAAATTAGGTGTGCGAGTTTAGGTTTAGGGATTTGAGAATACATTTAGGTTTAGGTTTAGGGAATTGAGAATAGGTTAAGGTTTAGGTTTAGGAAATTGGGTACGGGTTCGGGATCGGGTTTAGGTTTGAGTTTTCAAGTTTAGGTTTAGGTTTAGGTTAGGTTATGGGTTATAGGTTATAGGTTTTGGTTTAGGTTAAGGTTATAGGTTTTGGTTTAGGTTTAGGTTTAGGTTTTAGGTTTTAGGTTTAGGTTAAGGTGATAGGCTTAGGTTCAAGTTTAGGTTTAAGTTTTAGGTTTAGGTTATAGCTTTAGGGAATTGAGAATATGTTAAGGTTTAGGTTTAGAAAATCGGGTTCGGGTTTGGGATCGGGTTTAGGTTTGGGTTTTCGGAGTTTAGGTTTAGGTTTAGGTTAGGGAGTTGAGATTAGGATTAGGTGTAGGTTTAGGTTTAGGGATTTGAGAATACATTTAGGTTTAGGTTTAGGGAATTGAGAATAGGTTAAGGTTTAGGTTTAGAAAATTGGGTTCGGAGTTCGGGATCGGGTTTTGGTTTGGATTTTCAAGTTTAGGTTTAGGTTTAGGTTAGGTTATGGGTTATAGGTTATAAGTTTTGGTTTAGGTTAAGGTTATAGGTTTAGGTTTAGGTTTTAGGTTTTAGGTTTAGGTTAAGTGATAGGCTTAGGTTCAGGTTTAGGTTTAAGTTTTAGGTTTAGGTTATAGCTTTAGGGAATTGAGAATAGGTTAATGTTTAGGTTTAGGAAATCGGGTTCGAGTTCAAGATCGGGTTTAGGTTTGGGTTTTCAAGTTTAGGTTTATGTTAGGTAGTTGAGATTAGGATTAGGTGTAGGTTTAGGTTTAGGGATTTGAGAATACATTTAGGTTTTAGGTTTAGGTTTAGGTTTTAGGTTATAGGTTTAGCTTTTGGTTTTAGTTTAGGTTATAGGTTATAGGTTTTATTTAGGTTTATGGTTTTGGTTTAGGTTTAGGTTTAGGTTTTAGGTTTAGGTTAGGTTTAGGTTATAGGTTATAGGTTATAGGTTATAGCTTTGGGAATTGAGAATAGGTTAAGGTTTAGGTTTAGAAATCGGGTTCGGGTTCGGGATCGGGTTTAGGTTTGGGTTTTCAAGTTTAGGTTAGGTTATGGGTTATAGGTTATAGGTTTTGGTTTAGGTTTAGGTTTAGGTTTTAGGTTTTAGGTTTAGGTTAAGGTGATAGGCTTAAGTTCGAGTTTAGGTTTAAGTTTTAGGTTTAGGTTATAGCTTTAGGGAATTGAGAATAGGTTAAAGTTTAGGTTTAGGAAATCGGGTTCGGGTACGGGATCGGGTTTAAGTTTGGGTTTTCAAGTTTAGGTTTAGGTTTAGGTTTGAGAGTTGAGATTAAGATTAGGTGTAGGTTTAGGTTTAGGGATTTGAGAATACATTTAGGTTTATGTTTAGGGATTGAGAATAGGTTAAGGTTTAGGTTTAGGAAATTGGGTTCGGGTTCGGGATCGGGTTTAGGTTTGGGTTTTCAGTTTAGGTTTAGGTTTAGGTTAGGTTATGGGTTATAGGTTATAGGTTTAGGTTTAGGTTTAGGTTTAGGTTTTAGGTTTTAGGTTTAGGTTAAGGTGATAGGCTTAGGTTTAAGTTTTAGGTTTACGTTATAGCTTTAGAGAATTAAGAATAGGTTAAGGTTTAGGTTTAGGAAATCGAGTTCGGGTTCGAGATCGGGTTTAGGTTTGGGTTTTCAAGTTTAGGTTTAGGTTTAGGTTAGGGAGTTAAGATTAGGATTAGGTGTATGTTTAGGATTAGGGATTTGAGAATACATTTAGGTTTATGTTTAGGGAATTGAGAATAGGTTAAGGTTTAGGTTTAGGAAATTGGGTTCGGGTTCGGGATCGGGTTTAGGTTTGGGTTTTCAAGTTTAGGTTTAGGTTTAGGTTAGGTTATGGGTTATAGGTTATAGGTTTTGGTTTAGGTTTAGGTTAAGGTGATAGGCTTAGGTTCAGGTTTAGGTTTAAGTTTTAGGTTTAGGTTATAGCTTTAGGGAATTGAGAATAGGTTAAGGTTTAGGTTTAGGAAATTGGGTTCGGGTTCGAGATCGGGTTTAGGTTTGGGTTTTCAAGTTTTGGTTTAGGTTTAGGTTAGGGAGTTTAGATTAGGATTTGGCGTAGGTTTAGGTTAGGGATTTGAGAATACATTTAGGTTTAGGTTTAGGGAATTGAGAATAGGTTAAGGTTTAGGTTTAGGAAATTGTGTTCGGGTTCGGGATCGGGTTTAGGTTTGGGTTTTCAAGTTTAGGTTTAGGTTTAGGTGAGGTTATGGGTTATAGGTTATAGGTTTTGGTTTAGGTTAAGGTTATAGGTTTAGGTTTAGGTTTTAGGTTTTAGGTTTAGGTTTAGGTTAAGGTTATAGGTTTTGGTTTAGGTTAAGTTATAGGTTTAGGTTTAGGTTTTAGGTTTTAGGTTTAGGTTAAGGCGATAGGCTTAGGTTCAAGTTTATGTTTAAGTTTTAGGTTTAGGTTATAGCTTTAGGGAATTGAGAATAGGTTAAGGTTTAGGTTTAGGAAATCGGGTTTGGGATCAGGTTTAGGTTTAGGTTTAGGTTATGGAGTTGAGATTAGTATTAGGTGTAGGTTTAGGTTTAGGGATTTGAGAATACATTTATGTTTAGGTTTAGGGACTTGAGAATAGGTTAAGGTTTAGGTTTAGGAAATTGGGTTCGGGTTCGAGATCGGGTTTAGGTTTGGGTTTTCAACTTTAGGTTTAGGTTTAGGTCAGGTTATGGGTTATTGGTTATAGGTTTTGGTTTAGGTTTAGGTTATTATAGGTTTTGGTTTAGGTTTAGGTTTAGGTTTTAGGTTTTAGGTTTAGGTTAAGTTGATAGGCTTAGGTTCGAGTTTAGGTTTAAGTTTTAGGTTTAGGTTATAGCTTTAGGAATTGAGAATAGGTTCGGGTTTAGGTTTAGGAAATCGGGTTCGGGTTTGGGATCGGGTTTAGGTTTAGGTTTAGGTTAGGGAGTTGAGATTAGGATTAGGTGTAGTTTTAGGTTTAGGGATTTGAGAATACATTTAGGTTTAGGTTTAGGGAATTGAGAATAAGTTAAGGTTTAGGTTTAAGAAATTGGGTTCGGGTTCGGGTTCGGGTTTAGGTTTGGGTTTTCAAGTTTAGGTTTAGGTTTAGGTTAGGTTATGGGTTATAGGTTATAGGTTTTGGTTTAGGTTAAGGTTATAGGTTTTGGTTTTGGTTTTGGTTTTAGGTTTTAGGTTTAGGTTAAGGTGATAGGCTTAAGTTCGAGTTTAGGTTTAAGTTTTAGGTTTAGGTTATAGCTTTAGGGAATTGAGAATAGGTTAAGGTTTAGGTTTAGGTTTAAAATCGGGTTAGGTTTAGGATCGGGTTTAGGTTTGGGGTTTCAAGTTTAGGTTTAGGTTAAGTAGTTGAGATTAACATTAGGTGTAGGTTTAGGTTTAGGAATTTGAGAATACATTTAGGTTTTAGGTTTAGGTTAAGGTTTTAGGTTTAGGTTAAGGTTATAGGTTTAGGTTTTAGGTTTAGGTTAAGGTTATAGGTTATAGCTTTAGGGAATTGAGAATAGGTTAAGGTTTAGGTTTAGGAAATCGGGTTCGGGTTCGGGATCGGGTTTAGGTTTGGGTTTTCAAGTTTAGGTTTATGTTAAGTAGTTGAAATTAGGATTAGGTGTAGGTTTAAGTTTAGGGATTTGAGAATACATTTAGGTCTTAGGTTTAGGTTTAGGTTTTAGGTTATAGGTTAAGGTTATAGGTTTAGGTTTTGGTTTTGGTTTTGGTTTAGGTTTTAGGTTATAGGTTATAGTTTTAGGTTATAGGTTATAGGTTATAGGTTATAGGTTTTAGTTTAGGTTTAGGTTATAGGTTTTGGTTTTGGTTTAGGTTTAGGTTATAGGTTTAGGTTAGGTTTAGGTTTTAGGTTATAGGTTATAAGTTATAGCTTTAGGGAATTGAGAATAGGTTAAGGTTTAGGTTTAGTAAATTGGGTTCGGGTTCGACATCGGGTTTAGGTTTGGGTTTTCAAGTTTAGGTTTAGGTTAAGTAGTTGAGATTAGAATTAGGTGTAGGTTTAGGTTTAGGAATTTGAGAATACATTTAGGTTTTAGGTTTAGATTTAGGTTATAGGTTTAGGTTTTAGGTTATAGCTTTAGGGAATTGAGAATAGGTTAAGGTTTAGGTTTAGGAAATCGGGTTCGGGTTTGGGATCGGGTTTAGGTTTGGCTTTTCAAGTTTAGGTTTATGTTAGGTAGTTGAGATTAGGATTAGGTATAGGTTTAAGTTTAGGGATTTGAGAATACATTTAGGTTTAGGTTTAGGTTTAGGTTTTAGGTTATAGGTTAAGGTTATAGGTTTTGTTTTGGTTTTGGTTTAGGTTTTAGGTTTTAGGTTATAGGTTATAGATTTAGGTTATAGATTATAGGTTATAGGTTTTGGTTTAGGTTAAGGTTATAGGTTTTTGTTTAGGTTTTGGTTTAGGTTATAGGTTTAGGTTAGGTTTAGGTTATAGGTTATAGGTTATAGGTTATAGCTTTAGGGAATTAAGAATAGGTTAAGGTTTAGGTTTAGAAAATCGGGTTCGGGTTTAGGATCGGGTTTAGGTTTGGGTTATAGGTATAGCTTTTGGGATTTGAGAATAGGTTTAGGTTTAGGTTATAAGTATAGCTTATAGGTTAAGGTTTAGGTTTATGAAATCGGGTTCGGGTCGGGTTTAGGTTTGGGTTTTCAAGTTTAGGTTTAGGTTTAGGTTAGGGAGTTGAGATTAGGATTAGGTGTAGGTTTAGTTTTGAGGATTTGAGAATACATTTAGGTTTTAGGTTTAGGTTTATGTTTCAGCTATAAGTATAGGTTTTAGGATTCGAGAATAGGTTTAGGTTAAGGTTATAGGTTTAGGTTAAGGTTTAGGTTTAGGTTTAGGTTATAAGTTATACATATAGGTTTATGTTTAGGTTAAGGTTATAGGTATAGGTTTAGGTTTTAGGTTTAGGTATAGGTTTAGGTTTAGGGTGTGGTCCTTGCAAATACAGATATAAACACGGCCTGTCCAAATGGCCAGGCCCCTCCAATGCTGTCCATAGAAAATGGACATCTTCATCATGGTCATAACAACGGTTCCCACCTTCCAGGGACCCCCGCTCATCCGGATAGCTCCGACGCACATCCGGGTCTGTTCCATTAATTTCGAGCAAATACATAAACACAGCCTGTCCAAATGGTCAGGCCCCTCCAATGTTGTCCATAGGAAATAAACAGCTTCATCATGGTCATAACAGCGGTTCCCACCTTCCAGGGACCCCCGCTCAACCGAATAGCTCCGACGCACTTCCGGGTCTGCTCCATTAATTTTGAGCAAATATATAAACATGGCCTGTCCAAATGGCCAGGCCCCTCCAATGTTGTCCATAGGAAATGGATAGCTTCATCATGGTCATAACAGCGGTTCCCACCTTCTAGGGATCCCTGCTCATCCGGATAGCTCCGATGCACATCCGGGTCTGCTCCATAAACACGGCCTGTCCAAATGGCCAGGCCCCTCTAATGTTGTCCATAGGAAATGGACAGCTTCATCATGGCCAGAACAACGGTTCCCACCTTCCAGGGACCCCCGCTCAACATCCGGATAGCTTTGATGCACATCCAGATCTACTTCATCAATTTCGAGATAATATATAAACATGAGTCTGTCCAAATGGGCAGGCCACTTCATCAATGAATCATATAGTATGAAGGAAAGAAGACTCACCAATTTAGCTAACAAGGAGAGAAAGTGTGAGTGCTTGGAATGTCGCACTTTCTTTGAAAAGTGGATGCATATTCCACAATGCAATCTAAGAATGAGTAAGTTTTTTAGTTTCTCCGACAATGCATATGGGCACAGATTTACATATAAAGATTTTAAAGATTGTAAAATAGAGTAAATGATTATATTAATTTCCAAGTATCGATTAAGAAGAAAAATGTAAATGATGATGGAAAAGAAATCTCGATATATTAAATTATTGAAGGACAATGAGGCATACGAAGACTACAGGTGCCCAGAGCAAGATAACTACACCAATGTTATACCTAGCTGCATTAACAGAACAAAAAAATTATATGAATGAAATGACAAAAAGCCAGGATATCATGGACAAAGAGGAAGATGAGTACCCTCAAGAAAAAACTCATGCCAAGCATATTTAATGTGACGAACTTTCATTATGTCTTTGGTTGGCTTCACCAAAGGTTTTATCTGTACTAGCAGGACAGATTAATAAATAACACCAATAAAACAGAAATTTACTTGGATGTAAAAGCTGAATGCCAATTTGCAACACAAAAGTAACAACCAGAAAATTGTGTATCTGAAAATATAAATAAAGAGCTAAAATTTAAGTACATCTAAGTGAAAAAATAACCATTTCAAAGATAAAATAAATAGCTAAAAACTTTACCATTTTAATATTAACCTTGTAGTGGCAACATTGATCTGTGGGGCTAAAAATACATCAGCCTGCATATAAAAATCTCAAGTTAGTTGGGCCTTTGAGGTCCTCAAATGATAGTAGAAGAAGCCAGAAAGCTATTGAAATTATAAGTTTTAGGTATAGGTATAGGTTTAGGGTATTGTTATCGTTTATAAAATAATTGTAAGTTCAATATAGTAGCAAATTTACACTTGCATACCGACGATGCCTGAGTAAATTTATCAATTGTTGGTGATGAGAGGTTTTCAGTAGATTGTGCGTGTTGCTGCATTTCCATCCAGGCCTCCATCTTGGCCAATGATTTCTTTATATCAAATATCTCTTGCACTAGGCTATCTCTTTCTTTTATCAAATTCTCTACCTTTGAACGGGTAGGGGCTGACATCTTCAGTCCTATCTTGGTTATTGAGTAACCTAGACCCTGCATTCGCCCTCTACTGTCAAAACCAACCAACTGTAAAACATTGCAAATCAAGTTATTAAAAAATTCATAATTACCATGAATCTCATTATAATTTTTAAATTTTATTATTACCTGTGTAAGGGCATCGTCAACGCCGGTAATCTTAGAAGAAGGATTGCTAGAATAAAGCTCATCTAATTTTTCCTGCGATAAAATATAAATGGATGTAAAATAATTCAAAGTTATACATTGGCATCTCATAAAGGTACTGGTTAGTGGTAGAAGGGGATGTACTTACAACAAGGTCAAGATACTGGACAACTTTGTCCTTGCTTGTATGGGCTCTTAAGTAAACATCACATCTACCTATCTCGGCATCAGAGGTAAGATTTCTCTCCTTCGCCTTTGGCACATTACATATTAATGGAGTTAGATGAGTGATAATTCAAAAGTAAATTTAATATTAAACTATAATACCTATATTTATAAATAAATAATACATACCATCTGATGGCGAATAATAGCCATGCTTGTTGTTGTCCTCAATAGAAGATTCTAGAAGATAACGATCAAAACGCTCTACTAGATCGGGATACTTAGCACTGACTAGATTTCTGATGATGGCTTCATCACAAATCGCATTGCACTTGTGGGCCATGCATCTAATGTGCTTGCTTTGCCCATCATTTATCTTTACAATAAAATGTACCGTCCAACCTGCGCATAGAAACATAGAAATAACCTCATTTTGTGTTTTATGCAAGAGTGCTTCTATGGCTACTTGCTAAAGTAGGATCCTACTCTCCCTAAATGTACCAATGTAACACATGTAGCCTATCCTGTAAGCAAGTGGGGCAAAAATGCACATTGAATGCAGATCATTAGCCAATGCCTTTTAGCCATCCATTTTCACATGCAGCACACCTGGTGACAAGACTGACATGATTTTTGGTTGTGGCACGTACACAGTAGGGCACACCTGATTAACTGCCCAAAATCCAGGTGTCACATAAAACTGCAGCAAGAATAGGATTCAAAATCCTACTCATGGAAGCAGCCATCACCATTCTTTTCTTACAATCATGGTTGAAGATACAATAGATAAGAAGGTGAATTGTCACAATCGTTGCAAAAGCAATGGCCGTAGTCCATTGTTGTAACTGCATCTGGGGAATCATCCTCAATACAAATATTGCAAGTAATTGAAGATGATGACTGGGACGAGGAAAGCCCCTGCCGCTCCACAACCATTACGCCTGCCTCAGAAAATAACCTATCTCTTCCCTTCTCTACGAGTACTGCTAACAATCTCTCAACATCCCAACGGTGATGGATGAGTAGAGTCCGCGCATGTTGTTCACTCAGTGTTAGTAAGTCAATTACCCTATGCAAGTCTTCTCTCTGCAAGAATTTATATCAATATCAAACATGGAAACTACACCAAGAGTCTGGAGATGAATTCACAGGGGAAAACATGGAGTGGATTTATAACTTGCGCAGCCAAAAGTGATTCTTTTGTGATAACCTGTAAAATTCCAAGAAGATAACTAGAACATGTTAAAGTTCCTCGGAGACCACAAACTTAATTGGATGCAATTTATCATCTTATCAGTAAATACTATTAGCATTCATCCAAGTCATTGTGGCCAAAATGGGTGATTAGTTTGTCAAAATCAGATCAATTATACCACTGATCTTGTAGATATGAGCTTTCCGGGTGGGACCCAGTTTGGAGTGATCACATGAGTGTGAGAATGGGTTGGTGCTCTTCTATGTTTGATCATTTCATGTTACAAAGTTCCAAGGTGCATATGGGAAAATATTCACAGCTATGTGAAGACCTGTTTAGGAAGGAATCTTTGAAGGGAAGGATACTGATCTTCGCTACTTTACAACTTCCCTGAATAGTATCCATCTTGACTAACTGTCTAGAGGAGAAAAGGCAAGGAAATTGTGAAAAGGACATACAACAGGCCATCTGACACAGGGATGAACGTGATGAGGGTAACTACTCTGAATTCACGGAGCTTCTCTAGACTCCAAATAGAGACTTCTCGAATCCACGAGGAAAAAAAGCAGAAAAAATAGAAATAAATTCTAAGAAATTTAAAATTGATTAATTGATCACTAAAAACGAGTTCACAACCCTTTAAATAGGGGTACCAAGCAATGGGAAAGAAATCAGAATCAAAATACAACTAAAACTCCTAGAAATAGCGACTTATTATAAATAGTAAACTTACTATTTATAGACGGTCGTGATGTCTACTAGTGCGTAAGGTTTTCGGCCAAAAATAGTAAGTGTCCTATTTGGCTTCACCAAACCGTTTTCCTAATTATTCTAAGCTCTTTTCACGTTGAGCGCAACTCCTAAAGTCCGATGGATGAAGAGTTATAACCAAACTAAAACTTACTATTTATAGTAAAAATGAAATTAAAACAGGGAACGACCGTCGATCCAGGGGTTTTTCACAATTTCGGGCGACGCAACCCAGCATAGCTGGGTTGGTTGGCTAAAGTAGCTTGTTCTACCCCAAAATCATATATTTTACGTCAGCTAACTCATTCCGGATTGCGAGATCGGCCCGATCTAAGGTCCGACGGTCCCGATCACTTCTGTCATTGACCGGGCCTTTTTTTATCCATCTTGGCCATGAAACTGTCCGCAACCCGCTTTACATCACCATCTCCATCAAGGGAAGGATTCAAGCAGTCCATTGCAATATGGTATTCATGACCACTATCACAGGTACATACATGTTGATCATAGAGACACTGCTTCAATGAAAAAGTTGAGATGAGATTAGCTTCTAATTTTCTGCCTTTAAAGGCCAATGCCAAACATTACAGATCTGGCTATCTGGAGGTGGAACAAAAGCATGGCTATGCATGGGTTCTGGGAGTAGTCACTGAAATTTTAATATATAACCATTCATCATAGGCCACACATCAGTTGAATGGGATGGAACACAGAAAGGTGGCCCACCTGCATGGTTGCGACGGAAATACCTACCATACCACGGATAGTTTTCCTTTTTTCCCCACTGCATGGTTCCCCATTCACAGGCCCCAATAAAAGCAGTTAAGATCACCCGACAACGAAAATTGTTGAACCATGTCTTATCCATCACAGGCTTCACCAGATGAACAGTCTGGATCAGCAAAAGGTGGGCCTATCTATACAGTTACTGTGGGTGAAAACACACAATTCATTCTGTTGAGCATCGTGTAATACTTCATAATATCCCATTCGTCAAACAGGTCGAAGATCATCCATGTTATTCAAAGGGCATCTTTTCAATCAATAAATCAAAATCCCCAAAATGAATAAGATTCCATCACGTAACTAATTTTCCGCTTAAAATATGGAGCATATTTCAATCCTACGCATTCCAATTTGCAAATTTCACACCCAATCCAAGAAACAATCTTCTACACAGAAATAATTTGCGCACATTACAACAGAAATCAATATTCCACTTCCGTTGATTCTCTCAATTTCCATAGGATTGGATCCGCCACGGCAATAGCTGATAGTAAAAACAAAAAAGGCCTCAAAATTCATTTTTTGAGCAATCATCATCCACGATCTAAAGAATCAACCGACCAAACTAAAACCAATAATTTTGATTCAAAGCTAGGAAGAATCCAGATTTCAAATGTAAATCAATCTTCTTGAGAAGAATCTGATGTGGTTACAGACCTGACAAGAGGGCACGTTTGGAGAAGGCCAATTGCAATTGTCTTCATCGTCGTTTTCAATTCCTTGGAGGGAGTCTCGATCGGAGTAGTAATCCTGCTCGTCGTCCTGCTCATCGAATCCGCCATCGGAGAAAGAGGGAAGAGAGAGAGAGAGAGAGCGAAAGTAGAAAGAGGGAGAGAGAGGGAGTGAAATGGAGTGTTTGGGCGTGGCTCTGTTTTGAGCTCGCGCCCAAAATTGGGAGCTCCTTTCACGGACGGACGTGGACGGTCTGATCAAGGACTTCGTGGGGCCCACCATGATGTATTTTGTTAATCCATTCCGATCTATAATTTTAATAAATTATTTTACTTTAAAAAACTAAATTTTAGATATATTGAAGGCCCAAGTGGACAACACCATAAGAAGCAACTGTGATTTAATATTAATATTTCCTACTGTGTGGTCCACTTGAGCCTTCGATCTGGCTGATTTTTTATTTTAACTTCTAAAGTAATATTTACAAATATATAGATGACAAAGATTGAATATATAGTTTTTTTAGGCCTTATAAAGCCCCTTACAACATTATTAATTATTAATGGTGTATCAACTTTTTCGCTACGGATTAAAACTGTAGCAAATATAGCTAAAGTTTATATCCGTAGCAAAAAAGTAACGTGGTCTGAATCCTTTGCCCCTTTTTTAGTAGTGATTATACATGTTCATACGCATCATCTGCATGCTTGTGATGAGATGAGTGATTGATCATAACACATGCCTTTGAGCAGATTGTTTATGGGCTCCCTGATGGGTAGAGTTGCCCTACATGAGCGTGCGATACGCACAAGATTGCTGCATGACTGGATTGCATGATTCATGCATCTTGCATTGTATGACATGTGTAGTAAACGCCCTAGTGACATCAAGGTCGTAGCCTCCACAGGCACATCGTGGTTGGCAGGATTGGATACTGAAAATTTTATTCTACATGGGGTGCTATAGATATTCCTGGGTGAAAGTCCCTAAACCCTTATGGTACCAAGAGGTTGCTCTAACGTCTAAACCGAGTGGGTGCATGAGCGCCGAGTATCGATTACCAGAAGGTCGCGCTTTCCACTGTATCATGGTCGGTTGGAAGGGAGTGCGGCCTTACCCGCCCGAGTGGAGGGGGCAAAGCTAGGCTGAGTTTGATCAGCTCAAGGAATGGGTCCGCTATCAATGAGCCGAGCCCGATATTGGCAGGCAGATAGTGAGGTCTCTTCCACTTACCTTATTACGCGCGATGGGGCGGTAATCTGGTTTAGAGTGTACTAGACCCCGGTGATATTTCAGATTTGAGCTGTATTGATATGCAGATATAGATGAGGATTTGTATGCTTGAGTTGCATCTCGCATCGAATAGCCTTAGTATGGCCGACATCATTCATGCCTTGCATCGTTTAACCTTGGTACGGCTAGTGGATTCATGGATTCATCAGCATGTTCCGCATTACTCTGATACTGCATATCTGCATTTCTACCTTGCGCACACACTTTCACCACCCTCTAAGCTTTCTATAAGCTTATGCATGACCGTTGCATGCAGGTGACGTTGGGACGCAGTAGCGCTAAGGCAGGAGCGCAGAGCAGATCATTTTAGAGCTTGTTGTCTATCATCACTATATTTCCCTTTATGCTCATTGTACTTGTAAAGTTTTTTATCATAGTGAAATGTAATGGAATTTTTTTGTTGTTGTTTGTGGGTTATGCCTTTGGTTATGCTTATTAAGAATTAAACTAATGTTGAAAATCCTCCTTGTAGCACCCTAGGATAGGAACCCGGCGTATGGGCACTGGGAGCCGAGAATGAGGTTCTACGGAGGCTGTCGGCGCTAGATTCGGCGATCAGGAATTTTGTGAGCCCGGTTTTCGGGTTTGGAGTGTGACAGTGCTACCACTGCGGTGGCATGGATCACATCATTACCGAGTATTCAAATAATTGTGGGCGCATTGCCTTTGTTTCTGAACACCCCACAGAAGAAGAAGTGGCAGATAAAGTTGATGGTGACCAGGATGATGAGGAGATCATTATCCCCTCCCTTGAACCAGCTAGTGATGCTAAGGATGATACTGTGGAGACCATCCCACTTGCAGTGTTGAGGTGTGCCTTGACCTAGATGAAGGAAAACGAAGATTGGCACAAAACCACTATTTTTCACACTTGCGCCAAGTGTGGAAAAAAGAGCTGTAAAGTGATCATAAACAATAAGAGCTGTGAGAATGTAGTTTTCCTAGTTACTTTGAGTCACCTGGTATTAGAGCTGGTCATCAGACCGAGTCGAATCGGATTGGGTCCAACTCGACCCGGTCTGAGTTCGGGTTTATGTTCTGCATGGCCTGACCCGAACTTAGACCGATCCAGGACCGAGTCCGGGTCATCTGACCTGATCTGATCCTAACACATGCTGCCCTGGACCGATCCGAGTCCGACTCGGTTAGGAAAACTGAGTCGAATCGGATTGGGCCAGGTTTGGATCGGTTGTTTTCCTTCTGTACCAAAACTTCTGTAGCCTACAAATAGTTTTTAATGGTCATTCATCACTGTTTTTAGTGGAATGGTTCACCTGATATTTGAATCTTCTTAAATTTTGGTATCTTGTCCTAAAATGATATGGAAAAAAAGATGGACAGTATTGATATACAACAAATACATCAATTTGGGCCCCACGCAGTTAAGGTAACACCGGTTTCTATACAACAAATGCACCTTTGTTTATATATTTTGCTTCCATTTCCTCTAGGTAACACAACAATACAGACTTGTACTATTATCTTACCATAAGAAGAATACAAAGGGCGTATCTATCAATAGAGGGGGTGTCAATGTCAAATCCCATAAAGAACTAGCAAAAATAATTCAAAGACAAATCAAAGAAAATAATAATAATAATAATAAAAGAACAGGAAAAATAATACCATGGCCTGTCCAAGACCTAAAACATCCCATCTCTCTGGTGCAACGGAAGCCTTCATCGTCTCTTCTTCTTCTTCCTCATCTTCATCTTCTCCACTCTGGATTCCTTCATCCATCTCCTCACCTCCAAAACTGCAAACCCTCGAAATCCCATCTCTTCTCCTCTCAGATACCCTAGAAACCCTCTCCTCTTTCTTTCTCCACAAAGTACACATCTTCTCCTTTTTGCTCCAGCGAAGAAGCCTGTTTGTTCTCCGGTGACTTTTCTTCAAAGGAGGACAAGGTGGGAATGGAGAGGAATTGCTGACCGTAAAATGGGAATTTGAGATAAGAGGGAAGCAAGTCTTGAGCTAGCCGCAAGGGAGAGTCGGTAAGAAAAAAGAGGGTTAGGAAAGTTATGGTAAAAAAATAAAAAAATATTTTTTATACTACCCGCCTGCCGTTTGGTCCGGGTTAGGTCCATTCGGTTCGGGTATCTGGGTCGGATCGGTCCGGACAGAGGTCTATCCGGACCCGACCCGAAAAAGATCGGATCTGGAAATCCCAACCCGATCAGGCCCGATCTTGGTCGTCGGTTCTGTTCGGAATGGGCCGGATCGGGTTTCAAATGCACACCTCTACCCGGTATTGAAGTCAATCCCTCACCCCAACTCATACAAAGTTTCTTGGGCGGATGCAATATCCCTCCCTGTGAAGTAACGATGCCTTGTTCTGATTGAGTTTGGACCATACAAGGACAAGTTGCGGTGTGATGTGGTTACGATGGACGTTGGTCATATCATCTTGGGAAGGTCATGATTATATGACAAAGATGTCATAATTTTCAAGCATACGAATAATTATGTGTTTAAGCATAAAGAAAAGAAGCTTGTCTTAAGCTCGCTCCCTCCCAAATCATCCACAGGAGTGAAAGATGTTACATCCCCAGGCGGTCCTAAGAGTCGAAGGGTGTCTCAGTCGAAGTCTCTCCATATTATAGATGCTAAGGAGTTTGAGAGAGAGACTAAGGCGAGGACTATAGTGTATGGCCTACTGACTAGGGAGAGTACACCTGAAGTTGTTATGGGGATACCCTAGGAGGCTCATCCGGTCTTAGAGGAGTTTGGTGATATCTTCCCTAAGGACCTTCCAGACGAGATTCCACCGATGCGAGACATTCAGCATGCGATAGATCTCGTCCCAGGGGTGACCCTACCAAACCTCCATCACTATATAATGAACCCCACCGAGCATGTCGAGTTGAAGAGGAATGTGAATGAATTATTTAAAAAGGGATTCATTCATTGGAGTCTGAGCCCATGTACCATGCCTGTGCTTCTTACACCCAAGAAAGACGGCACGCAGCGCATGTGTGTTGATAATAGAGTCATAGACAAGATCATTGTCAAGTATCGATTTCTCATCCCGAGGCTTGATGACATGCTTGGCATGATGGTCACCTCTACTATTTTTTCAAAAATTGACTTTAAGAATGGTTATCACCAAATTCATGTTCGCCAGGGAGATGAATAGAAAATTGCCTTCAAGACGAAAGATGGGTTGTATGAGTGGTTGGTTATGCAACACCTTGAGGGTGATGACCCATGTGCTGCGACCCTTTATGGGTGAATTTTTAGTTGTGTACTTCGATGATATCCTCATCTATAGTACGTTCCTTAGCCAGCACATCGAGCACTTGAGGAAGTCTGCAATGCCTCGTGTACAAAAAAACTCTATGCGAACCTCAAGAACTGTTCCTTCTTGACCTCCCGAGTTATCTTCCTAGTTTTCATTGTATCGTCAGAGGGTATGTCCGCAGACCCTGAGAAAGTCAAAGCTAATGTCAATTGGCCTGAGCCGTGTACCACACACGATGTGTGAAGCTTTCATGGCCTAGTCAAATGGAGGAACAGGCCCATTACAGATAACTCTTGGATCACAGAGACAGAGTTGTAGCGCATCAACCCCAATTTGTTTGAGAGATACAGGAGTTTGTTTTCGCCAATGGCGAACTCTTCCTACCCAGGGAGAATTGATGCAGACATTAATGGTGCACCCTTTAGAGTGTAGCAGAGGAGAAAGCGTCGCCGACACAGTACCAGAGCAGAGGAGTTGATAGGGATGGACGTTGGGTCTATTGGACCTATTTTCTGACATGCTACGAGTGCAAGAGTGGCATGACTATACCTTGATCGCATGCCCATGGGTCGGATTTCACACCCTATCACACGAGTGTTTTAGGCTTTTTTTTTATCATTTTTCTTGTTTTAGGGGCTTTATTGCATTTTTTTAAAAAAAAAATTGTTATTTTTCTTGTTTTCAAGGGCTTTAAAGCACTTTTATTTTCTCATGAATGATATAAACACTATGAGAAACTCTATTTTATATCATTGAATGAATAAGAGTTCGTATGTTTTGTTTGTTTTCTCTTTTATCAAGAGATTAGAGTTTCAGGATTGGCCCTTGGGTGTTGAGGATTCCACCCCAATTTTAGGTTTTCTTCTTTCTAGATTTTCGAAGTGCAGGAAAATGTAAGAATCATCTGCCTTCTTTTTCTTTTAATAAAAAAGAATCCGTACTTTCTTCATGAACCATCCATTCTTCATTTATTTCGTTCCTATCTAAATATCTCATTTTGGTTTGAACGGAAAAGAGGGATGACTAGTTAGGAGAATTAAATCCAAACTTGACCGTGGACTGACTTATGCTAGATCTAGGATATCCTCATATCCCTAGGTCCTACTTTTTTTACTGTTTACATGGTTTTATGCTAAGAGGCATGATCCTTACGAAATAATCTTATCTTTGTGTTGAGATTTGAATAATCTCTCTGATTAAAAACAGTTAGCTAATTACTTTATTTATTTGAATATTTTCAATCTGATTATACATGCATTTAGGATTAGATTATCACATGTCCCTGCATCAAAATCATACACAACCTTTCTTGCATAAGCTCCCAACAATACTGTCGGCACGGGCCTACACGCAAGTGCATAAAAGAGATGCTGGAAGTGGCTACTCGCACAAACGAAGTGAAGTGACAAAAACGCCATTAATTGAAGGACCACCCACATCCCCTTTCCAAAAGTTTATGGGAAGACTAAAATTGACTAGACGACGTGAGTTCTTTGACACCTTTGTTCAGCTAGAGAGGGACAATCTAAGCCATTTGATTCTTTGTTCAGCTAGAGAGGGACAATCTAAACCATTAGATTCAGCAGAGCAATTTGATCACAAGGTCATCAGATCCGTTGGATTTGATATCTTTGGACCTATATAAATATGCATAGAATACTAATACTATTAGAAGACATTTATATTTCCCAAAGGTAGTAGTAGCGGCATGACACAAATCACACATGGAATAGCATTTACTAAAATCTGAAAAGAACTGGGGCAATGAAGTGTAGGCTGGGTGGCCAACACAATATACCTAATCAAAATCCTTTTTGTGGGCTTTTTGTGTAGCAATGTGGGAAGCACGTTTGCCTTTTTACTACCATACGCATGCACTTGCTGTGACCTACTTTATATAGTGGAAGCAACTTTTCTAGAATGAGATAGGAAAGGCTTGGAAAGCAGCCCATGAGTTTACGGTGGGTGCCCTATGAGTGTACGGTGGGTGCAGTCACTGTCCTAACCTGCCTGGGTCAAGCTCACAGCTTTCTAATCAAAAGAACCTTAGCTTTTGTTTTCTCCCTCTATTCTTTTCTCTTCCCCCAACCCCAGTGAACTCTCTCTCTCTCTCTCTCTCTCTCTCTCTCTCTCTCTCTCTCTCTCTCTCTCTTGTACATATGTGTGTGCAGTGTTTCCTGTGGTCCCAAAACTTTTGACCACTTAACTTTTTATCTGAACTGACCGTTCTTTCGTACGAGTAGCGACAAACCACGATGCAAAAAAAAAAAAAAAAAGGATGCGGATTGGATGATCCTAAGCATCCAATGAAGAGCTGAGAAAATGATAGGTCAAGATTGGGTCAATAAATAACATAGGTCCAATCAGCATCTTGAACCATCCATCTTATAAATCCCACTTTGTATTGCTTATAACTCCAACGAAGCACTTTTGGTTTGATGATTCCTATCATGAAATCGATGGCTCATAAAAAAACAAATGGTTGTTGTAAATAGGCCTCATTTATAGGGCTAGGATCATCAAATTGCACCATGGCTTGGTCCCAAGGATACTACTGAATGAGCAGTCCTGATTGATGATTGGGGGTGCCATGTGTCTTTCAAAAGCTTTGAGGATGTTGCTAACCTTCCCATCACATGCGTACGAGAAATGTTACATAGCTCTTAGAGAATATATGTGAGTTAAGTTCAATCGGACAGTCCAATCAATCAATCTAAATGGTCTATTGAGTCCAAAACACATTTCATGGACTAGCATGCAAGAAATCACACTTATTGTATGATTTAATCCATCCTTTCTTCAGGCTATGGATGGGATGGATATAATTGGACGACAAAATAATTCTTTGTAGTCATAAGCAATACATAATGGGTCATATCCTAACAAATAAATGGATCAAATTGTTTATTTGGCACATTTGTCATAAATGATCTCAACCAACGATATCAACGCAATTGATCAGCTTAGTGATACATCTTAGTGCATGAATTGTGCATTACCCTAATGAACAATCTATATTAGATTGGAGTGTGTCCCAATGCAACAAGAAGCACTACAACTTACAGTTCTTTGAGACCACTGGATCCGTATTTACACACACACATCCGTTTAGGGTTTTACTAATGTCCTCACCTTTAGAGGGACTGTATTAACATCATGGTTTACCTTTCATTAATATAAATCATTCATTCATTTATACAACTAGGAACAACCTATGGTACAAAAATCGTGGCAGGTGAATGGTTTTAAGCATCCAACCGATATCATAGAAAGTAATCAATCAAGATTGAGTGCATGAACAAAATAAGTCCCATCATCATCTTGAAACATCTAGTAGATAGATCACACTTTGTATTGCTTATTATTCTGAAGCAGCATTTTGGTTTGATTATTCTAACCATGTGATGTATGTCTCATAAAAAATAGATGGTTGTAAAAAATTGGCCCCATTCGAAGGATCATCTGATCACCATAATTTATTTATTTTTGCACCGACTTGCTCTCAATAGTAAAATTAAATGAACCGTCCCCACCGATGATCGGACATCTTGCGTGTTATTAAAAGGTTGAAACATACATGTGAAGGTGGGGGCGATCGAAAACCCCAACCTTACGAAACAGTAAAGGGGTGAGTGTTTGGTGTGGGTCTCACCTTGATTTGTTTCCAACATTGACTTCAACCACCAGGTGCCTGACCCACTTCTAGGTCTAGGGTTTCCAAAACCATCCTCAGTCGTACTATACGGAAACACCACCTTTTTTTTTTAGCTACCTTCTCTCACGCAACGCATTACGCATTCATTTATGGTCTGGCTGCTGGAAGTGCTCTTCCTTCCTAGCCTAGAGTGCAGCCTGCCTGCTGAAGACCGTAACCGTAAGTAACTCAGTGCTCAGTGTAAATGTAAGGCAACTTCCACACTCTCCATACTGTTTCCCTTGGTTTGACCCCACCTAAATCATGAAAGGGCCTGATTTTTCCGCCCTATGACTAAATTTTGCTCTGTCATCTAATGGTCTGAGTAGATTGCACTTAATCACCACAAGAAGCCTTATAAAAATCAACAGTGGAGGTCTCTTCTAATGTAAGATGACACATGTAATGGTTGAATTGGATTTCATATATATATCATGGTGGGCCTCATAAAAAATCAAGGGTGAGTGTTTTCCTCAAGCTATTTTATTTGATATGGCCCACCTAAATCACAAATGGGGTTATTTTTTAGACCTGGGCCTAAAATTGGATCACACGCCTGTAGGTCGGAGCAAATTTTAGAAACACGTGACTGTGGGGGCTACCTGAGCCAACCAACTCCTTTACCAAAATTATAAATATACATGCACACACATACGGAAATGGTACTATAAGGTTAGGGTGGCTAGGGTGGCTAACAGTGGAGTGTGTACGGACAGTGGGGGTGTGTACGAACAAGCTAACGCCAAAAAAAATAAAAATAAAGGTCGACCACATGGGAACCAGCCCTTTGCCCAGTGCCCACCTTGGAATGATATTGTATCTGACTGATGGTCGACACACATCATGGTGGGGCCCACATAGCTGCCCACCATGGAATGATATTGCATCTGGCTGATGGGATAGATGTTCGACACACACATATCTGGGCCACGCCACGGACAACAGTTGAGAGTAGTTATCCTCCCATTAAAACATTTATAATCATTTATTGGGCCCACTGAGATGTGGTTTACAAATCCAGCCCATTCATCATGTGTGTCCCACTTGGATGAGGAGTCAGACTAAGTTTCAGCCGCATCCAAAACTCAACTAGGCTCCACCAAGTGCTTTTATATATATTTAGGCATGTCTTCATATGATTTTAGATGATATGACCCACCTGAGTTCTGTGTAGAGCTGGGCAAAATAGACCCGATCCGGTGGATCCGACCCGATCAGACCCGTTCCGACCCGATCAGAACCGAACCGACGGTCTTGATCGGTGCTGATCGGGTAGCCTCATTTAGATCCGAAACTTTTCGGGTAGAGTTCGGATTAGCCTTGATCCGACCCGACCCGACCCGAAAACCGATTCATTCACATGTTCAACCATTAAATTGATCTACAAAATCGAATGGACGGCATAGATAAATCACATGCATTCAAGGTGGGCCCCAACAGTGTTTGCCGTGTACGTTAGCAAGGAAATTTCTAATGTACCATACACAGCAGCTGTTTTGCTGGCTTCTGCTAGCATGGGTAGTGTCCTGCCCAGACGTGCTCCTCGGGCTGCGAGTTGTACCGAACGGTAAAGGAGATCAAAGTTATATGGCCCATAGAGATGTATTTATTAAATCTACGCCATTCATATATATTTATAAGTTAATTTACAACATTATCCTAAAAAATGTATCATATCCAAAGATCACATGGACCACACCAAAAATAGCAATTGAGAATGATTCTCACCTCTAAACAATTTGTAGGGCCCACCCTAACTTTTACTTTCCATATCCAATCTGTTCATAAGGTCACAAAGACCTTAATTAAGAGGAAAAATAAATTTGAAATTATCCAAAACTTTCCTTAGACCGTGACCTTAAAAAGGATTTCAATGATAGACATTTATTCTTCACTCATCCCCACTTAATAGTTAGATCTACCTTATTTTTTGTCTCAAGCCTTACAACATGCTCTCCAAATTGATGAACGGTTTTGATATAACACACACCATGATATAATACACTCACCATCATCAAATCCACCCTAGAGCGTGCTCGCCAAATGCATGGGCTTGACGCTGACGCCTTTCACACAGCTGTAAAACAGCTGCAAATTTTAATGTGCCGACTGTCGAGCTTGGAGTTGTACGAACGGTTCAAATAAGTTTAAGATGCCCCACCATGTTTTGTTTATTATATCCATACCGTTAATCTATTTTTTACGTTCATTTTAGAGCATTTAGTAAAAAATTAAATTATATCTAAAGTTCAAATGGACCACACTGAAAAAAGCAACGAGGATAATGATTTTCACCGTTAAAAAGCTGATCAAGATCGACTCGGTTCGGCGGTTCGGGTCAGACCAATCGTACATAGGATCGATTCGACGGCCGGGACTCGGTGCCGGATTGAATCGGGTTCGGATCGTCCACGTGGATTTCGGATCTGATCGGGTTAGACCGAATTCGGTCCGACTCGGTCCGATGCCCAGCTCTAGTTCCGTGTATGGCTGATTTGTGGCATATCCCATAACCTAAAGGGGACTTATCAAATGCACGGTGTTGATGTTTGAAACACATCACGGTGGGGCCCACACAGCTCAACCTCATAGTACCATTTCCCTTTCCCTATATATATATATATATATATATATATATATATATATATATATATATATATATATATATATATATAACATTTTGAAGTACACATGGGAACCCAAGTGGCAATTGGGACCATTCAAAATTTCAAGCACCCATCACAATATATACAGAACTCTCTCTATCTCATTCACACTAATACAAATTTCAAACACCTATCAAAAATATATACCGAAACTCCTCTACCTCCCCACACAAATTTCGAGCACCCATCAAAATGTATCTCTCTCTCTCTCTCAAATGCTCTACATACATACATGTATGGTTGAATAATTCATTCATCCTAGACATTGCAAGTGGGTGCTTTGGATTTTTCCTTGAATAGAGCAAGACATGTCAAAAAGCATCCCCAAACAAAGCAAAGGCGATGTGTGTGTTGCTTAAGACATGGTTGAATTATTGCTATTATTTCATGTTAGCTTGTATCATGAAGTTTTTCTTCTAGCATGTGAAAAGGACAGATTGATAAGACTGTTGGGAAGGAAAATGTCCGTGTGTGTGCATGTGAACACTTATGCCCGTAGGAGCTTCGCTCTTTATGTAACTGTACATTTTGAGAGTGTACATGCATATTTGTCTATATGCAGTAGATTTTTAACTATTGGATTGCATTAAAGTGCTACTTTGATATGCCATCTCTCTCTCTCTCTCTCTCTCTCTCTCTCTCTTTGATATGCCATCTCTCTCTCTCTCTCTCTCTCTCTCTCTCTCTCTCTCTCTCTCTCTACGTACGTACATACATACATGCATGTGTGTAGGGTCATACTATTTTAAATTGTGTGAAACCATGCCTACAACATCTAAAAGCACTTGGTGGCGCCTACCTGAGTTGTAGATATAGCTGCAACTTGGTGTGATCCCTCATCTAAGTGGAACACACACAGTTGATGGGATGGATGTGTGAACTGCACTCAATAAGCCATATAAATGATCATGAAGGTTTCAATGGGTACACATCCACTCTCAACTATTGCCTATAATGTGGCCCGCTTAAGTCATGAATTGACTTATTTTTAAGTTCGTAGCCCAACATGGATGGTTACATCTGACTAATGGGGTGGATGTTCAATACACATCACAGTGGGGCCCACAGAGCTTGAAAGCTTCCCATGAGAAGGACCTCATAGTACCTTTCTCGATATATGTGTTTGTCCTAGCATATTAGAAGTTAAAATGTATGTGTGAAAGCTGGAAATCGGCACCCATGTAAATTTATGTTTTATGGTGGGGTGATTTAGTTGATTTAAATTGGTGGTGCAATGTAGACTTGGAGTCGCCAATAGCCAATTAACTCAAAATCTCGCAGTCGGCTAGAACCTGCAGAATACGTAAAGTTAGATAATTCGAAGACTCTATTACTTTAAGTTGACTCTGAATATGCGATTTTAGAGATTATGAGTAAGGGACCTCGGTTACAAAGAGGGAATGTGTTAGGCACCTTCTCTGCCCACGCAAATGTATAGTTTCTACTTGATGTGGTAAGGAAATCTCAAGGGATGAATGATGCGATTGAAGTAGGACTAGGCAAACGTGGATTTCTGATGTGATAAGATCCGAGATTTCAGCAGGCCACAGATCATACGTCCAATGATGTGTCTAGAAGGCGGATGTGATGATGCTTATGCAAAAAGATAAAGAAAAGTGGACTAAATCACTAGGAATTTCTAATGTGATAAGTTCGAGGTACGACAAGTCATAGAGCATACGTTCATTAGAGATCTAGAAAAGTAGGGGGTTGAGAAGGGAATAGATATCATGATGATGAATACTTGTATGTAAAATAAAAAGATCTTTGGCTTGGGCTTGAGTAGGCTAAGACATGAGTTGCACCATGATCAATCCGAGCTAGACTTAGAGTTGAGGAGGTTGAGAGGAGGCTAAGGGGTGGCTGAAAAATCTAATCCTGGATGCTTGAAAGCTCCTTTCACCCTCACTCTCTTCCTTTCTCTCTCTCCCTCACTTGGATTTTGGAAATGAGAAGTTTTTATTTTTTGAAATGTAAAGAGGAGGGGGCTATTTATAGCCTTCTCCAATGGCATTATTGTAATTGCTGAGTTTGAGAAGGGTAAAAGCTGACATGGCAGCTTGGGATTGGTTAAGGAGAGAAGAATGTCAGGTGGCGTGCTCTCATTGGCTCTTGGAGGTTGGTAAAATGGTAAATAAGGTGGGCTGGGGGGTAAATCCATATGAAAGTTGACTTTAGGACGAAGGACAGTTGTTGCTTAGAGGAGAAAGCTGTCCTTTCTGCCGCAGCAGTCCGACTACCTCTCGGATACAGTTTCTCCTGAATTTTGGCCGGTAGGCCCTTTATTAGGTCCTGAGAGCAGAACAAAGTCCGTTTTGGATATTTGGCTTGAAAATGACTCAAAATTGGCTCGATCGTGGCTGGGGGCCGTGGGACCCTGTCGTCTGCCCGCCCGCTCACAAGAAGAAGCGCCGTCATGTTTGCTAATTCAACAGACGCAGCGTTAGTGCGTGTTTTTATTTTTATTATTTTTTTTAATCGTGAAATATCACGGTTTTACGTATGTGGAGCCCGCATCAGGTGGATCCGACTCCGCCATTGGTCGTTACAGCTCAAGACAAGCCAAACAAGTCCAATATTCATAGTGTTTTGACGTATAGAAATGTCAGGGGCATTTTAACGGTAGAAAATGTTGTTTGTTACGGCTGGCCATAATACATGCAATTAAAGTGGGCCTTGCTCAGGTGGGCCACCAAATGCTCGGATGGTGTGGATACAATACAAATATAAGGTGGGCCCCACCTACAAAATGGCTCGGATCAAATACATACCTCATGATGGGGTCCATCCAAGTGGGCCACACAACCACATCATCACTAAGAAAAGGAAAGAGAGAGAAAGAGAGAGAGAGAGAGAGAATGAGAGTGGGACACGTGTGATGGAGGGACCCCGGCACTATAGGCCTCTGTTTCAAGCATCCAATCATACATTAAGTGGGTCCCATTAGTCGCGGGCCCATCAAACCGAAAATTAACGGTGGAGATCCTTTCCCCACCAAGTGTAAGGTCTGGATGACCCTATTCATACAAGAAAAATAAACATCATGATGGGATCCATGGTGAATGGCCCCATCATGGAATGATCATGAGGATCAAGATGGGCCATCGACCACATCTTAGGGTCCAAAGTGAGATCCACACCATTGATCGGTGGGCCTCACTTGGCCCATCATCAAAAATGAAATCTAAGCCTATAGAAGCACCCACCGTCGATCCTCTTGGTCCGTTGGAAAGCTGACCTCCTTGTGCTTCACTTTAATGAAGAGGATGAGAAATGAAGGGCTAGGATTATGAATTTTTTTTGGGAGAGGAAGGTGGGCCACATACTCACTTTTCTCTCTTGGGAAAGGCTTGGACGTGAGCCTCCTCCTTAGCTTGGAATTGTGTTTGAAAAATGAGAGAGAGAGAGAGAGAGAGAGAGAGAGAGTTGTAAGGAGTGATGGATGGGAGGTGAGTGATGGGTGAGGCGAGTGATGGGTGAGGTGAGAGATGTGTTGACTTTGGTGGTTACTTAACTTGTGGAGAAAGAAAGCATGGGTTGCTTTTGTACTTGACATGATGTGATTGATTGATTGATAGGACATGTTGTAGAGATTCTCTTGGGATTGCAAACGCGCGGCGTTTCTTCGAAATAAATGTCAGCCTACATCTTCCGGCTTGGGTATCGGATCGGTGCGCGAGTTGCGGCTTTGGAACCGCGGTGATGGTGCGGTCATAATGGTACAAGTCTCGACTTAAGCCGACTCAATTCTACAGGATACGACTTAGGGTCGATCGCAAACATCAGTTATCAGTCGCAGATTGCCGGACTTCGACGAGAAGGATTGCGAAAGTCGACGGAACAGTACGAACTAGGATACGAGTCTTACAAAAGACTGAGTAGAGCTAGGTAAATCCTTTTGAGTACCAGAATGTCCTTCCTGAAAAGTTACCGCATGATTGAAACTGGGCCCTGATTTTCCTAGGGCATGTGCTATGTTGATCGGGGAAGGAGATTTTTCTTGGAGCATGACATTTGGAGCAAGGGTCGGATAGGCAAATGGTGCCCCATGCAAGACAGAGGATGTATGGATTGGATTGATTGGGGGTAGCTCTGAGGCCACGGAGATTGGACTGGTTAGGATGCCCCTTGCATATTTAAGGGCGCAGAGATTGGATTGGATGGGCATGCCCCTTGCAGAACCAGGAGTATTGGTGTCGCACTGGCAACAATTGAATGGATGCATTGGATTGTATGACAAGGCGATTTCCCTGAATGATATTAGTGACAGGGGTGCCCAATGAGATGGGGCTTACTTGATACAGTGGAAGGGGATTGTAGATGGTGTAATTGGTGGTGGCATCAGTAGGAGGGGAAACCACAATCGTTTGGTTGTCAATCAGATCTTGGACCACATGTTTCAGGGCAAAACAATGGTCCATTGTGTGGCCTCAGGATTGGTGGTATGCACAGTACTCTTTCTCATTATAATTTGGTGGCAGAGGGTTTGGTGGGAGCCTAAGCAATAGCCGTGTTAGTATTTACCTTTAGACTAGTGAGGCTAGTATCTCATTATAAGTTTGGGCTATCGGTGTAAACTGCCTAGGTTCCCGAGCCATCCTTATCTACTGACCATGATTGGGGTACTGAAGAATCTCCCTTTGTTGTTGTTGTTGCCATTGTCCCTCTTGAGGAGCGAATTGAGCGCCTTCGGTAGAGGTGGCGAGATTGTCTTCTTATATTGGATGGAGGTCATGAACATTTCTATTATCGTTCTCGTATCCAATAGACCTTCCTTACACTATCCGTTGTACTGAGGAGGCCTGATGAGGCCACCAAGGGGAGATCATCCCAACCCTTATTTCGGCTTCGACTTATTCCCTAACACGGATGAGTTGGGTAAAGTTGGCATATGGATAGGAGACGTGGTATCCAGAGATACTCAGGTTTGTCGAGTGGATGATCATGTAGATTTGCTCCTCATCATCAATGGGTGTCTTCATTCTGGCGGCCATGGCCTGCCACTGTCCAACGTAAGTTGATAATGACTCATCATTCATCTGCCTTAGGGCAGTAAGATCTGCCCTTTTAGGCGCTACATTAAGATTGTAAACGAAACAATCAATGAAAGCTTGGGAAAGTTGTTCCCAAGTCTTAATTTGATGGTAGTCTAATGACGTGTACCAATCTAAGGCATCGCCTTTCAAGGATTTTTAAAACAAACGGATCAACGCTCCGTTATTACCTGCCAGATTATTAAGCTCTCCACAAAATGCTCTTAAGTGGTCCATAGGATACCCTGTACTATCATATTTGTTGAATTTTGGTACCTCGAAGTCTTGAGGTACCTTTGCATCAGGGAAGGGGCAAAGATCCCTGAACTTGGTGGATGGGAGATCCACCCCTTGCTGCTTCCGTAGCTTCCTCTGTATATCGCATAATTGCTCTCAGAGTTTTACGAGTTCAGAAGGACCATATGAGAGGGGTTTTACCCCTCGGAATTGACCAAATCACCTACTAGGAAGTGGATGTTGTTGATCTTGTGTTGATTCTGTGGGGAAAGATAGAATAGGATTTGCTGGAGGAGGAAGGGAGGAAGTAAAGGGATGTTGTAAGATTGAACTGTTTTGAGCACTAGGTTGTGCCACCTGTATGCTGGTATGGCGCCTGGTATTAGGCGAAGTAATAGCTCCTGCGGTGCCTTAAGATTTTGAGTCATCTCGTTCATGGCTATAGTAGCTGGTGAGTAGGTGGGAGTTGCCTGAGGTGCCGGCGCCGGTGCCAATGCTTCGGGAGCTAGCAGAGCTGCCGGCTATTCTTCATGGGTAGCCATAGCTGCATGGGATCGAGTAGTCGTGCTTAGGATTGATGCCCACACAAGTGTAAGCTAAAGATTGATGTTTTTTAGTTAGTTTATTTGTTTGTCTTATGATTGTCATGTATTTTTTTTATATGAATGCAATGATGAACGTCCCTTGAGATTGGAATACCACACACTTTCGAGTCAGGTCGCGGCTAGTACACTCTAACATGTCCCCAGTGGAGTCACCATTCTGTTAACGCTGGAAATCGGCACCCACGTAAATTTATATTTTATGGTGGGATGATTTGGCTTATTTGAATTGGTGGTGTAATGTAGACTTGGAGTCGCCACTAGCCACTTAACTCAAAATCCTGCAGTCGGGTAGAACCTGCAGAATACGTAAAGTTAGAGAATCCGAAGACTCTCTTACTTTAAGTTGACTTCGGATCTGCAAATTTAGAGATTCTGAGTAAGGGACCTCAGCTACAAAGAAGGAAGGTGTTAGGCACCCTCTCTGCCCGCACAAATGTACGGTCTCTACTTGGTGTGGTAAGGAAATCTCAAGGGATGAATGATGTCGTTGAAGTAGGACTAGGTACACGTGGATTTCTAATGCGGCAAGATTGTCCATTTCGGCAAGCCACAGATCATACGTCCAATGATGTGTCTAGAAGGTGGATGTGATGATGCCTATGCAAAAAGGTAAAGAAAAGTAGACTAGATCACTAGGAATTTCTAATGTGATAGGATCCGAGGTACGGCAACTCATAGAGTATACGTTCACTAGAGAACTAGAAAAGCAAAGGGGTTGAGAAGGGAATAGATGTTATGATGATGAATGCTTGTATGCAAAATGAAAATATTTTTGGATTGATCTTGAGTAGGCTTAGGCATGGGTTGCACCATGATCAATCTGGGCTAGACTTGGGGTTGAGGAGGTTAGGAGGAGGCTAAGGGATGGCTGAAAAATCTGATCCTAGAGGCTTGAGAGCTCCTTCTCACCCTCACTCCCTTCCTTTCTCTCTCTTTCCCTCACTTAGATTTTAGAAATGAGAAGTTGTTTTTTGAAATGTGAAGAGGAGAGGGCTATTTATAGCCTTCTCCAATGGCATTGCTGTAATTGCTGAGTTTGAGAGGAGTAAAAGCTAACATGGCGGCTTGGGATTGGTTAAGGAGAGAGAAATGTCACATGGCGTGCTCTCATTGGCTCTTGGAGGTTGGTAAAATGGTAAATAAGGTGGGCTGGGGGGTAAATTTATATGAAAGTTGACTTTGGGACGAGGGACAACTGTTGCTCGGAGGAGATAGCTGTTCGTTTCTGGAGCGGCAGTCGGATTACTGCCCGCGGTAGTCTGACTATCACTCGGGTACAGTTTCTCCCGAATTTTGACCGGTGGCCCTTTTTTGGGTCCTGAGAGCGGAACAAAGTCCGTTTTGGATATTTAGCTTGAAAATGACTCAAAATTGGCTCGATCATGACCTGAAGAGGCTCGAAAAATGGATTGATTGTGGGTAAAGGTTTGGGTATGCTTTGGCTTGAATAATGGCTCGTGATAACTCAGGTTAGGATTAGGGTCTAAGGTGGAGTTAGGTTGGGTTTAGGGTTTAGGCTGAGGTTTGGGTTAAAGTAAAGATGGGTTATGGTTAGGCTGGTTTTTTGGTTTACAGTTCGGATTAGTGTTTAAGCCGGGATTAGGGTTTAGTTTAGGATATGATCATGGTTTCCGGATTGTCTTAGCTTTCTCAAGATGTTATCCTGGGTGAGGTATCTACTGTATGCTATGACATTTTTTTTCACACACCCTTACACACTAGAGCTGGGCATCGAGTCGAGTCGGACCAAGTTAGGGCTGACTCAATTTGATCCTTTTTTGAAATAGGTCTGACCCGAACTAGATCTGACTCGATACCGAGTCCAGCATGCCTGACTCGATCCAAGTTTGGTCTGGCCTGGACTGATCCAGATCGAGTGTAATCCGATCAGAAGTACCAAGTTGGGTCGAGTTGGCACCGAGTCGGATTGAGAGATGAGGGAGGGAGAGTGTGTTGAGGAGAGAGAGGAGAAGGAGGAGGAGGAGGAGGAGGAGGGTGATGGTGGTGGGTGGTTGCCCAACTTGGAAGAGGAGGAGGATGAGGGAAGGAGAGAGAGAGTTTGGGATCGGGTCGGGTAGGGTACGGCGGGTAGGGTTAGAGATGTTAGAAATTATATATATATATATATATATATATATACACACACACACACACATATATATATATACACCCAAACCTGAGTCGAGTCGAGTTTAACTGGATCAACTTTCGGTTCAAGTTAGGTCGAGTTACTAGGTAACTCGAACTCGACTCAGTTTGAGTTCGGATTGGGCGAAGCCTACTCGGTTCGAACCAACTCACCCATTCGGTTTGGGTCGAGTCGAATCTACACGAGTCGAACAAGTCGAGTTAGCCGGATTGAGTCGTCCCGTGCCCACCTCTACTACACACTCGCACCATAGTAGGATTTCACCACCTATGGATACTCAAACCCTTGACCTGGTGTTGAAACTCTCTTACCACGTAACGTTTAGTAACATAGAAGTGTGTGTTATAGCATGCATAAATATGCCTATCAAAATTCTATGGTTGTTTTAACTAAAATAAATATTAATTAACTTATAATCTTTTTACGCCAAGCATACATAAAAACAAGAAAAGAGAGAGGAGGCATGAGAAAATGTGCCAATGCATGTTATTAAACATAAAGTCACCTCATGGAAAAGCTAAAGCCTGATCATAAGCATTCACATAATGACTGTGCACATGGCATGCAATTACCTTAACCTAAACCATTTACATCGTGGGGGCCACTGTTCATTGGATGTAACTCAAAAAAAAAAAAAAAAACACATTAAAATGATAAACTTATCCACTTAGCATCCATCAATTGGACATTTATGGCCGTTTGAATACCACCGAATAAGTTACTTTTTCTACTTACGGCAGTAGATGACTTATTTCATATAAGTTTGGTTTATGATCAGTTATAAGTAACTTTTTTACTTAAAAGCATATAATCACTTCACTTATTTTTTTTTTGGCTTTCCTACTTTTCATAAGTTGCCGAAAAGAATTCAGTTGGATGTCAGGGTAGCAATTTCCAACCTAATTTTGAAGCTTCGCATGTCGACAGTGGGACCATGATTTGTGTGGCTTTGATTAATGTATAATATACCAAGGCTTTTCTCCAAGCGTGTGCAGAAGTGCATCAAGATGCTTTTCTCCAAGCGTTGCAAATTGATGAACGAGGGGTCACCAGGGATACCCTTGGTGACATGACTCTGCAGGGCCATCGTGATGTATGTATTATTTTCACATCGTCCATCTATTTTTCCATATCATTTTAAGGCAAGAGCCAAAAAAAAATGAAACTAATTGAAATCTGGTTCTTACTCTTGCTCTGGTTGTAGACTCTCAGGAGTTTCAACACCCGGTCAAGGGTTCGAGAATCCATAGGTGGTGAAATCTCACTATGGCGTAAGTGTGTGGGGGTGTGTGCGCGTGTGTAAAAAATAATAATAATAATAATAATAAATGAGTAAGATCAAAAGCTGAAGTGGACGACACCATGGGAAACGGTGGGAATTGAAAGTGTACGGTTGAAAACTTCTCGGATCTACAGAAGTTTTGGATCAAGCTGATATCTGTGTTTTCCCTTCACTCATGATCTTGTGAATATGTTGAATGGAAAATAAACATCACGGCGGGTCCTAGAAAGGTTTCAACGGTGGGTGTCATTATCCCACTGTTTCTGTTGTGTGGTCCACTCGAGCCTTGGATCAGCTTCATTTTAGGACTATCTCTTAAAATGAGCTGACAAAACTGATGAACGGCGTGAATATACAACACATACATCAAGGTGGCACCACGGTCAGGGCCGCACCCACCTGGCTGGATCCGGGTAGCACCTATTTCGCGTCCTCTCGCTGCAGTGCTGCACCGACACCGTACCTTAGCAGGGTAGGGGGAAATTTTCGGTACTTTGCAGAGTAATATTCATGTGTACACATGAACCACCCAGTGCATGGTATGATCTGGACACGTGTAGATGTGGCATACATGTAGATCAATTCAATCCGGACCGTCCCGTCTAAACAGCTGGCCTTGATGATACGCATCCCCGAAGTCAGATGGATTTGACGGTCATGGGAGCAGAGTATGATCATAAGTATAGGATTGATTTCCTACCGTCAACGTCACCGTTGAATTAGGTGTGAGATCCACCCCGTCCATCAGGTGTGTCGCCCTGTTCTTTGCTTTGATTCCAAAAATCGGGCTGATCAAAACTCAGGCAGTGTACAACATTGGGAACAGTGTAAAATCATGCCTTCTTTCTTTCTTTTTTTTTCTTTTTTTTAACGCCCACCCCCTGGAAACTCCCGAAAGTCTACCACTCGAGCAAGAGCAAGGACCCGGTGTAAAATCATGCCTAACACTTCTATATCATGGGATCTTGACCGTACTAAGATTGTGGTATGAACTAGAGCTAGGTAGAATTCGATCGAAACCGAAGGCCAGGATCAGGTCGGTTCGAGTAGGTACACTCAGATCCGAATGTATATCGAGTCGAGTTCAGATCAATGGCCAATTTGTACCTATCTGATCCGAGATCCGATCTGATCTGATCGGGTACTATATAAGTTATATTTACTTTTTTTTACTACCCTCACCCGAACGAAATCCTAATCCCCAACCCTTCTCTTTCTCTAACCGAACGAGCGGCGCCGCACCCACCCATCTCGATCCAGCCACTCAGCAGCCCAACACCCATCATCACCGCATCCATTAGCACAATACTGCTATAGTGTGTTTGTTTCGTAATTTTCTGAAAGGCCAGTGGCTAATAATCAACCAACCTGATACCCTACTTTCTCTCTTCCTTTTCACTTGGAGAGGAGAGCGAGCGCCTTCTCTTCATTTCTCTTTCTCTCTCTTCCAGCTAAGTCTCTCTCGATGAAATGGGAGAGGAAAAACCCAAACCAAGCGGAATCTGGCCTACTGTAAAGTCATTCGTCAATGGTGGAGCTTTTGGAATGCTCGCCACCTATGTCATCCAACCAATAGACATGATCAAGGTAAAATCATCCTTCCTTTTCTTTTTCTTTTCTTTTTTTTTGCTTTTCTGTAATTTTAATGCCTTTTTCTTTGATGGGTCTTCACCAATTTGTTCTTCTTGGCTAAACGATCGACATTTCGGATAATCCGGCGAGGTTTGATCAATTTGGGTTTTTTTTTCCTTTTGTGTGGTTTTTTTTTTTTTTTTCAGATCTCTGTGCCCAATCTAAACCGTACCCAATCCAATCCGACTCAGTTTCCCTAACCGAGTCGAACGCTGTGATCGGATCAAAGCGAAGCGATTAACTTCGAATCGAGTCGGATGACCGGACTCGATCTGGATCGGATCGATTTCCTTTGTGCATAACATTGTCAATGCATTGAAAATTTTGGACCGAGTCAAGTTGGACCCAATCCGGTCCGACTCAACTCGATGCCCACCTCTAGTGGTATGGTCTAATTCTCTAAATTGAAGGGAAGTTCCAAATATTCTCAAGGTAGTCACTGACAGGTCTTTAAAAGTTTTTCAAACTAAAGTGCATGAATCAGTAGTTGTAGAGATTTTGAGTGAATAAGAAATTACACCATATTAAATCCCAAGAAAGTAACATGGACAGTGGTTGTTGTTAGGACTATAGAACTTATATCCAAACCGTTCATTTTCTTTGTAGCCTTTTATTTATATAGAAAGATGCTAACTTCTTATTGACATGATCTCTTTGTAACCCACAAAACTTAATAACTTAAAATAGCATTTGTTTAATACAAACTATTTTTCTTGTGAAGTGGTCAATGTGGCTGGCGGATGTTAATCATGCTTCCAACCATGGCCTTTCATGAAATTCTGAAGTTAATGGATGGAGTGGATTCCGCACATATACGATGGTGGACCCCACAGACGATATCCTTATAGTGTTAAGGGTCAGGTCAAGGTTGTCATGTGTTAAGGGTCGAGGTTGTCATGTGTTGAGAGTCGAGGTTGTCAGGGTCGAGGTTATGATGTGTTAAGGGTCGAGGTTGTCATGTGTTAAGGTTCGAGGTTGTCAGGGTCGAGGTTATCATGTGTTAAGGGTCGAGGTTATCATGTGTTAAGGTTCGAGGTTGTCAGGGTCGAGGTTATCAAGTGTTAAGGGTCGAGGTTGTTATGTGTTGAGGATCAAGGTTGTCAAGGTCGAGGTTGTAATGTGTTAAGGGTGAAGGTTATCATGTGTTAAGGGTCGAGGTTGTCAGGGTCGAGGTTTTCAGACCTTAAGGTTCGAGTTTGTTAGGGACAAGGTTGTCATGTATTAAGGGTCAAGATTGAATTTGTTCATTGCTTTCGCTACCAAAAATGGATCGAAGGCTACAGATTAAATCCGTAGTGAAAGAATATTTTAGTTGGTAGCCATTGGTACCATGAGTGTAATGTGGTAAGGGTTGAGGTTATCATGTTATAAGGGTCGAGGTCGTGGTTGTAATATGGTAAGAGTTGAGGTTGTCATGTTATAAGGGTCGAGGTCATGGTCGTAATGTGGTAAGGGTTGAGGTTGTCATATTATAAAGGTCGAGGTCATAGTTGTATGTTATAAGGGTTGAAGTCATGGTTGTAATGTGTTAAGGGCCAAGGTTATCATGTATTAAAGGTCGAACTCCCTTCACTACCGAAAATGAATCAAAGTCTAATGATTAAATTCGTGGCGAAAGAATATATTATAAGGGCTAAGATCATGGTTATAATGTGGTAAAGGTCGAGGTTGGCAGGGTTAAAGTTGTCATGTGTTCAGGGTCAAGGTTATCAGGGTCGAGGTTGTGATGTGGTAAGGGTCGAGGTTGTGTTATCGTAAGGGTCGAGGTCGGCAAGGTCGAAGTTGGCAGGGTCGAGGTTGTTACGTGGCAAGGGTCGAGGTTGTGTTGCCGTAAGGGTCGAGGTTGTAATGTCGTAAGGGTCGAGGTTGTCACCAAAGATGGCAAAAGACTATTTTAGTTTGTATCCTAGGGCCCACAACAGGGTGATCCATTCTGTCCACCTTGTCGGCTAGCTCGCTGTAGACCCAAGAAGTCCTGACTTGGGCAGGGTCTACTTCCAACAAACATCACGGTAAGCCTGGAAAGTTTCAATAGTGGGTGCCACTGTCACATTGGTTTCTATTATGTGGCCCACACGAGCTCTGGATCAGGCTAATATTTGGGCCCTGGTCCTAAGATGACATGGCAAAAAGGATGGTCGGCATGGATTATGCACATACATTAATGTAGGCCCCACGAGTTGGGCCTTCCCATGCCTAATAAGGGCTTCCGCCCTATTATTTTTGTAATTTTCCATATATGTGGGGTCCATTTTTGCAAGATCCAAATCGTCCATCGGGTTGGCTAGAGCCCCTGCCTTTGGCAGGTTCTAATACACACATGCACCACAATGGGCCTTAGAAAGTTTCAATAGTGGGTGCCATCACCATCACTGTTTTCTATGGTGTGGCCCACCCAAGAGATGGTTCTAGTTCAGATTTGGGCCCTAGCCCTAAAATGTTCTGACCTAGTAGGTGGAAGGTGTGGATTATACACATACAACAAAGTAGGTCCCACAAGAGGAGGCCCCACCATTCATGTGTTCTCTCAGACGTCACTAACGCTAGAACGTGGGGACCAAGTTCCAAAACAATGGTATTTTCATCCACTAATTCTTCAAAAAGTGATTAGAATGCCAACTAAAGAATATATTAGAGAAAACAAATATTTGAGCATTTCGCAATACCACAAGACTAGTATGGTCAAAATCCCCTACATTAACATGGTATGACCCACATGAGTTTTTCAATGGCTTGAGATTTCTAGTGTCTCTTCATCATGGTGATGCATGCCAGATGAATGAATTAGATTTTATATGAACTCCATTATGGTCACTATTGATGTTGTGATCCAGACGTCCTCACTAAAACAATGCACACCTGCAAAAGCTAACAACAATGGGACCCTGCTACAGCAGGGGTGATGCCAAAGTTAGAGCAGGTAAATTGGGTCTAGTAGAATTTAGAATTTTTTTGTGCATACCTTTCACCGTAGATGAAGCTCTTATTTATAGCCTTATTGTTAAGGGTCAAATATTACATATTAGAACCCAGTTATTTCTCGAGATTACGAACATGACACTATTTAATGGCCTGATTTAACCATGTTTGTGATGCAAGGTACGTTTAGGAGCTTGGACCAAAACAGGGTACCAAAAGCATGAAATTAATGATCTAATGACACCAAGACAAGGGACAGACTCCAAGGGACCAAGATCAACGCCAGAGATCTAAGAAAATCGAGAAATTGAAGTTCAAGTGGCCTGGAAGTAAGCTAGAATGCAAGATCACAGGGTTCTCACCATCTGATTGGCTCAAAACTCTATACAGGGCCTGAGGACTCTAAATGAACCGTACACGTCGAAATTCATCCGTCGAATCATCGCGGAAGTAGCCCAACGGACAGATCAGCCCATAAATCTCAATCTGGGGCCCACCTGATATCTGGATATGCCTTAATTTTGGTCCCAGCGGTTTAAATGAGATGAGAAAAAAAAGATGGACGGATCAGATTTCTCATGAACATCACCTTGGGACCCACATGAACATTGCACGCGTATATGGTGGTGCTCCAGCCACGCACCGATTTACAAGAACTCGGTCAGCAAGCGCTAACCGAGGAATTCTCCAAGAAAGTTCAAAACGCAACAGCGTCTAACGCTGTCCGTTCGAGTGGATGATAGTGGGGCCCACCCCTAGTACAATTTACAGATCCGATCCATCCAATGTTCTTGGGAGGCAAAACTGACCGTACAAATGATGACTTTTCAGACCCATGCTCGCACACACCAGAAAATTGTGGTCAAACGCAGGACGGTCGGTAGAACAGAAAAGCTTGTGGGCCACATCGAAATCAAACCATTCGCGTCCATTCCGGACGGTTTTTCAGGCCGAATCTAATGAACGGCATGGATTTTCTGTACAACAAGACTCAGAGGGCCCACCAACTTTCGCAGGGCGAAGATCGAACCTCTGTTTCGCAACAGAGGTTGCCGACCAATCTTAGTGGGCCACCACGGTCCACCTTCTAGAGGATCGGGACCATTCATCAGACCTAAAAGAGGTCACTTACCACGGCCTAGGTGTCAGAACTTCAAGAGATGATGGTAAGTACGATCTCCAACTGTCTAACAGACAATGGACGGTCAAATACAAAACTTTGTGGACCACGCAGAAACTGATCCAAAGCGACCATCTCTGACTAGTTTTTCAAGGAGAATTTAACGGTCAGCATGGATTTCCCAACTGACCTCAGGAGTGGGCCCCACTGACAAACAGAGCTCCCTGCGTAAGCTCTGTTACGCGATCCGGAAAAACCGGACGTTCCGGATTTTCTTGGCCCATCATCCATGATCAGATTGTCGATCTGAACCGTCCATTGTGAAGTCCTCTCAAAAACATCTCAGAGGACGTTGATTTTACGGATATCATGCAAGGAAAATGGGAATTTGGAAGCCACGAATTTAGCTACGTAAGGGAGTTGTATCGCTGTTGCTGCGAGAACTCTCCTCCGTCCGCACCTGTTCACGACTCCAGCACGGACTCTCCCTTTCACGGGCTTCCCTTGCTGTTGTTATAAAAGAGAGAGAGAGAGAGAGAACGGGAGGGGCATCTTAGCTTGGAGGCACGGCAGGAAAGGCCTTGGTAGAGAGCTATTTGGGAGCATGGTGAAGTGAGGCTGGAAGTGGGGTAGTTGGCCTAACAGAGTTTTTCTTTCCCTTCTTTTGCTTTTGCTTTATGTTAATTTTTTTTAGAGATTAGCTAATCATGATTATGAGTGGCTAAACCTCTTAGCTAGGGCTAAGAGGTGAAGCTTGTAGCGTGATGGGAGGATTTATACTTGTGCATTTTATTTAGACTAAATGGATTTTTATTTAATTTTATTATGGGAATATTTTTAGTTCTTAATGGTCTGTTGTGACTAAAATTACAATGGGTCTGCGATGGCTTAGAGTATTTCCTTTTCCTTTTATGATTATGGCGTCAGGAAGCCCTGTTGTTCACCATCGTCTCTTGGGCATGGTTGGATGTCGATACTCTTCCTAACCTTCATACATCAACGATTGGTTGCCAATTAGTTTAATTCTATTGTTTGCTTTGTCTCCTGGGCATGGTTTGGTGATGGAATCCATTCTAATTCATACACCTTTCATCTCTTTGAAACTAGATCAAATGAAGTTCAGTTTAATTTTCATGAATCAAGTATAAGATCTCCCTGATCTCTATAAGTGAATCCTCTGAATTTCTCCTCAGTTTTAGATAATAATTTCACAATTATTCCTCAAATCACAAGATTTAGAATTCATCTCATTCTAGTTCTAGCCCTAATTAGTTCCAGATTACGTACAGGTTTCAGTCCCTGAGGATTTGACCTCGGTTTTACCGAGTTTATTACTACATCACAACCCTGCACTTGGGGAGTGAACAAGTTTTTGGCGCCGTTGCCTTGCAGTGTGACCGACGCTACGATTTTACGAAATTAATTGGTTTTAGAGTTAGTTTAAGATTAGGATTTTACTAATTTTAATTTTTGATTTTGTTTTCTATTTGATTCCTAGAACTAACCTATTCCCTATTCTGTAGGTTGTTAAGATAGAACTTCTAATTTGGTAAACTCTTTCTGATTTTTTAGATTTTCTAACTCTTTAGATTTGGTTTGCTTTAGGAACTTCTTCTATTTAGAAACTAACTTATTTTGTTTTGTTTTGCAGGTCTTTAGCTTAGAGACTCCAATTTGGTAATCTCCTTCCAACTCTCTCTTTCCTTCTAGATTTTCATTTTCTTTCTTAGGATTAGGTTTAGAATTTGATTGAGGGCTACGAGTGTTTCATGCCCAAGTGGGCTCGTGACAACACTCGACGTCTCTTGACTAAAGGAGGATTAGTCGAGGGGTTAACTGTTCATCGCAGGACTAGACATCGCTCGAATTCCCCTGAGTTAATTGAGGTTATGGCTGCAAATCAACCTCAAGCACTACCTCAACTTAGGGATGAGGAAGTACATGATGAGAATGAGGTGCATCAAGCACCCCTGCCTCGTACTTTACGAGATTATTTACAACCGGCGGGGGTGAGTACGCCCTCATGTATGATTTTTTCTGAAAACACAGGACAGATGGACATTAAGCCAGGAGTTATCCAACTCGTTCCTAAATTCCATGGGCTTGAATTAGAAAGTTCATACTTACATTTGAAAGAGTTCGATGAGATTATAGCCACCTTATACTTTCCCAATGTATCCGAGGATACAATCAGGCTGAAACTCTTTCCTTTTTCCTTCAAAGAGAAGGCTAAGACGTGGTTACATTCACTGCGTCCCAGATCCATTGGCACATGGAATGATATGCAGAGGGAATTCATAAAGAAATTTTTCCCACACCATAAAACGATTACCCTCAGAAAAGCAATCATGAACTTCGCCCAAAAAGAAGATGAGACATTCTACTAATGTTGGGAAAGGTTCAAGGATCTTGTCAGTTCATGCCCACAACACGGTTTTAAAATGTGGCGCATTACAAATTTTTTCTATGATGGACTGACATCTTCTATGCGCCAACTGGTCGAGACAATATGTAATGGAGAATTCATGAATAAAGAGGTTGATGAGGTATGGAATTATCTCGATAGACTTGCCGAAAATGCACAATCATGGGACCATTACCCAAAATTAAACACCACGTCTAGGCCAACTCAATCTAAGAAGAAAGGTGGAGTATATCTACTGAAAGAAGAGGATGATGTAAATTTTAAAGTGACTAATCTCATACGAAGGGTCGAGGCCATGGAAGGAAAGAAGGATAAGGTTAATAAAATTGTTTGCGGCATCTGTGATTGCAACATTCACACAACTAAAAATTGTCCTACAATATCTGTTTTTCGAGGAGTGTTGAATGAGCAAGCTAATACCGTAAATAACTATCAAAGACCTTTCAATGGATCTACCTCTAATACATATAATCCTGGTTGGAGAAATCATCCAAATTTTAGTTGGAGGAATGGACAAACTGCTACCCCTCAAATTTCTTCAATCAAAATCCAAATCAGGGGAAACCTCAAGAAGAACTGGTTCAAAATTCTATGCAAGAGCTGGCCCAGACAATGCGAGATTTTATACAAAAAATGGATTCACGCATGACGGTTATAGAAAAGGGGATGCTTCCTGCACAACCGCTCCTCAATCCTAAACCGCAATACGAGATAAATGATCCCAGCTCTTCAAATCAAATGGGGCACGCTAAATCCATCACCACTCTTAGGAGTGGGAAGATCATTGATAAAACCCTTCCGGTTAGGCCCGAAAAGCCTCAAGAACCAGAAGAGGACAATAATGATGGATCTAGTGATGTCCCACAAAAATTAGAACCAGAACTTCTAGAGAAGCCAGTTGCTCCGTTCCCCCAACGGTTGGTTGCACCAAAACGTCTTTCTAACTCTCAGGATATTCTGAAGGTGTTGAAACAAGTGAAAGTCAACATTCCTTTACTTGATGTCGTAAAACAGATTCCTTCATATGCAAAATTTCTAAAAGACCTATGCACGACCAAAAGACGGCAGAGTATTCAAAAGAAGATTTTCTTGACTGAGAAAGTGAGTGTCATCCTGAAGCAAGACGTGCCGCAGAAATTTAAGGATCCCGGTAGTCCAACCATATCATGTGTAATCAGGAACCATCGAATTGATCACGCACTTCTTAACTTGGGAGCGAGCGTCAATCTGATTCCCTACTCGGTATACAAATAGTTAGGTTTGGGTGAGTTAAAACCCACCCTAACCACACTACAACTTGCCGATCGCTCTGTTCGTGTACCAAGAGGGATTATTGAGGATGTGTTAGTCCAAGTCGATAGATTTTACTACCATGTAGATTTTATCATCCTGGACTGTTCACTCCCCAAGTGCAGGATTGTAATGTAGTAATAAACTCGGTGAAACCGAGGTCGAATCCACAGGGACTGAAACCTGTACGTTATCTGAAACTAACTAGGACTAGAACTAGAATGAGATGAAATCTAATTTGAGTGTAATTTGAAGAATAATGATGAAATATTAATCTAAACTGAGAAGAAAATTCAGAGAAAGGATACTAGGGATTCAGAGGATCCACTTGTAGAGATCAAGGAGATCTTATGCCTGTTTCAAAAAAACATGAAGATAGAACTGAACTTACTTGATATAATTTCCAAGAGATGAAAGGTATATGAATTAGAATGGATTTCATCACCAAACCATGCCCAGGAGACAAAGCAAACAACAGAATTAAATTAATTACCAACCAATCAACATGCCATGAAGGTTAGGAAAGGGTACCGTCATCCGACCATGCCCAGGAGACGATGGTGAACAACGGGGCTTCCTGACGTCATAAACATAAAAGGAAAAGAACATGCTCAAAGCCATCGCAGACCCATTGTAATTTCAGTCACAACAGACCATTAAAGACTAAAAACATTCCCTTAATAAAATTAAATAAAAATTAATTCAGTCTAAATAAAAGGCACAAGCAATAGGTCCTCCCATCACGCTACAAGCTTCACTTCTTAGCCCTAGCTAAGAGGTTTAGCCAATAAACATGATTTGGCTAAACATCTTAAAATAACATAAATAAATAAATAAATAAAGAAAACTCTAAAATTACTTCTCCCTTTCTCCTTGCTCCACGACCAGCCAAAACTCCAAGCTCCCAGCCCTTGATAATCTCCTCCAGGCCCTCTTTTCTCTTCCCTTTATAGCTGCCAACGTTGGCCTGGCGCAAGGAGATCGACTCAGTAACAGAGTCGGAACCCTCTATTTATGCAAAGAAAAAAACTTACGCAACTACGTTGATTTGTGGGCCCAAGACTGATGTCAAACAAGAAATCCACTCCATTCATTCTACTCGTGGCAGAAAATAACTGAGAAATGGTATTTTTTCTTAAGTTTAATGCAGCCCACTATCTCAAACATTTCCACCGTCAATCTTCCGTTTGACAGCTAGGATCTTCCAATAGCTTGCATGGAAGGAAACAGACACCTAGGCGTAGGTTACACCCTATCTCCCGACATAATGGACGGTTCAGATCATTGATCTGAGCCATCAGTGGGACCCACTGGTAAGACCAGCGTCCGGTTTTCGCGGACGCTGCGAAGCAATCTCATCACTTGCGCTGACGAAGCTGGTGGGCTCCACTTGATGTCTTTGGAAGAAATCCAAGCCGTCCATTGGATCGACGTCGAAAAACCGTCCAGAAAAGAATATTTTTGGAGAAAAATTGGTGCGGCCCACGAAGTTTTTATTCACCGTCCATCTTGCCTTCGAACGGACGAAAAGAAGATATCCATTGTCTTTGGAGATTCCGCCACCTAGGCTTTGGTAGGACGGCCTTTTAAAACCTAATGAGCGGTCCGGATCTTCGAATCACATGATGAGTGGGGCCCACAAACATCATCCGTAGCCTCTGCTGCGAAGCAGAGGTGACGGACATCAAATCTGCACTTGCAGTGGCCCACTGTATGATTGCGAGAAGAAAATCCACACCGTCCACCAGATTTGCATCGAAAAACCGTTTAGAGAAGACCGGTTTTAGCTCGAGAAAAGTGTGACCCATTGATCTTTAAACCTACCGTTCATTGAACAAATTGGCACCATTTCCATTCACTCTCGTGCATAAGTCTGGAAAACCACCATGTGTACGGTCGGTTTGACGTCCTGGGGCGAATGGACAGTCCGGATTGATCTCTTGATCGAAGGTGGTGGCCCACTAGAAATCAGTCGCAACTCTCTGTTTGCGTATATCGGAGCTTCAGATTTCGGTCGGGTCAGCGACCACTTGACCATTTTAGTGGTCCAGTGCACCTCATGTGCACATGAGCTGTGCATACTCACGTCCTATAAAGTGGGCCCCCTATTGACGTGAGTGAGAAATCTGCTCCGTCCATTCATTTTGTCACCTCATAAAATGGGGTGAGCCCAACTTTGAAATATATCCATACATCAGGTGGGCCCTAGATTGCCAATTCATGGGCTAATCAAGCCGTTGGGCCACTTCCACATGGATCCAATTGATCGAATTTGACGTGTACGGTTAATCTAAGGTCCTCAAGCCCTGTGTGTAGTTTCGAGCCAAACGGATGGTGGGAACCCCGTGATCTTGCACTTTGGACCAATTTTGGGCCCCTTGAGCTTCAGTTTCTCGATTTTCTCCGATCTATGGCGTGTAAATCCGCCGATCTTGGTCTCCTGGGGTCCGTCCCTTACCTTGGCATCATCAGAATGTTAATTTCATGCGTTTAGCACCTTTTTGTAATCCAAGCTCTCAAATATACCATGTATCACGAACACAGTTAAACCCGAACATTAAACAATATTATGCATGTAAATCCAGGCAATAAATGGGGTCTGATATGCAATATTTGACCCTCAACATGGACACTGAACCCATAAAAAACATGAGCACTCAGATTCCCGTCATTCTTGGTCGCCCATTCCTTGCCACGTCAAATGCAATCATCAATTGCAGGAATGGTGTCATGACTATGTCTTTTGGAAATTTGACATTGGAGTCAAACATCTTTTTCAATAACGGCAGCCACTCAGAGGATGATGACAATGTCCACGACATTAACATGATCGATACTTTTGTGGAAGATAGGACACCCCTTACCTTATCCTCTAATCCTCTAGAGATGTGCTTGGCCTACTCCCATGAGTCTGATGATGATATGATTAGGGAGACGTGTGCCTTGCTTAATACTGCACCGGTACTTGAAATTAACCGGTGGAGGCCACAATTTAAAAAATTGCCACAAACTGATGTAGTGCCTCTACCGTCTAACCTCAAGGCACCGAAGCTTGACCTAAAACATTTGCCCTCTGATTTGAAATATACCTATTTAGGTAAAGATGAGACATACCCGGTGGTGATCTCTACCCACCTGGAGAAAGAACAGGAGAGTATGCTCATAGCTACTCTCATTAGGCATAAGGGAGCCCTTGGATGGACGATCGCGGACCTCAAGGGAATCGACTCTTCGATTTGTACTCACCGCATATATCTTGAGGATAATGCGAAGACTGCTCGGCAACCACAACGTAGACTAAATCCAAACATGAAGGAAGTGGTTAAGGCCGAGGTCCTCAAACTATTGGAAGTAGGTATTATATACCTATATCTGATAGTCAATGGGTGAGTCCAACTCAGGTGGTTCCTAAGAAGTCCGGAATCACCATCGTAGCCAATGCTAATAATGAACTCGTGCCGACTAGAGTCATTACTGGTTAGAGGATATGCATTGACTACAGGAAGTTAAATACCGTCACGAGGAAAGACCACTTTCCTTTACCATTCATTGATCAGATCCTTGAAAGTCTAGCTGGTCATTCCTATTACTGTTTCCTTGACGGGTATTCAGGCTACAATCAGATTGAAATCGCCCCTGAGGACCAGGAAAAGACCACATTTACATGTCCCTACGGCACCTTTGGTTACCGAAGGATGCCATTTGGACTATGTAATGCCCCTGCCACCTTTCAGCGATGTATGCTGAGTATCTTTTCTGATATGGTGGGGCAATATCTAGAGGTCTTCATGGACGATTTCTCTATCTATGGTTCATCTTTCAGCAAGTGCTTGGAAAGTCTTAAATGTGTGCTGAAAAGATGTGAAGAAAAGAACTTGGTACTTAATTGGGAGAAGTGTCATTTCATGGTTCATAAGGGGATTGTCCTTGGACATATCATCTCGTCCAAGGGAATTGAGGTAGATAAGGCAAAAATAGATCTTATCTCTAACCTACCTCCACCCAAGAACATCAGGGACGTGCGATCCTTCTTAGGACACGCAGGATTTTATAGGCGATTCATAAAGGACTTTAGTCTCCTCTCTCGTCCTTTATGTAATCTTCTTCAAAAGGATGCTCCATACGAGTGGACTGAGCAATGCCATGAAGATTTCACCAAGCTTAAAGGCACGTTAACCACTGCACCCATCATGCAGCCACCCGACTGGAGCCTTCCTTTTGAGCTTATGTGTGACGCTTCTGATTATGCTCATGGATCGGTTCTAGGCCAGAGAAAAGATAAGAGGCCCTACGTCATCCATTACGCGAGTAGGACTTTAAATCCTGCCCAAGTGAACTACTCGATGTTCACTCCCCAAGTGCAGGATTGTGATGCAGTAATAAACTCGGTAAGACTGAGGTCGAATCCCAAGGGACTGATAATTGTACGCTTTCTGAAAATAACTAGATCTAGAACTAGGCTAAGATGAAGTGTAAACCAATTATGATTTGAGGAATAATGGTGAAATAATTAAACTAAAATTTAAAAGAATTCAGAAGTGGGAAACTAGGGATTCAGAGGATCCACTTGTAGAGATCAGGGAGATTTTATGCCTTCTTCACAAATCATGAAAATTAACTGAACTTCCTTTGATATAATTTTGAAAAGATGAAAGGTATATGAATTAGAATGGATTTCATCACCAAACCATGCCCAGGAGACAAAGTAAACAATAAAATTAAACTAATTACCAACCAATCAACATGCCATAAAAGTTAGGAAGGGTACCGACATCCAACCATGCCCAGGAGACGATGGTGAACAACAGGGCTTCCTGACATCATAAACATAAAAGGAAAAGAACATGCTCAAAGCCATCGCAGACCCATTGTAATTTCAGTCACAACAGACCATTAAAAACTAAAAACATTCCCTTATTAAAATTAAATAAAAATTAATTCAGTCTAAATAAAAGGCACAAGTATAAATCCTCCCATCACGCTACAAGCTTCACCTCTTAGCCCTAGCTAAGAGGTTTAGCCCATAAACATGATTAGGCTAAACTTCATCCAAATTCATAAAAAAAAAAAAAACATAAATAGAAATAAAATAAAAAAATATCCAAACTCTTTCTATCTCTGCTTCCCTTCACGTCTCCACGTCCAGCAAAAGATCCCCTTGATTCTCCTTCTCTCTTTCTTTATATAGACAGCTGTAGAGAGGTCCGTTCCTCCTAGAGTCCGTGGCACTCTACGTGCGAAGCTTTTACGTACGGCAGAGAGGGTGTGGAGTCTAACGTAACTCCCTGCGTAGGCTTTGTTACGCAACCAAGAAAACAGGCCAAGAAGTGGTATTTTCCTTGCATCTGTCAACAAGAATAAGGTCTTCTGGGGCGCTTTTGGATGAGAAGCATGATGGACGGATCAGATCTTCCATCTGATCTCCGGTGATGGCCCGCAGCCGCTTGCAAAACCCAAATTTTCCGGACGCGTAACAGAGTCTTATGCTGAGAACTCTGGCGGTCAGTGGGGCCCACTTCGTTGTTAATTTGGGAAATCCAAGCCGTCCAGTAGGATGCTCTCGAAAAACCGTTCGGGCGTGCCAAGATTGGGCTGATTTCGCTGTGGTTCACCAGATTTATCTTAACACCGTCCGATCTGCGTTTGCACGGTGAAAACACAATCACGCTGCTCTCCTCAAATCCACTCTCCTAGGTGTACATCATCTGGGCCCTTGGAGTCTAATGAACGGTCCAGATCGGTTTAAAGACTTCAGATGGTGGCCCACAGCGGAAAACCGCAACCTCTGTTGCGAAACAGAGGTTCAGTTTTCGCACTATGATGTTTGGTGGGCCCCATATTTATGCTACGTGTAAAATCCACTCCGTCCATTGGATTCAAGACAAAAATCCGTCTATACATGCTTGGTTTTGGATCCCAACTGTGGTGGACCATGAGATCCTCATTCTGCCGTCTATCTCATGTTTTAATCTCAGATTTCTGCGATCAGGTGCATGGGACCAAAAGGTCACCATGACTGTGGTCGTATCCTCATTCCGAACACAATGGACGGTCCAGATCATCCATGTGTGTGATGAGTGGGCCCCACAATTGAAAAACGGCGGGACAGCGTCCGTCCGCTGTCTCTCGCGTGGATGGGTTCGGGTCAGCGCCCGCTGACCGGGTCCTCTGGATCCTGTGCACCTTGAGTGCACTTGTGTACGCTGTACACACACAACTGGTGGGGTCCACAAGGGATTCTTATGAAGAATCCTCACCATCCATCCATATTCTCACATCATTTAAGCCATTGGAACCAAGTTTGAAGCATATTCAGATATCAGGTGGGCCCAGAATTGACTGTTTAATGGCTGATTTATCCGTTGGCCCACTTCCTGAGATCTTCAATGGCTGAAATTTACTATGTACGGTTAATTTATGGTTCACATCCCATGTATGGAGTCTCGTGTCAAACGGACGGTGAGAACCCCGTGATCTTGTATTCTGCACCAATTTCGGGCCTCTTTAACGTGAACGGCTTGACTTCCTCAGATCCCCGGCATGTAAATTCTTCAATATTGGTCCTCTGGAGTCCGTCCCTTGCTGTGGTGATTTCAGAGCATCAAATACACACTTTTAGCACCTTTTTGTAGTCCCCACTTGCAAATGTACCTTGCATCACAAACACGATTAAATAGGTCCATTAAACAGTATAAGTTCATAAATCCAGACAATAACTGGGGTCTGATATGCAATATTTGACCCTCAACACAACCCCCAACCAGCATTTTGCTAGTCCCGAGCAAAGTATGCGAAAAATAAGTTGAGAGTTATAGGGTAATTTCTATGAACTCGAGTGATTTTTGAATGAAATAAACCAGAAGCTAGAATTTTAAGATTCATGAATGTTGGGCATTAATTTCTCCTGAGCTCAAGTGTAGGGTAAACTTCATAGTCAAGTTAAAAATATTAATCCATCAATTAGGCTAATTTTAAACATTGAGTTCCATGGGTGTATAGTGTAATCTTAACTTATCATCATTAAGATTCAATTCATTTTTTTTTCATGATAACGTTGGTAACCACAAGAGCATTCAGGACAACCAAAACCTAAACTAAAAGGTCCCTCATAGATCATTCTTTTTTCTTTCTTTCAGCCTTTGATTTTTTATTTTTATTTTTTTTCATTAAAGGTAACGCCAAGAAGGGGAGTCCAATCCTCACCTATAGGGAGCAAACCTATGGTGAAGACCGTACACCTAAACCTTTTTCATATATCATCCATGGGGAATTAAATCCACACCTATAGGGAGCAAACCTATGGTGAAGATTATTCGCCCACCCCTTTCCAAAGGCATTTGTATTTTCTTTTTCTTCAATTGATCATGACGGGCAACTGTTTAGGCTGGTTCCTTCCATGTTTAGTGATTACCAAGTTAATCCTTCAATATTAAATTGAAACCTCAATGGGTAAGCGAGTGTGACATGTGAAATCATGACTCAATCAATGTTTACAACTTCTAAAAATGGATTAACAATTCAAACTTACTGTGAAATCTAACAGACACTGAATCCAAGAGTCATAAATTACCAACATCACGTATCTTGAAATTCTAGTGCTCTACATGACTGTCAATATCACTTCGAATGTACAAGAAAGTCCAGAAAAAATTTAAAAATTTTCACAATTTTTGCTCAAGATCAAGAAAACACTGATTAGGAAATCTGATCTCCCACCCCCAACCTAAAATCTACATTGTCCTCAATGTAAAAGATGTAAGCATGCAATGCACATGGGACAACGAAAGTACATGTGAAGTGATGGGAAGATAGTACCTGGATGATAAATCGTGAGAGACATTCCAAGAGATCGCAGCATGGAAGCCGGTTAGTACTAGAGAGAAAGCAAAACGAAAATAACACAAGATAAAATCCTACCTATACCACTTTCGCAGGTGCTCTCGATTGCATTTAGCGTATGCAACAAGCCTTTAAACCCCTAGGTTGCCCCTAGTGGACGAGTTGTAGTCTCGTGAGGGTTTACAGCAATGTTACCTACAAACATTGAACTAGCTAGGAAAATGAAATAAGTTGAAAAGCTGGGTTGCCTCCCAGGAGCGCTAAGTTTACCATCTATCCTAAAATAACATAAAGCAAACTACTCTAGTCCTATGAAAACAGGGAAAAGCTACTCGATCATGCCGCAAGGTTCCTCTTCCGGCCAATATCTTGATAAGTTTCTCAGTAAGTTCCTCAACAGGATCATCCAAAAGCCCTTTGTGCAATAGGCTTGGGCGCCCTGGAGCATGACTTTCCAGAGAGACTTATGCACCTCGTAAAAAATTTTCCATTGAATTGCTTGAGGTGTCCAAAGAATATACGATTCACCTGTGTTAGAAAAAGTTTCAAAGTTAGTATCCCATGGTGAATCAAAGACTACAAGTAGATCAAATTCAGAAAAATTTTCGAGAAGTAATGTAGTCTTAATGCCTTCCGAAGTTCCAGGCTTTGGTTCAATTTTCAGCTCCTCTTCCTTTAGTGCTAAACATTCAGGGTCTGAGGAAGGAGGGGCTTCAGAGTGAGGGTTCTCTCGATTGGTGATGACTACCGAGATGTTGTCTTGCAAGGCATCCACTTTTTCTTTTAACATGAGATCATTTGAATCTGCAAAGTGTGCCAAGCAATCATCCAAAAAGTTGGAAAGTTCAGCTGAATGTGACTTATTTTCCACGTTGGAGCTCGTGATGATCTGTCTAAGGAATCCATCATCCTTGAAAGTGGATGGAGGTACGCTCTCTTGCTCCGCCTGCACACACGACAGTTGAAAATCAATAGGGGAAGCATCGATGTGGTCACTCTGTTCATTGAAACTACTCAATCGAGGCGTTGAATCGTAAAAATTTGATAGTTCAGATGGTGACCTCAACTGGGTGGTTTCAATTTCAGGAGTCATATTAAGTGGCCCGTCCATCTCCCGCATCATATCATCATTCAATTCAGGGGAGTGGTCTAAATATGCATCACAAGGGTTGAAAGGGTTAATTGAAATTGGTTCATTCTCCACATTCAAATCAGTCATGTCAGACAGGTGGAGTAGATCATTATGGTTGACAACTTCCTGAACCTCTTGATCATTGGCAGGGGCTACACTTGAGATTGAATCCCAATACTCATCATCGTCAAGTTCCGTGCAGTGTGCACTTGGGATGGGATCACATTCCTCACATTCTATTCCTTGATTGGGTTGAGGTTCGAATAAACTAACCTCTACCTCATCAATGTAATCATGTGTATCATGTGAGTGAAGTGTGTCACTATCATTATATTTAAAAGACACCCACGTCTCTTGATCATTCCTTTGGACAGTCATCGAGATCGACTCATAGGGAAATTGAACCATGTGCTCATCAATACAATCCAACTCTTCATTCTCAATTGCACTATTTTCCATAGTCACATCACGTGAACTCCACTGTTGTACATCTTTTACAAGTTCTTGAAATCTTTGGAGCGTGTTTTGTTGAATGAGCTCCAGATTTTGTATGGAATTCTGAAGTGAATTCTCTTGGATCGTTTTGTGTTGGATTTCAGAGGTATAGGACCCAAGAGAATCGTTATCATGATGCATTATTGATTCAACTCCCAAATTTTGATGGTTCCATTGATCATAGGTATGGAGTTGTGTATGGAGAATTGGATTGGGTTGAGGCTGAGGTGCATTAGCCTCCATTAACCTATCAAGGCGTGACTCAAGCTCTTCTAGTAATTTCCTCATGTCAGCAGAAGAGTCTGTGTTACTTTGAAATGAATTCTCTTGGATCGATTTTGGTTGAATCTCAAAGGTAGGGGATCCAAAAGCATAATCATTATAATAGGTTGTTGGTTCATCTTTCCAACATTGATGTTTCCACTGATTATAATCATACGGATCATAGGTGGGAGAATCTGATGGTTGGTAATACTTATTATCACTCATAATATAATCACGCATTGTTTTCTTTTTCTCGGATGGGTGATAATGATTCTCACTCTCATAGTTATGATAACCCCACATTTACGTACTGTTCGTGGGGTGGAATTGTTCTCCCGTATATGATCGCGTAACGATTTCTTAACCGATGAAGCGTTATACTCTGGTCGGTTCTCGATGATTGTTTCAAGAAAATTCTGAGACATAGGTTGATTTCTATCATAATTATCATCCCAGTATAGATTATTCTTCTCAGCATACTGACGTTCCCAATCTGAATCTAATCCTAAGAAAAATAGAAGAAAAGATCCTATAGCAGTATAGAAAGTAAGAGGAGGAGAAGTTAGAAAGAAGTTACCAGACTTCGGAGTTCCTATGTGAGAATCCTGCAAAAGAAAACAAACCAAGTTAGTATCTAGGCGATAAGACCTAATCTAAAAAAAATAAATAAAGTAAAGAAATTAGGACGAAGTTACCAAGTTAGAAGATCTATCAACAACCCTACAAGACAAGAAAGTTACTTCTAAAAATCAAATAAAAAAATCTAAAACTAAAGTTAGTAAAATCCTAATCTTAAACTAGTTCTAAAACCAATTAATTTCAAAATTACGTAGCCGTCAGTCCCCGGCAACGGCGCCAAAAACTTGTTCACTCCCCAAGTGCAGGGTTGTGATGTAGTAATAAACTCGGTAAGACCGAGGTCGAATCCCAAGGGACTGATAATTGTACACTTTCTGAAAATAACCAGATCTAGAACTAGGCTAAGATGAAGTGTAAACCAATTATGATTTGAGAAATAATGGTGAAATAATTAAACTAAAATTTAAAAGAATTCAGAAGTGGGAAACTAGGGATTCAGAGGATCCACTTGTAGAGATCAGGGAGATCTTATGCCTGCTTCACAAATCATGAAAATTAACTGAACTTCCTTTGATATAATTTTGAAAAGATGAAAGGTATATGAATTAGAATGGATTCCATCACCAAACCATGCCCAGGAGACAAAGTAAACAATAGAATTAAACTAATTACCAACCAATCAACATGCCATAAAAGTTAGGAAGGGTACCGACATCCAACCATGCCCAGGAGACGATGGTGAACAACAGGGCTTCCTGACGTCATAAACATAAAAGGAAAAGAACATGCTCAAAGCCATCGCAGACCCATTGTAATTTCAATCACAACAGACCATTAAAGACTAAAAACATTCCCTTAATAAAATTAAATAAAAATTAATTCAGTCTAAATAAAAGGCACAAGTATAAATCCTCCCATCACGCTACAAGCTTCACCTCTTAGCCCTAGCTAAGAGGTTTAGCCCATAAACATGATTAGGCTAAACTTCATCCAAATTCATAAAAAAAAAAAATAACATAAACAGAAATAAAATAAAAAAATATCCAAACTCTTTCTATCTCTGCTTCCCTTCACGTCTCCACGTCCAGCAAAAGATCCCCTTGATTCTCCTTCTCTCTTTCTTTATATAGACAGCTGTAGAGAGGTCCGTTCCTCCTAGAGTCCATGGCACTCTACGTGCGAAGCTTTTACGTACGGCAGAGAGGGTGTGGAGTCTAACGTAACTCCCTGCGTAGGCTTTGTTACGCAACCAAGAAAACAGGCCAAGAAGTGGTATTTTCCTTGCATCTGTTAACAAGAATATGGTCTTCTGGGGCGCTTTTGGACGAGAAGCACGATGGACGGATCAGATCTTCCATCTGATCTCCGGTGATGGCCTGCAGCTCCTCGCAAAACCCGGATTTTCCGGACGCGTAACAGAGTCTTACGCTGAGAACTCTGGCAGTCAGTGGGGCCCACTTCATTGTTAATTTGGGAAATCCAAGCCGTCTAGTAGAATGCTCTCGAAAAATCGTTCGGGCGTGCCAAGATTGGGCTGATTTCGCTGTGGTTCACCAGATTTATCTTAACACCGTCCGATCTGCGTTTACACGGTGAAAACACAATCACGCTGCTCTCCTCAAATCCACTCTCCTAGGTGTACATCATCTGGGCCCTTGGAGTCTAATGAATGGTCCAGATCGGTTTAAAGACTTCAGATGGTGGCCCACAGTGGAAAACCGCAACCTCTGTTGCGAAACAGAGGTTCATTTTTCGCACTGTGATGATTGGTGGGCCCCATATTTATGCTACGTGTAAAATCCACTCCGTCCATTGGATTCAAGATGAAAATCCGTCTATACATGCTTGGTTTTGGACCAACTGTGGTGGACCATGAGATCCTCATTCTGCCGTCTATCTCATGTTTTAATCTCAGATTTCTGCGATCAGGTGCATGGGACCAAAAGGTCACCATGACTGTGGTCGTATCCTCATTCCGAACACAATGGACGGTCCAGATCATCCATGTGTGTGATGAATGGGCCCCACAATTGAAAAACGGTGGGACAGCGTCCGTCCGCTGTCTCTCGCGTGGATGGGTTCGGGTCAGCGCCCGCTGACCGGGTCCTCTGGATCCTGTGCACCTTGAGTGCACTTGTGTACAGTGCACACACACAGCTGGTGGGGTCCACAAGGGATTCTTATGAAGAATCCTCACCATCCATCCGTATTCTCACATCATTTAAGCCATTGGAACCAAGTTTGAAGCATATTCAGATATTAGGTGGGCCCAGAATTGACTGTTTAATGGCTGATTTATCCGTTGGCCCACTTTCCGAGATCTTCAATGGCTGAAATTTAATATGTACGGTTAATTTATGGTTCACATCCCATGTATGGAGTCTCGTGTCAAACGGACGGTGAGAACCCTGTGATCTTGCATTCTGCACCAATTTCGGGCCTCTTTAACGTGAACGGCTTGACTTCCTCGGATCCCCGGCATGTAAATTCTTCAATATTGGTCCTCTGGAGTCCGCCCCTTACTGTGGTGATTTCAGAGCATCAAATACACACTTTTAGCACCTTTTTGTAGTCCCCACTTGCAAATGTACCTTGCATCACAAACACGATTAAATAGGTCCATTAAACAGTATAAGTTTGTAAATCCAGACAATAACTGAGGTCTGATATGCAATATTTGACCCTCAACACTTGACTATGGAAAAAGAGCTCTTAGCCGTAGTGTTCGCCTTGGACAAATTTAGGTTCTATTTGATTGGATCTAAGATCATTATCTATACAGATCATGCGGCACTTAAATATCTTCTTTCTAAGAATGATTTTAAGCCCCGCCTGATACGATGGATCCTTCTACTCCAAGAATTCGATTTGAAAATTAAAGATAAAAAGGGAGTAGAGAACGTAGTGGCCGATCACCTTTCTCGCCTTAATACCTCTGATTCCCTTGAGGCGACCCATATCAACGACATGTTCCCTGATGAACAACTGTTCAGAGTCTCCCATTCACCTTGGTTCGCTGATATTGCTAATTATCTTGCTACAGGTTCCATACCGACACATTGGACTGCGCAAGATAAGAAGAAATTTTTCACCGAGGTGCGCAATTTCTTCTGGGATGATCCATACTTGTTTAAATATTGCCCAGATCAAATCTTAAGGAGATGTGTGCCAGACGATAAGCATCAGAGTGTCATCTCCTTTTGTCACTCACAGGCCTGTGGTGGTCACTTTTCTGCTAAAAATACCACGGCCAAAATTCTGCAGTGTGGCTTCTATTGGCCCACTATGTTCAGAGACACTCATGAGTTTTGCAAAACTTGTGAGCGTTGTCAGAAATTGGGAGCATTATCCCGTCGAAATATGATGCCTTTGAATCTCATTCTTATCATAGAGGTATTTGATTGCTGGGACATCGATTTCATGGGGCCATTCCCCCAATCTTTTGGGAATTTATATATTTTACTTGCCATAGACTATGTCACTAAATGGGTCGAAGCGATTCCATGTCGAACTAATGACCATCGCACGGTCATTAAATTCTTAAAAGAAAACATCCTTTCCCGATTCGGAACGCCTCGAGCCATCATTAGTGATGGGGGTTCACACTTTTGTAATAGGCCATTCGAGAGTTTAATGAAGAAATACAGTATCTCTCATAAGGTGACCACCACATACCACCCACAGACAAGTGGGCAAGCTGAGATTTTCAATAGAGAGATCAAACACATTTTGGAGAAAACGGTTAACCGTGATCGTAAGGACTGGTTAATTCGATTGACTGATGCCTTATGGGCTTACCGTACTACTTTTAAAACCCCTATTGGAATGTCTCCCTTCAGACTCGTCTATAGGAAGGCTTGCCACTTGCCTGTGGAGTTGGAACATAGAGTCTACTGGGCGATCAAAAATCTGAATTTCAATCTGAACAATGCTGGCTCGCTACGCAAACTTCAATTAAATGAACTTGAAGAAATCCGGAACGACGCGTACGAGAACGCAAGAATTTACAAGGACAGGATGAAGGCATTTCATGACCAACATATTATACGAAAATCATTCACGCTAGGTCAAAAAGTCCTTTTGTATAATTCTTGATTACATCTCTTTCCGGGTAAGCTTCGATCTCGTTGGACCGGCCCTTACATTGTTGTTACTGCTTATCCTCATGGGGCCGTTGAGATAAGAGATCCCGACAATGGTAAGGAATTTAAAGTAAATGGACATCGATTAAAACCATTTGTCGAGAAATTTGATTCAGAGGACATGTCCATGCCTCTGAATGATCCTGTTTACCAGGACTAATCTCCTAGTCTGATGGAGGTCTAGGTAGGTTTATCGCTTTCTTAAGACTAGGGTAGTCTGCCTTATTTGTCTGGCTGAAGACGTTAAACTTAACGCTCCTGGGAGGCAACCCAGCTTTTCAATTCATTTCATTTTCCTAGTTAGTTAGTTCAATGTTTGTGGGTAACATTACTGCAAACCCTCACGAGACTACAACTCGTCCACTAGGGGCAACCTAGGGGTTTAAAGGCTTGTTGCAAGCGCTAAATGCAATCGAGAGCACCTGCGAAAGTGGTATAGGTAGGATTTTATTTTTGTTAGTTTTGTGTTGCTTTTTCTCTCGTGCTGATTAGATTCCAGGCTGCGATTTCTTAGAAAGCCTCTTGAGACCTTCGTCCAGGTACTATCTCTCCATCACTTCTCTTTCAATTTTGTTGTCCCATGTGCATTGCATGATCATATCTTTTACATTGAGGACAATGTGGATTTCAGGTTGGGGGTGGGAGATTAGGTAACCTAATCAGTGTTTTTCTTAGTCTTGAGCAAAAATTGTGAAAATTTTTAAAATTTTTCTGGAAATTCTTGTGAATTCGAAGTGATTTTTGACGGTCATGTAGAGCACTAGAATTTCAAGATACGTGATGTTGGTAAATTATGACTCTTGGATTCAGTGTCTGTTAGATTTCACAGTTAAGTTTGAATTGTTAATCCATGATTAGAAGTTTTAAACATTGATTGAGTCATGATTTCACATATCACACCTCGCTTACACATTAAGGTTCCGGTCCGATATTGAATGATTAACTTGGTAATCACTAAGCGTGAAAGAAACTAGCTTGAAAAACAAATTTTAGCATCAGTTTATAAAAAGAATTGAAAGGGTAAGTCGAATAATCTTTACCATAGGTTTGCTCCCTATAGGTGTAGATTCGCTTCCCCATGGTTGACATGTGAAATAAAAGTTAGGCGACAAGTGTTCACCATAGGTTTGCTCCCTATAGGTGATGATTTGATTCACCTTCTTGACATACTTTTAATGGAAAAATTAAAAACTAGAAAAATGAAAAGATAATTTGCTAGACAAGTTTTGGTTTAAGTTGATTGTCCTGGGTACTCTTGTTGGTTACCAAGGATGTCATGAAATAACGAATTAAATCTTAATGGTGATTAGCCGAGGTTACACTATACACCCATGGATCTCAATGTTTAGAATTTTTTCCAATTGATGGATTAATATTTTGAATTTGATTATGAAGTTTAATATGAACTTGATTCCAGGAGAAAGTAATGCCCAATATTCATGAATCTTAGAATTCTATAATCTGAGTTGTTTTTCAAAAATCACTCGAGTTCATAGAAATTGTCTTGTAATTCTCAACTTATTCTTCGCATATTTTGCTCGGGACTAGCAAAATGCTGGTTGGGGGTTGTGTTGAGGGTCAAATATTACATATTAGACCCCAGTTATTTCTCGAGATTACGAACATGACACTATTTAATGGCCTGATTTAACCATGTTTGTGATGCAAGGTACGTTTAGGAGCTTAGACCAAAACAGGGTACCAAAAGCATGATATTAACGATCTAATGACACCAAGACAAGGGACAGACTCCAGGGGACCAAGATCAACGCCAGAGATCCAAAAAAATCGAGAAATTGAAGTTTAAGTGGCCTAGAAGTAAGCTAGAATGCAAGATCACAGGGTTCTCACCATCTGATTGGCTCAAAACTCTATACAGGGCCTGAGGACTCTAAATGAACCGTACACGTTGAAATTCATCCGTCGAATCATCGCGGAAGTAGCCCAACGGACAGATCAGCCCATAAATCTCAATCTGGGGCCCACCTGATATCTGGATATGCCTTAATTTTGGTCCCAGAGGTTTAAATGAGATGAGAAAAAAAAAAGATGGACGGATCAGATTTCTCATGAACATCACCTTGGGACCCACATGAACATTGCACGCGTATATGGTGGTGATCCAGCCGTGCACCGGTTTACAAGAACTCGGTCAGCAAGCGCCGACCGAGGAATTCTCCAAGAAAGTTCAAAATGCAACAGCGTTTAACGCTGTCCGTTCGAGTGGATGATAGTGGGGCCCACCCCTAGTACAATTTACAGATCCGATCCATCCAATGTTCTTGGGAGGCAAAACCGACCGTACAAATGATGACTTTTCAAACCCATGCTCGCACACACCGGAAAATTGTGGTCAAACGCAGGACGGTCAGTAGAACAGAAAAGCTTGTGGGCCACATCGAAATCAAACCATTCGCGTCCATTCCGGACGGTTTTTCAGGCCGAATCTAATGAACGGCGTGGATTTTCTGTACAACAAGACTCAGAGGGCCCACCAACTTTCGCAGGGCAAAGATCGAACCTCTGTTTCGCAACAGAGGTTGCCGACCAATCTTAGTGGGCCACCACGGTCCACCTTCTGGAGGATTGGGACCGTTCATCAGACCTAAAAGAGGTCACTTACCACGGCTTAGGTGTCAGAACTTCAAGAGATGATGGTGAGTACGATCTCCAACTGTCTAACAGACAATGGACAGTCAAATACAAAACTTTGTGGACCACGCAGAAACCGATCCAAAGCGACCATCTCTGACTGGTTTTTCAAGGAGAATTTAACGGTCGGCATGGATTTCCCAACTGACCTCAGGAGTGAGCCCCACTGACAAACAGAGCTCCCTGCGTAAGCTCTGTTACGCGATCCAGAAAAACCGGACGTTCCGAATTTTCTTGGCCCATCATCCATGATCAGATTGTCGATCTGAACCGTCCATTGTGAAGTCCTCTCAAAAACATCTCAGAGGACGTTGATTTTACAGATATCATGCAAGGAAAATGGGAATTTGGAAGCCACGAATTTAGCTGCGTAAGGGAGTTGTATCGCTGTTGCTGCAAGAACTCTCCTCCGTCCGCACATGTTCACGACTCCAGCACGGACTCTCCCTTTCACGGGCTTCCCTTGCTGTTGTTATAAAAGAGAGAGAGAGAGAGAGAGAGAGAGAGAGAGAGAGAGAGAGAGGGAGAGAGAACGGGAGGGGCATCTTAGCTTGGAGGCACGGCAGTGAAGATGCAAGGCAGAGAGACAGCTGGGAGCAGCGGCTGAGAGCTGGAAGTGGGGCAGTTGGCCTAACAGAGTTTTTCTTTCCCTTCTTTTGCTTTTGCTTTATGTTAATTTTTTTTTAGAGATTAGCTAATCATGATTATGAGTGGCTAAACCTCTTAGCTAGGGCTAAGAGGTGAAGCTTGTAGCGTGATGGGAGGATTTATACTTGTGCCTTTTATTTAGACTGAATGGATTTTTATTTAATTTTATTAAGGGAATATTTTTAGTTCTTAATGGTCTGTTGTGACTAAAATTACAATGGGTCTGCGATGGCTTAGAGTATTTCCTTTTCCTTTTATGATTATGGCGTCAGGAAGCCCTATTGTTCACCATCGTCTCTTTGGCATGGTTGGATGTCGGTACTCTTCCTAACCTTCATACATCAACGATTGGTTGCCAATTAGTTTAATTCTATTATTTGCTTTGTCTCCTGGGCATGGTTTGGTGATGGAATCCATTCTAATTCATACACCTTTCATCTCTTTGAAACTAGATCAAATGAAGTTCAGTTTAATTTTCATGAATCAAGTATAAGATCTCCCTAATCTCTATAAGTGGATCCTCTGAATCCCTAGTGTCCCTCCTCTGAATTTCTCCTCAGTTTTAGATAATAATTTCACAATTATTCCTCAAATCACAATTGATTTAGAATTCATCTCATTCTAGTTATAGCCCTAGTTAGTTTCAGATTACGTACAGGTTTCAGTCCCTGAGGATTCGACCTCGGTCTTACCGAGTTTATTACTACATCACAACCCTGCACTTGGGGAGTGAACACTTATAATGTCAGTAACGTTTATGGCAATGAATATGTCATTCAGTTGCGTACCATAAAAGGGATCATCCCTTAATTTCAAGGCGTTATCTTCGGCTTGATTCTCGGCGAAGATCTCAGGAGACTGATCTTCCCCATTTAAGAAGGAGATCTCTCGGTGGTCGGCTTCCGTGGTCCTTGTGGTAGATGATCAAGGCCGACCTCAAAGTCGGATTGGTTGAGGTCCCACAGACCGAGTTGAACTATTGGTCATGGTCGGTACCCGAGGTCGAGGTCGATATCTACCCGAAGTCACTGGTAATCGAGGTCGAGGTAGCAAGACGTCGACGAGAGCTGAGCTCACTGTTGGTGTTTGATCCTCGAGCTATTTGTAGAGATCATGCTCGGTTGTCGAGGCCGAGCTTTTATCCTACCTCCCTTACTTGTGCTTTGTATTCTCTCCCATTATGGTTGTTTTGGTCAGTCCATTTTTACTCATAACAATCACTACTATGCAACTATGGGTATGTTGGTTGTCCCCATAGCAATTGTTCCCTGTGATGTGGCCTACGTGAGTTTATCATCCCCGTTTTTTATACTACGGAGAAATGAGTTGGTGAACCTGATGGACGGTGTGGATCTTCACTAAGGTTCTCTGTCTGCACGTGTTGTATGGATCATGTGATCTTTCACTATCCCAGCATACAACATTTTCCTTCTCACATTCATATATGGGGCAGATTTGAGCCGGCAAAAGGTGGTAACCATAGCCAAGATCACGCGGCGCAAATAGAGCCGAGGTTGCCCCTGGCCCACCCTGCAAAGCTGGGCCATCGGCTCTGCACATGTAGCCAACGACTCATCTCCACCGAACTCTGCACCACATATGCTGGTGGGTCTGACTTTCGGGTAACATGAGTCGTTCACATGGTGGGTCTTATCATTTGATGGGCCATGACCAGTATCTCACATTGACAATAACAACCGATCTTTGATGTTTAATGGGTGCCTAATAGGATGGTGGAGATCATTTGATGTTAGAGATTTTTGTGCCATCCTCCATCTACTCATTGGGCCCACCAAATGAAGGTGGGCCCATCAAGAGTGTTCTAATGCTTGCTAAACAAACTAGGGCTCGTGCGAGTCCACTCGAACTTGGTGGAGCCCTAGTATTGAGAAAAAAAAGGGTGACTCAATCCGATTCAACCGAGTTGTGACTCGACTCGGCCAACTTCAAAAGCTGGGTTGACACAACCAGCCAAGGCAAAGAACAAGCCCAGACCACTTCACTAGCCCAAAGGGTAAATTAAGTCAAGTGGATCTTGAAAGCCTGGGCTTTTGCTTGTTTACTTATTGGGCCTGAAAATTTGAACCCATTTACTCAAGCACAACGCGAGCCCAGCCGAAAGTGGGTTGGATGCAAACGTATGTCGATCCGACCTGCGTGATTTCTGTTACGTGATGTTCATGATGGGCCCACCAAATGAATGGTTTGGATCACCATGGTGGACCACATCTATTCATTTGATGGGCTGAGATAGAACAAATTGTTTTGTTGGGCCAACATAGTTTATTCTTTCCCACAAATGAATAGTTCTGATAATGATTTCTTGCCTGTCCATTAACAATAGACATGAGCAATCCATACTTGTTGAGCATTTTTAACAATCAGAGCCGTTCTTTAGTGGCCCCACTTTGGATGTATCATGTCTAGTATGTATCCAATAACTAGTTTGCAAATTGACAGTGAAGTACGAGATAGTCACCACTGCAAACAGAAGAATTCAATTAGGCCATTGGGCCAAATAGCTGAGTTGCTGATAGAGGAGAGTTTATATTTGTGATTACACATTATTAAAAAAATAAACAAGTATAGACAACATGCATCCTATAGAAATGGAGATATTATTCAAACCTTAATTCTAACAAGTCGGCCATTAGTCTTCCCGTCTTGCCTTTTATGTTGGATGTGAAGCTTATTTCTTTCATTAAAGATTTCTTTTATGTTGGATGTGAAGCTTATTTCTTTCATTAAAGATTTATTTATAAAAGAATCAAAAGTGATGTGACAGATGGGGAATAAGTGGACAGTATACAACCATGTTCAACACTTACTACAAATTATGTAACATAGGACATTACATGGTAAATATTTTTTATTTTAATAAATTTTCAGAAAATAAAAGATGAGAATAAATTTTTTATCTTATTATACAAACCATTTATACAATTTTTTTCATGATCATTGTTGGTTTAGTAATGTTGAATTATTAGCAAATGATATTAATTAAATTAAAATCTATAGTTTTATACTCTTGTACTTTTTGTCGGAAACAACATCATTCAAATTTTTGCATAAACTTTCTTATTTGTGATTGGACCAAGTAATAACTCAAACGAGCCTTCGTTTGAGTTCTCAAATGAACTTTATTTAATAACCACCCAAAACAACCATATGATAATAGAGCACTGAACCAATAAAATACATATAACCCAACCATATAGACACTAAATATCTAAGCATTTATTTAAATTTTAATATATTTTATTTGATTTGTAAGTTTAATAAAATTTCAACAAAATAATAATAAATAGTTTTCCCCGATATCTCAGTATAAAAAGCACAATAAAAAAGTTGATGCAATATTATAATCATTGTCTCATTGAATCAAGACAATTAATGATTTTTATTTATTTTTATTTTTTTCGTAATCGACCATGCCAAAGAATATATTTTTTATGTTGCTTCAATTCGATTTCATTAGTGATCAAGTACATTAAGATAAATGGTGAATATTACTTTAATACACTAAAAACATGAAAAGAGAATGTTTTTTTAGCTATCATAGTGTTTTTATGAAACATTCACATAAATAGTTTAAAATGCATATAGCATGATTAAAAAATTGTGTTGGAAACGGAACAAATAAGATTCAAAATATTAGCAGTGGTAGGTTTATTTGTCCACATGTGCTCATATACAACTAATGTATATGCTTACACATCAATGAATCATAATGCAGAACATCCAAGCTCTCCATCAAGTGGGCTCCCAAAAACTAGGCCAATCTGATCATCTGGTGGGCCAAGCCAAAACATACAGACGTGGATTAGGCACTACCCCGTCTGTCTAAAGCTCGGAACAGGCTGGGGCTATGAGGGCCCACGGTGATGTATGGGTTTATCAACACCGTCCATCCATTTTCCAATATCATTTTAGAATATAAGCCCAAAAATGAGGTAGATCCAAGACTAAAGTGGACCACAGTGGGGAATTAAAAATTTCTTGGGAGCCATAGAAGTTTTAGATCAAGCTGATATTTGAAGTTTTAGATCAAGCTGATATTTGTGTTTTCACTTCATCCAGGTCTATGTTACCTCATGAACAGGCCACGACAAAATGGATGGACGGTGTTGGTTAGCCACCCCCACTAGGGATCTATACCAAGAACCTCAAGTGTTGAAACGAGTTATCTCCACTCAGTTTACCAGTTGAGCTATGGATCTGGGTGTTACGACCCCCATGCTTACATTGACACATAAACATGTTTATACTTGTTGGATCATTGGGTATCTGATGTGTAAGTTTATATATGCAGTTGTGATTGTATTCATAGTACCACGATGTATGCACCTGAGCTTTGCAATCCCATATGTGTATTGGACCTATCTATGCCATGCTTTTAAGACTCGACGACTCACACCAACTCATTAAATCCCAAGGCAGGTTCAACCGATCGAGGAGCTAGGTCCACCTTTTGGATGGATCAAATTTCCTACATATGTGTGAAACATTACTGAAAAAGAAGTCAATGGTTGTAATTGTGTTGTCCAACATATCGTTTCTCATTTTTTGGGCTCCATGTAGGTTATTCTGACCTGCTTTTTCCAATAATATTATAGCATGTGTATTGGATAGACCTGAATCCTCTACGACACTTGTATTTATGTATGGTGGAAAAAAAAAAATTACTTTGGGGCCCACCATGTTGGTGTTTATCCATTTAGTGTGCTCCTCAATGATGGTCATTGGTAAAAAAAAAATCGAGTAAATAGATAACTTTATTGTTAGATGTAATTTAAACTTGGTCAAAATTAGATATACATGAGGATTAATATATTGTTGGTGTCCTTGAATAAGTCATAACCAACACGTGTATGCGTTTACTATGTTGATTAGTTTGTTGCTAAGATAATGGGAGGTTTTCAAATGTATGCAAGTAGTTGTATCTATTTAAGTGAGTTTTTTAACGCAATAACTGGTGGTATGTGAATAACATATTTGTTGAAGTTTGTGTTATGAATCTGTCTCTTCTAATTGTATTTCCTGCAGTTCGGCATCAAAGCAAAGAAGATAAGTCAGCAACTGGTAATTAGTTGTTTACTTAAGCATCATGGCAGGTAATATGAATATGTTAGGGGACTGTGGAAGCACACAGAGGTGAATCAAGTAAAGTATTCCAATGGCAACAACCAAGCATAAGCACAAAGACTCCGAATTTAACGTGGAAAAACCCTTTTCGAGAAAACCACGGCACAAAGTAACAAATATCACTATGAAAGCAGTAATTACAAGACAGAGAGAATATCTTATTCGAATAATCCTCGAATCTCCCCTTACAAGTCTTTGAAAACCTTAGGAATGAATTAGAAAACACATTGATACCCTTTAATCCTGATTACAGCCCTATATATAGCCTCTAGGAGAATTACAAACAAAATTATAAACAAATCCTGCAAATATGCAACTCCGCGTAACTCTACGCATTCGTTTAATGGGACTTCGATGGCATCGACAAACCATCAACGGCATCGAACAAATGACCAAAACGTTCCAACAACTAAATATGAAAATCCTGAATATTATCGATGGCATCGAGCAGGCCTTCAATGTCATCGATCAACCTTCGATGACATCGAACAAGGCACTTAAAGTGTCCAGCAACAAATTCGATAAATTCTAGATTTTTCTGATGCCATTGAGTCGACTTCGATGACATCGAATCAAAAGACCTGTTGATTTACAAATTTAAGATACCAATCTATTAAAAATCAGAAACACTTCTGAAAAGACAATGGAATTAGAAGAAATCTCTATGTTTTATTGAAGAACAAACTTGGCTATTATATAGCCTTACAGAATAAACTAAAAACAAAAATAATAACTCACGTCTAACAGTTCCTGATAACGTGGGATGACTAATTCAAACAAAAAATTATCCCTTAACAATAGGGACTTAGTAATTGAGTGGTAACAAACCACTAAAAATAACCTAACATCTAGAATAACAAAGTCTAATGATTCCTCCCTTAAACTGACTGCTATAAGCATTCAGTTTATATCCATCTCAAAACAAATTCCCAATAGTCGTCGTAGCTTCAAGAAAACATCCAGCTTGAGTGGTTTAGCCATCACATCAGCCAACTGTTCCTGTGTACCACAATGCACCAACTCCACAGTACCAGACTTTGTGAGCTCTCGAAGGAAATGGAAACATACATCGATGTGCTTACTACAACCATGCATTACTGGGTTCTTTGAAAGTTTGATTGCAAAGCTACTATCACAGCGAATAGTAGTGACTTGCATTGATTCTGATCCAACTTTCGCAATACCCTTTTCAACCATACTTCCTGGCATGCACACGAAGCTGCAACGATAAATTCTGCCTCTGTGGTAGATAGATTACTACTAGTTGCTTTCTTGATGACCAGGATACTGCTCCTGAACTCAATATATAAAAACACATAACCTGAAGTACTCTTTCTGTCATCCAAATCTCCAGCATAATTAATCACTGTCAGTGTAAGCAACAAGTTCATCATCTCCTCCCTTCCTATAGAAAATTCCAAACCCAATTGTTCCCTTCAAATATCTCAGTACCCTTTTTGCTACCTGTAAATGAAGCTCAGTAGGATTCTCCATATACCTACTAATAAGACTCACCACAAACATCATGTCTGGTCGAGTAGCTGTGAGATACATGAGACTAACCACAACCTGTTTATAGTAAGTCTTGTCCACCTTAACTCCACCTTCATCCTTCACGAGCTTAAAGCCAGGGACAATAGGATTATGAACATAATTATTTTTGTCCATTCCAAACCGTTGCAGCACCTCCAATGCATACTTCTTCTGGCTTATAAAAACACCATCGGATCTTTGCAAGACTTCAAGACCAAGGAAAACATCATCTTACCAAGATCTGTCATGTCAAACTCATGCTTCATGGACTTTTTAAACTCTATAAACATCAATTCATCGTTTCCAATAAAAATGAGATCATCAACGTACAGACTTACAATTAATACTTTGCCTTCTTTTCTTGTCTCGACGAACAAAGTATGCTCATAATCACACTTCTCAAAACCTTCCTTCATGAAATAGGCTTCTATACGGCTGTACCAAGCATGTGGGGCTTGCTTAAGCCCATAGAGTGCCTTCTTTAACTTGTAAACCTTATGTCTATTTCCCTTTTGCACATAACCACAAGGTTGCTCCACAAAGACCTCTTCATTCAACTCACCATGTAAGAACGCAAACTTCACATCTAGCTGGTAGATGGTCCATCTTCTTTGAGCTACAAGTGCTACCACCAAACGAATTGTCTCCATGCGCGCCACAGGTGCAAATACTTCAGTATAGTCTACCCCATGCTGCTGAGTATACCCCTTCGCTACAAGCCTAGCCTTGTATTTGTCCACTTCTCCATTTTCATTAAATTTAGTCTTATAAATCCATTTCACTCCAACCTTCTTTCCCCCCTTAGGTAGCTCCATCAATTCGCATGTGCCATTTTTTTATTGCTTCCATTTCCAGATCCATGGCTCTCCTCCATTTCTCACTCTTCACAGCATCTTCAAAGTGAATAGGATCAGTAGCTGCAAACATGGCCAAATGAGCTTCATTATCTTCGTCAGAAAGGCCTTCACCTGTTTCATAGTCTCTCATCCAGACTGGTGGTCTCCTATTCCTTCCTTCATTCGACCTAAGAGAGCTTTCTTCGGTCAAAGAATCAAAGGAAAAATTCTCCTCTTCTGCTTCTATATCAGCTTCAAGATCGGATTCGCTCCCTTCTTCATTATCATCATCCACAACTGCTTCATCCTCACGATCACCCCATTCCAAATCGCACACAATGGATTCTTCATAGTTCTTATCCCAATCCCAATTCTTGTCTTCTTCGAATACAACATCCCTACTTATTATGATCCTTTATGAAGTTGGATCATAGAGTCTGTAAGCCTTTGACTCCTCACTAACTCCCAGCAAAACATAACTCAAGCTCTTATCATCCAGCTTAGTTCTTTTACTGTCAGGCACATGAACAGATACATCCAAAAACTCTAAAATGCTCAACTGAAGGCTTGACTCCACTCCAAGCTTCTTCTGGAGTCTTGTTTTTCACTGTCAATGTTGGACTTCGATTCAAGACATGCACTGTCCAGTTGACTGCTTCGGGCCAGAAAGTTTTTGGAATTTTCTTTTCTGAAATCATACTACGAACCATATTCATGATAGTTCTATTCTTTCGTTCCGCTACTCCGTTCTGTTATGGCGAGTACGCAGCTGTCGATTGTCTTCGTATACCATTTACATCACAAAAATCGGTGAACTCTTGTGATGTAAACTCTCCTCCTCGATCAGTATGTAAGGCTCTAATAAACAAGTTTGTTTCCTTCTCAACATGAATCTTAAAACTTTCAAAACAGCGAAGGCTTCTGATTTCTTTATCAAAAAGTAAACCCATGTTTTTTCTACTAAAGTCATCAGTAAAAGTAATCAAATACCTTTTCTTGCTGTTAGAAATGGGCATGATCGGTCCACAAATATCAACATGCACTAATTGAAGAATTTGTGAAGCTCTCCAAGTGCTCTTCCTTGGAAACGAGTACCTTTATTGCTTTCCCACCAAGCAATCCTTACATAGCCTCAAGGGAGACTTAAGCTGTGGTAAACCATTCACCATCTTCTTCTGCTGAAGAGTCTTTAATCCCTTAAAGCTCAAGTGTCCATATCTGCAGTGACAAAGTTGAACCATATCTTCTATAATTGTATTGAAACAAGTAAATGCTATATGCTGAGATATAGCATGCAGCATGAACACTCGATTCGAAGACATGCATCTTCGTCTCCATGATTAAGCCTCTCTCAGGATGAAACACCTTACACTTTCCATTTTCAAACAGAATGGTAAGCCCCTTTTCTTGCAATTGCCCAATACTCAGTAAATTGTTCTTCAGCTTTGGCACATAAAATACTCCTATGATGATCTGTACTGTTCCATTCACTTGCAGCCGTACATTACCTTTTCCTGTTACAACCATGCTTGAGTTGTTGCCTAGCTTCACAGGATCTCTGAAACTTTCATCAAAATCTGAGAAGTATTCCTTCTTCCCACACATATGATTGCTACATCATGAGTCAAGGAACCACATATCTTCTCTATTGAACTTATTCATATCCATGGAAGCCATCAGCAACATCTCTTCTTGAGTCTCTGCATAATTGGCCTCTTTCTCCTTGCTTGGACATTTCCATTGAAAATGCCCTAGCTTGTGACAATTATAGCACTCCACTGTGGCCTTGTAAGCTTTGTCTACCTCATCCCCTTCCTCTCCCTCTAAAACTTCCATGGCCTTGACCCCTTCCTCTATATTGAACTTCATGAGTAATCTTCAAAGCGTGTTCTTCTTCAACATGAGAACTCATACGTTGTTCATGCACAAGCAGGCTGCTTGGCAACTCATCAATGGTTAAGATGACGGTATCCTTAGACTCCTCAATAGAGCATACAACATAATCAAACTTGTGAGTCATGGATCTCAAAATCTTTTCAACTACAACAACATCTTCCTTATCCTCACCATTTGCTTTCATCTTGTTGGCTATGGTAAGGGTCCGAGCAAAATACTCATTCACAGATTCTCCTACCTTCATGTGGAGAATTTCAAACTCCTTCCGGAGAGCTTGTAAGTGTGCACGCTTTACTCATGTTGAACCTTGATATTTCTGCCTCAAAGAATCTCATATGTTCTTTATTGTATTCTTATTAAGAATCGTCTCCAGGATAGAACAATCTAATGCTTGAAATAGATAGTTCTTTGCTTTCAAATATTTCAACTTTTGATCTTCAATGTTCTTCCTCTGGGCATCTGTGAGAACAACACCTTCTGCTGTTGTAAGAATCTCATTCTCCACCAAGCCCCAGTACTCCTTTGAACGCAAAAAGTTTTCCATGAGCATCGCCCAATGATCATAGTGCCCATCAAATTTCGGAACTGCTGGTTGCACAAATGAACTCTCTGCCATTATACTTTGATTACTACACACGTAGAAGACTGCTGCTTCTAATTTTAATCAGGCCCCATGATCGAGCTCTGATACCAAATGTTAAAAACCAGAAACACTTCTGAAAAGACAATGGAATTGAGAGAAATCTCTGTGTTTTATTGAAGAACAAACTTGGCTATTATATAGCCTTACAGAACAAACTGAAAACAAAAATAACAACCTACATTTAACAGATCCTGATAACGTGAGATGACTAATTCAAACAAATAACTATCCCTTAACAATAGGGACTTAGTAACTGAGTGGTAACAAATATTGCGCAACACGCCAACAACGCAGTGAACCGAGATCCAATCTTCGGTCTCACCCACAAATGATAAACAAGAAGAAATATAAACTAAAAACAAATCAAAGTAATCCAAACAAACCACAAGACAAGATATACATGAAAAAATCCCAAACTAGGGTAAAAAATCACAGATGCAAACTTCCGCTATAAAGAAAAACGAAGATTACAAGGCAATATACTAACATCTCCCTTGGAAGTACAGAGAAAATCCCTTGCCCACACCTTATAAATATTTTCCAATATTCACATTAACCCTAGAATAGCCCTAAGGACCCCAATTTATAGTTTTGGCAACTTCCCTTTCATACCCTTGCGAAAGGCGACTCAATTTTTCGCAATCCACATCAAATCTAGAAACGAATCGGTATAACCTCGACTGGTCGAGTGGACTGCACGACCGGTCGAGCGGATCCCACGACCGGTCAAGCATGGCCCACAACCGGTCGAGCACCTCGGACCCAAAAACTGATGCTCACTGGACTTTGAGTCGAGTCGGTCCACGACTGATCACGACAGGTCAAGCGGACCCCACACAGGCCGAGCAGGGGCCACGACCGGTCGTGCATTCCCTAGATGTGGCTCCACATCTCAACACAAACCACTAAAAATAACCTAACATCTAGAATAACAAAGTCTAACACAATCAACAGAATATAGTACGTAAGTGGATCCCAACGGAATGTTCCCATCTTCAATGGTAATAATTATCAATTTTTATGTATTAATATGAAAAGTTTATTTATTTCTTTTGATTTATAGGATTTAGTTGAAAATAGATATGGATAACTTGGTGAACAAGAGAGGTTGACAGCAGCTCAACATAATGAGTTGAGGGGGAAAAAAAAAAGATGCAAAGGTTTGTACATGATACAGCAGGCCCTTAACGATACTATATTTCTAAGGATTATGTCTACCACTAGTTCAAAAGAAGTATGAGATATATTGAATGAAGAATATTAAAGTACATTAAAGGTAATACTGTAAAACTACAAACTCTTCATTGCAATTTTGAAAATTTATCCATGAAAAGTTATGAGGCAGTGCAAGATGTTTTTTCATGAGTCAGTTTAGTTGTAAATCAAATCAAATCATATGGAGAGGAATTAAATTGAATAAAAAATTGTTGAAAATGTGTTACGGAGCCTTTATCCTAAGTATGGTCATGTGATTTTTGCCATAGAAGAGTCCAAGGACTTATCTACATATTCTATGAATGAACTAATGGGTTCTCTTCAAGCACGTGAGTAACAGTTGAACAAGGCTAGAGAAAACTCATTAGAGCAATCACTTTGATTTTTAAAAAATGGACCTTAAAAAAAGGCTCAAAATGGTTGGGAAGAAGATACAGTGGAAGAGGACAAGGACGTGCACATGTAAATGCATCTCAAGGAAGAGGAAGATGCCAATTCAATAATAGCAACAAAAATTTCAATGGAGGTAATAATGATTTCACTTCTTTATAATATTCAATTTGTAAAAGAACAAATCATGTTGTTAATGATTATTGGTGTAAGAACAAAAATAGAGATCTACCACAATATTACCGTTACAAAAAAATATAGCCACATTGAAAAGAATTGCCACCAAAAGACTAGGGAGCAAGACAATTTTCATGAAAAGAATAAATTATAAAGGTTAAATTGAATATAAGATGTTTCTTCTATGCCTTGCTAAAATGAATTATGAAGTTTGGTATTTAGATAATGGGTGTAATAACCATGTGACTGGGAATAAAAATTACTTTATGAAAATTAATAAATCCATCAAACCACAAGTAAGAATGGGTGATAACAATTAAGTCAAGGTACATGGTATTTACACTCATTTTCAGCGCCCTAACATAGACCAATAAGAGACGCCATGTGTAGACAACACATGTTTGGTGCAATCAAAATCTTACTCGCACCCAAAGAGGATCTACATTTCATTTTTCTTCAGCGTTACGCATTATGTCATTATCACGATGGTACAAACTCTTATCATGCCCTTTAAGGGGACGAATCGTTCCATGCCATGTGCCTATGATTAACGTGTCCATTAAATAAGGAGCATGCCTAGCATGACTATCAAAGAGCCATTGGACAAGTGTATCCTATCTCGCAACTAAATATGATCTCATCCACGAGGCCGTCTCTTATAGTCCTTTCAAAACGGGAGATTTCTCTAGAAACATTCAGAGAACCAGCAGTGATCCATAAGATTTTGAAGGCCAAGGGGACGAATTGACATCCAAGTCAACCTGGACATAGTCCCATGCCCGAATCGTAAAGGCACAGTTAAACCTATATCAAGTCCCATTCTACACGATGATCAGAATCAAGAGAATAAGAGATCTAGCCTATCTTATAATCGATCAATATCAAAAGTCAAATCCCTCCAACACTCCATACCATCATTGTTTTAGGTGATTAAATGAAGGAGGTGGTTTGTTCCAAATTGTCCAACACCTTGAAGTTGATAAGGTGGGCCACAAGAGATGTTAGGTTGCCACGTTTGATAGAGATCAACCCTTGAGATCCCCGAACCTTGGCCTGGTTGTCTTCATCAAAGGAACTTTGGTGGTCTCAAGCTTAATCTTTAGTGGGCTATTGAACTCGAATACAAGTTCATAACTACCTACAGAGCAGAGTAGATACTACACTGAGCAACTGCCTCTATCATCGGCGAATAAGATGTGTTTGATTGATCTAACCTTTGGGGGTGTCCTCAGACACAAAGTCCTTTCGAAGAGCTGGGAGGAGGTGCGTTCCTTTTTGTTGAAGGTCGTTCGAGCTTTTCCTGGGAGTATGGCATGGGTTGCTTCATGAGTATCTCTATGAAGGGTTAACTACAAAAAGAAGACTCGAAAAGCCAACGAGTCCGAAATCCTTTCTCTCCAAGGTGAGCACTAGTTTGCTAGGGAAGATATTACATGTCTGAAAAGGCTTTATCTAAAAGCCCAGTGAGGGGCTTTCACCACCTCAAGAAAGCTATAAAGAACATCTGAAAAAGAGCTTAAGGCCCTGCACCAAATACATATATTCATATGTTTACTTTACATTTATGCTTATTTTACTTTTCCTAGCCTAGTTCACTACTGTCTAACGGCTCCCACTGCAGTACATGTATCTTAGGAGTAGATTAAAATTTTATAACCTTAAGTTGTCAGATCTCCATGTTCATCTGAGTTCCAATTCAGTTGTTCATACCCCGGTTATATCTTGTTGACCGTCTGCCTCAATCATCTATTCCGATAAGCATATCAAGTATTTATCTTATTTCTCACTTAGATTAGATTATCAAGCATGACGGTTATAACATGACCAATACATTAATTAAGATCGATCGTGTTCATGCTAGCCTTTATTCTATTATGTGAAAATCTCCTACTCTGATTGACGAATATCGTGTTAAAGCATTGGTGAAATAGAAAGTCTTTAAACCGGATGATTCTTTAATCGTTGGTACAAGGCAAAAGGAACTCATTCGTGAGGGTTAACTTCTTCTCTTGCTCAAATCACTCGAGTACGCCGCACAATCAATCAATGGTCGAAAGGCCTCTAGGTCTAGATCCAATCTCCAATTTGTTCATCTCAGCACAAAGGTACCGACCAATTTAATCAATATCCTTGAGTCAAGCAAAGCGGCGCTCGGTCCATCTATCTTGTGCAATCATACACGCATATATACTTCTGATCCAGGCCCTTGGTCACACGAGTGGCCTTGACTGGCTGAATTGAGAGTAACGAATGGAATTGACACCATTGTTGTTGCCACAAGGTCATAAAAGAAATTCATTTCTAATGTTATGTATGTTCCTGGGTTGGCTCAAAATTTGCTAAATTTTGGCCAATTAATAAGAAAAGGGTTATTATGTCATCTTTGATAATGATGCATGCATGGTTTATGATAAGAAACATATGAAGTTAGTATTCTCTATTAAAATGATTTTTTTAAAAGATATACTCACTATTATTTTCAGAGTTTGTATACAGTGCATTTAGTGCAACTAGTGAAGATTCTATATTGTGGCACAGACGGTATGCACATTTAAACTTTGGTGGGTTTCTTTTAATGCATAAAATGAACATGGCAATTAGTTTTTCGTTAGTGAAACATGATGGTAAAGTATGTAAAGAATTTGTATTTGGAAAACATCATCATGAACAATTTTCGATGGAAAAATTTTGGCGGGAAAATAAATCATTGATACTTGTGCATGCCGACATTTATGACCCTATGCAAGCATTGTCTTTAAGTGGGAGTAAATATTTTATCATATTTTTTTTATGATTGTGTTGGTTAAAAAATGCAGAGATACAGCAGAAAAATTAGAAAAACATAAATAAAAAATAGAAAGAGTGTTGCGGAGAGCTGAGGTACGTTACATTCGGTCTTAAAAATAGATTTGCCCTCGCACAAAAGGTTCCTGATGCCCTCGCACAAAAGGTTCTTCATTTGGCACGTGGGTGTTATCGATGCATGGGAGTCCCAACAAAGACACATTCTCTTGCTAAATGATACAATAGCTCTCCTTCAAGATCAATAACTTATGGACTGACTATTTGAAAAGTCCATTCTCTTGTCATTAATGGGTCAACTGTTTGAAAGACCAATTTCGAACGTGAATGGACTGATTATTTGAAAGGTTCATTCATTTGGCATAAATAAGTAGGGTGTTATCGTAAAGTATTCGGTTGTTACATTCGCTTTGAAATATCGCCCTCACAAAAAAGGTTCCTCGATGCACGGGGTCCCAACCCTTTTTGTAAATTGAATGAGTCGACCGTTTGAAAGACACATTCTCTTGCTTAAATGGAAAGACCAATTCTCGAACGTGAATGGACCGACTATTTGAAAGGTCAATTCTCTTTTATGAATGAATCGATTGTTTGAAAGACGCGTTCTCTTGCATAAATGGACTAACTGTTTAAAAGGTTCATTTATTTGTCTAACTGGATGAGCATTCCCAATCGATGTGCATTCACGCATCCATGCATTTAAATAAAATTGCATCGTGGATTATTTTGTATGTTTTATTTTTAAACTATGCTTAACTAATGCGATGGTGTGTAATCTTGAGGAAAATTCATACTAAGTTGGTCACTCGTCCTTTAAATATATAACTGTATAGGTAGTATAAGTGGTTTAAATGATATTCATGTTCAAGTTGATAAGGAACAAGGTACAAATATCGAAGATGCATGGTTGTATCTACCCAAGAGTAACTGCATGATCTTGCAGTTCAAGACTAGTTGCAATTTATTTTATTTCATGCGTAAAATTATTTCTTTTTTTCTTTGTAATTGTGACTATTAAGACATTAGTTTGTATAAGCCCCATGGGCAGCTACTCGTATATTCTAAATGTATATGTAAATTTACTTCATGCTTGATTTGTTTCCCTTCTGTTGGACCATTCACTTTAAAAAAGAAAATAAACTAAAAGAAAACTATAAGTGAAATTTGGCTATCTTTAAAAGTTAACACTCAGGTTTCCGAAAAACGAGTCGTGTACTCGGGTTTCGGGAACCGGGGTGTTACACAACTAGAGTTGGGGATTCACATCCCCGTACCTCTCCTCCCATCTATTTAAATGACATGTTATTCCCCGATTTATTTGGTGTTCACACTTAGGGATTGTCACTTCCATCCCTCACTCATTTCACGATTTTATACTCAAGATGCAATTTAATTCAAATAGATAATAACTGTAACAAATATAAGTGAAAAAGCATACCAAGAATATCATCCAAATATTTATTTGCATATCCTTACCCAGATGTCGTAATCAACATGAGCGCATTATTTCTTCTTTACATTATATTGATATCGTCTAAATAATACCTCTGCATACAACATTTTAGTCCAATGAGCACGTCTTTTTGCAATATTAGAATTTCTAAGGATATGAAGTTACAATTTCATTTCATTAATTAGACTTCCACTCATTTTTATATTGGCCCCTAATCAATATTTGGCTTTCCATTTAAGTTAAATAATCCAATTAGAATTACTTGTTAAATATATGAATTAGAACTCAATTTAGAAATTTAAATACTAAACCTTTCTTATTTCCATTAATGGGGTGTTTGATTTTTTTTCATTTAATTCCTTATAATTACAAGGAAATAAACCATTATTACCTCTTACATGCGTTTGCCAGGATACAAAAATGAGGGAGGAATTCTACCTCAAAAATAGACACGAAAAGGATTGACTTAAATTTATGGGCCCCACCATGATATATGTGACTTATCCACGCCATCGATCCATTTTACGACAACATTTTAAGCACGAGCGAAAAAATGAGGCAAAAACTCAAGTGGACTAGACCATAGAAACAATTATTCAAAAGACATCCACCATTAAATGTTTTTTTCTTCTTAAGGCCCACATTAATGCTTGTTTATCATATATCCTATTCATAAGGTAATAGAGACATAGATAAAGGAAAAACAGAAATATCAGCTTGATCCAAAACTTCTAGGGCCCTAAGAAATTTCCAACGATAGGCATTCCAGTCCCAGTGTTTCCTCCAGTGGGATCCACTAAAGCTCCGAAGCTACCTCATTTTTTTGGCTCACACCTTAAAATGAGGTTGTGGAAGGGATGGATGGCATGGATTGGTCACAAACATCACGATGGTCCCCACAGTTTTTATTGTTCCACCTCAAGTGTAAAGACATTAGTAGGTGATGTCATTGTCGCATAGGATCGATGCCTATAATTATAAAGTAAATAATGATTACCCATTTTTAGATATTTACATCAGTAATTGAAAAATTAAACAACCCCTAAATGAAGTATTATATTAAATTATGTCGTAATTACCTAATTTTTAAGTTCTAGCAATTGGCATTTTTTCTAATTTAAGACAAAATCCACATTTTATCTTAATGATCTCATTTATCAGAAAAACATGTGAATAGATCAACCGATTTTCTAAGGCACTTTAATAACAAACCAATATACATATATCTAGATAGCATAGCCAAAAGTAACTTCATTTCGATATGTTCTACTTAATATTGGTTACACCATTGAATTTTTCTATTATCGTACATATACATGTATTAGTCATACATTTCATAACTAGTTAACAAAATTTAGGATCCGAGCCATTGAAATATGGGCTATGCGATTGCACAAATTTTCACTAATAATGAGGTAACATTTTCAACACCCATCTATGTTAGAAAATTAAGTGTTTCTTGTACACAACGGAAGATAGAAGAAAAAGATAATGAGATGATCAGATCTATCGGGTTCAAGGCTTGACTTGAATAGTCAATTTCTCAAGACAGATTTGCTGCCCTTTTTCTGAAAATTTCAGCAAATGCAAATGAAGGAAATTTATAAATTGTCTTCAAGATACAATGAACTCTCAATCCGAATTTCAACACGAAAATTTACACATTTAAATGTTGAACAGATCTCTAGTTTTGACACCAATATGCCTTTAAGACGTTCAGAAAAAACTTAGCAAGAGATCAGATCGAGAGTAATTGCACGGAAGATATAATCTTAAGAATTAAGAGTGTTAACTTCTGGATTATAGTATCTAGGATTTATATCAATTGAAAGGTTATGGATTTCTTCCTGAAGAGATACTAATGTGACTCTTCAAGAAATCCATACTTATTCACAGCAAACAATATCCTTGCATAAAAGGATACGACTCATTGTCCTATGGCGGTTATTTCTGTACCCATTCAGAAAGAAACAGTTATCCAATAGTAAAAATTGCATCCACATGAGCGACACATGGCATAGGTGCGACATGTACAATCATGTCACAAGTACTCTCAATCAACAAAAAGATAATAAAACATTAGGGTACCATGGCCTAAAAAGTTTGAACTGTGTGCCAAAAAGACTAAGGCTCTTTTTGCTCCTTGCGATAATGTGCATGTGCGAAGTGTTAAGTGCGCCTAATAAAGTACCCAAGTAGCCCTACAGCCTACGCCGGCTGGTTGCATAAGTAAAAACCCCTTCTCTTACCGACTGACTATACACACTATTTATGAAAAGTTTAAATAATTAATATATTTATTTACTTTCTAAAAATAACATTTATTTTTTAAATTTATTTTTATTCTAAAAAACACAACAATCCCCCACAATTTCAAAAATAGAATTAGATTCTAGAACGAATGTCATATTAGTATAAATAGGTACATAGGTAAAGGTATCTTTTGGATTTAAACCTTTACTTTAGTGTATACGTATCAAAGTTATGCCAGGTACTTAGTGACTCATTAGTCTAGAACTAAAGACCTTATATGACTAACCGGACACATAACACACATCTATTCATATATAACTGGAGATCTAAAAGTAAGCACATTTCTGGCCTTGTGAGTATCCTTATTTCATGAGTATTTTAGAGACAACCCCAATCTCCTCAAAAGCGGCCTCACTTCTCTGCTCATATAGGTATATCTATCAAAGATGATTCTGCTTCATCTAAGCAAAGTCTGTTTATAGCTCTATGTAATGCCTTAAAAATCGGGGGTCGAGCAGGAGCTCAACTCCCGAGTTCCAACACATCACTTATACAACATAGATAATGATGATTAAATGTTGTCTATATTAGCACATTAAACCTGAATGAGATTAAATCAAAATAGCATATCATACTCCAGAAAGGATTAAGTTAAGCAAGCGAAAGACTGTGATAGATATATAAACGTATAAGTAACCATAGGTCTCCTGAGTATGATCGTGTTACCAGGTCAATAATTTACATGTAAAGTGTCAAAATATACAAAGTGTGTAATATCATCTAATCTGCAACCCTGCAAGCCCCGTCGATCAGGACACGGTTCACATGGACCCGCCCGAGAACTGCATGTAGGAGAATGCCTCATTGTCATCCTCGAAGTCTGGCTCCACCTCGTAGGCATCACCACCACCTGTAGCTAAGACATAGTCTAGTTGGTGTGTACAACATCGTCCCAGAACGTGGGAGTGAGTGATCAACTCAGTGGAGCTATAAAGCAAAGGTTAACAGGTTATCAATTTAGTCACGAAGTAATGATAATGCAATACAACAATCAGGTTCTAAATACTCTTGTTAATGCAAGGATGATATGAAATAATGATGCATGCCCTCGCCTACGCTCCCTCAACGACTTCATCTCACGATCGCGGGATGCAATCCTTCCTCAGTGCTTGACCTGCTACGCCAAAGGCACACGTAATGCGGTGCATGCTCGTGATTAGTCAGGTTCTTACTTAGGTTTATTCATACAGCAGGATTGAGAAGCTAAGATACCTCTCTTATATCAATGCCCAAACAATGATCTATTCTAAGGTCGTTAGTCCTAGTAAATCTCATACGATATTGCGGTTCTAGGTTACTATAAAGGGCTCGTCACCTGATCAGTGTAGGCCTAGTTTATACTCTAGTTGCTACGGAAAGACTCGTCGCCTCAACGCGGTCTCAGAGTATGTTTGAGGTCACTACAAAGGGCTTGTCACCTTATCAATGTAGGCTGACAGCTCGAATACAATGTCTCATACTACCGTATTTGGCTCACGAGGCGATATTGCTCACTGGTCACTACGGGGAGGCTCTTCACCCCAGCGTAGGTCAACAACTCGACCACAGTGTCCCATAACACCATGCCTGGCTCATAAGTCTTAGTGGATCGAGGTACCAAGGTTAAATGGACTTTCCACTGGTGAGTTTGGTACCTTAGATTCAAGCAGTAGCATCCATACATGGTGAACATACATTGAGCCAATCGGGTTGCTAGACACGCTTGACTAGTACGAGCACACGTTGATTTGATCGACATGGAGTGCATAAGCATTCCATGTGACCTAACCACTGTCGTCAAATGACGTACGACTCGGATTCGTCGAACGTATCTGTCGTGGCTGAAACTAAGTCAGCCACTCAATCGGAACCAATACCAATTGCCTGGACTACATCGTAGTCCCAAACACACTTCAAATACGATAGGAATACATATATGCTAGTCCAAAAAGTACATAGCAACCAACATAAATATAAGTCTCATTTAAGCATTTCAATAAACACATAGTGTACATGTTAGCATACATAGGCATTTCGACCATACTGCACGTAGTAGTGATATAAGTTACATAGAGGAAACTACAACCATAGCTAAGGGGATTAAGAATCCTATCTCAACACCCTCATTTCATGCATTTCAACAGGTATATCCTCATTGAGGCAATTTATTAAATACTTAGACTACACATTCCAACATACATGTATTAGGCTAGCTATAACATATATTCTGGCAAAGCCTTTTTATAAAAGAGTTACCACATATACAACAAGCATATATTCATAGTTAATAATCATGGCAAGCATGAATCCAAATTCCATACTCATTCAATCATATCTACAAACACATGGAATACACTATATTCGACATAGTTCATATATGTGTGTAAAACGCGGAAACATCATATCTAAGCATGTGATAGCAATCAAGTCAGTCATAAATCATTACTGACATTGAAAGCCTTGAAAACCATAACCTAATCATTTATAGTCTGCACCTTTCACCGGTAGACTCGTATCGAACTCAATTTAAACACTAAGTCTTTGTCTACGGCACAACGGCAACCTATAGTATGAAATAGGTTAGCTATTCTATCTCTTACACTATTTGAAACCCTGAAACAGATTAGTGTTAGGATTTCTTATCCAAGAACAGCGTCGGAATCACCCGTATAGCGATACAATAATAGTAGTTAAGCATGTGGAGCGTCGGGATTGAATCCCAGGAACCAACTCCAGCTCTCTCTCTCTCGCTTTCTCTCTCTTTCCTTCTCTCTTTTCTCTTCTCTATCCTAGGGTTACAAATTCGTATGACATGAGAGAGTGAGGGTTTTAGGTCTTTATATAGGCCTAGAACTTTTGGGAATGGCCCCAGAGTCATTGTATACTTAGGTTATAGCCAAATAGGGGCTGTTTCAATCCAACGGATCACTTCTGGAGGCCTCTTTTCTGCATGCGGTCGGACTTAAGCTCCGTGGCATTGGATCTAGGTCGAATTAAGTTTTCAATCCGATCGAATTTACAGATCAACTGTGGTGGATCAGTTTCAGTTCAACGGTCACCGATTCTTGATCAGGGCCATAAGTACACTGACATGTGTATGAAATTTTTCCTAACCCGAGGGTGTAATTGAGTCAGATTTTAACTGTCTGAAACCTTAGATTTGGCCCGCAAGTGAACCGACTCAATTTACTTAAGTTTCATTTCATATGCTAAAGATATTCGCATTTCTCACACACTTTGCTCCGGGCTCAAGTAGTGCGTTTCTGGATACTGTTAGGACTTGATTTCTGTTGAGGGTCAAATATTGCATATCAGACCCTAGTTATTGCTTGGATTTACGAACATAATATTGTTTAAAGGCCGACTTAATCGTGTTTATACTGCAGGTCGAATTTAGGAGCTGTGATTGTAAAAGAGCACTAAAAGTGTAGATTTGACGCTCTGATGACACCAAAGGCAAGGGACGGACCCCAGTGAACCAAGATCAACGCCCGAGATCCAAGGAAATCAAGAAACTGAAGCTCAAGTGGCCTGAAAGTCAGCCAGAATGCAAGATTACAGGGTTCCCACCGTCCGTTTGGCTCGAAACTTCATACATGGCCTGAGGACCATAAATTAACCGTACACATCAAAAATCATCCGTTGGATCCCTCTGGAAGTGACCCAACGGACAAATCAGCCTATAAAATGGTAAAGTGGGGCCCACCTGATATCTAGATCTGCTTCAATTTCGGTCTCAACTCATTAAATGAGCTGAGGAAATGAATGGACGGAATGGATTTCAGTCGAACATCACAGTGGACCTCGCATATACATCGCGTGTACATGGGTATCCGATGCCTGAGCCGCACCGGACGGTCAGCCCGGTCAAAGACGGGCTGACCCGTCTTCTTTCGCGCGCAGCAACAGCGGACGCACCTGCGTCCGCTGATTTTGAACAGTGGGCCCCACTCGTTGCCTGTGTTGATGATCAGGACCGTCCATTCGGTCTAGGAGGTGTTTGATACCCTCACCTAGGTGTCCTTTTGACCCATGCATGGACAAACACGTAGATCTCTGATTAAACGTAAGACGGACGGCTGGGTTACAATTCAATAGGCTACACTTAACTCGATCCAAAACCAGTTATCCCTGAACGGTTTTTTGTCGAGAATATTATGGACGGAGTGGATTTTCCACTCGACATCGATGTGGGGCCCACTATCATCACAACAATCATTGTGGAAGCTCTGTTACGCAACAGAGCTTGCGGAGGGCGGCTGTGGGCCAAAAACGTGATCAAGATCACGTGTGTATGCGTAATCCGGACCGTCCATTCGTTCTAGAAGGTCGAACCGACCGTACAGAAGGAGTTTCTCCAAACCCATGCACGCATACGTGTTAAGATCAACGATCACAATCGGACAACTTGCACTGATTGCATCGTAATTTCTACCATGGGCAGCGTCAAAAACATTCCAAAAACTGGTTATTTCCAGCTAAAATCTCGCTGCAAACACAATAGACGGAGTGGATTTCCTACACGCCAACTGAAGTGGGCCTCACTCACAACTCAAGAAGAGATCCGTTTTTTCTAAATAGAGTCTGTTCTACGCCGCAAACTGCAGGAGCTTTACGCTGAGTTTCGCACTGACTCCACGGTTCTCAACAACCTATTTTTGTTATAAAAAGAAGAGAGAAGAAAGAACGAGGGGAGGATCAGAGAAGAGCCGGGAATCATCATCTGGAGCTGATCAATTGGCTGGGAACGTCAGTGAGAGTATTTTTCTTTATTTTTTATTTGCTGTTTTTATAGATATATTAATTTTGAGAGATTTAGCCTTAATCATGTTGGGCTAAACCTCTTAGCTAGGGCTAAGAGGTGAAGCTTGTAGCGTGATGGGATGTCTCTTTGCTTGTGCCTTTGTTTAGACTGAATTTGATGTTGATTTGGGTTTTTATTAAGGGAATGTTTTCAGTCTTTAATGGTCTGTTGTGACTGAAATTACAATGGGTTTGCAATGGCTTTGAGCATGTTCTTTTCCTCTTTATGCTTATGACATCAGGAAGCCCTGTTGTTCACCATCGTCTCCTGGGCATGGTCGGATGACGGTCCCCTTCATAACCTTCATGGCATGTTGATTGGTTGGTAATTAGGTAATTCTGTTGTTTGCTTTGTCTCCTGGACATGGTTTGGTGATAGAATCCATTCTAATTCATATACCTCTCATCTCTTGAAAACTATATCAATGGCAGTTCAGTAAATTTCCATAATTTGTGATACAGGCATAAGATCTCCCTGATCTCTATAAGTGGATCTTCTGAATCCCTAGTTTCCTTCTTTTGAATTCTCTTAAGTTTTACATTACTATTTCACTATTATTCCTCAAAATTCATCTGATTTAGAATTCATCTTAGTCTAGTTCTAGTTCTGGTAAATTTCAGATAACGTACATGTTTCAGTCCCTTGGGATTCGACCTCGGTCTTACCGAGTTATTACTACATCACAACCCTATATTTGGGGAGTGAACAATTTCTGAGATGGTAGTCAAGCCCAGTAAGGCAGTCATAACTATATAGTTTCATGGTCATCAAACTTTCGACATGCAGTCCAGGTCCGATACAGAGTTTCAAGATGCTGCCGAGAGCAACTGGGTTTAGAGATTGATCCTAGATTATAGGGTAATGTAGCGTTAACAATTTTACAAGTTTTGGGTCTTGCGGTTTGTATTTAAAGTGGTTCAGGCGAATTTTTCAGCTAATCTAGTTTAGCACTTAGTTAATTTTGCCTAATTTCTAAAGGATTTGGTCATAAGTGATTTCTGTCTGAGGTGGTACTCGGGTCTTTGTACGAATTTTTCCGAGACGTGATAATCTACCCCCCTTCAAGAAAAATTTTGTCCTCGAAATTAGTACATTTTCGTACTCCTCAAGAATCAGAGGGTAGTTCTTTCGAACCTCAGCTTCTGTTTCCCAAGTAGCCTATTCTTTAGTGTGGTGCGTCCACAACACTTTCACAAGTGAGATAACCTTGCTACGTAATACCTGCTCCTTCCTGTCTATGATACGCGTCAGTCACAGTACATATATAGCGTCCTCACTTAACTGTACCTGCTCCCACTTGATAATGTGGGAAGGATCAGGAACGTATTTCTTCAGCATAGATACATAAAATACGTTGTGCATGCCCGCGAGTGGTGTGGACAAAGCAAGGCGATATGCGACCACCCCCACTCGATCAAGTATCTGGAATGGGCCAATGAATCGTGGCGTGAGTTTCCCCTTCTTTCCAAACTGAAGGACTCCCTCCATAGGAGATACCTTTAGAAACACATGGTCCCTGACCTCAAACTCTAACTGTCGCCGCCTTGTATCGACATAGCTCTTCTGTCTGTTCTGTGCTGCCAGAAGTCGAAGCCTGATAATGTCAATCTTCTCTGAGGTTGTCTGAACTAACTCTGGGTTAATCAGGCTCTTCTCACCAACCTCCGCCCAACAATGCGGTGACCGACAGGGGCAACCATACAAGGCCTCATAGGGAGCCATGCCAATACTCACCTGAAAGTTATTGTTATACACGAACTCTGCATAATGAAGACAATCATCTCAACTGTCCTTGAAATCTAGCACGCAAGCTCACAACATGTCCTCTAACACCTGGTTTACTCATTCCGTCTGCCCGTAAGTCTATGGGTGGAACGCGGTACTGAACTTCAACTTCACACCCATTGCTTCGTAGATACAAGTCCAGAAGATAGATGTGAATCGCATGTCTCAGTCCGACACGATCTCCAGAGGAACTCCATGTAGACGCACAATCTCCTTGATGTAGAACTTGCCCAAGTCGTCTGCCGAGTTCAAAACTTTAATAGGGAGGAAATGAGCCGATTTCTTTAACCGGTTCACAATCACCCAAATGGAATCATGTTCCTTCCTAGTCTTCGGTAGCCCAGAGATAAAATCCACAGAGATGAAGTCCCATTTCCATTCTGCTATGGGCATGGGTTGAATCAGTCCAGGAGGTCAGCGATGCTCTGCCTTGACCTGCTGGCAAGTGAGACAACGGGACACATAATCTACTATGTGGACCTTCATGTTGTCCCACCAGTACAAACGCCTCATGTCTCGATACATCTTCGTGCTTCTAGAATGCATCGCCAATTTCAAACTATATGCTGCCTCGAGTACCTCCTATCTCAAGCCATGAAGATCTGGGACGCATAGGCGACCATGGTAACGTAAGCCTCCATCCGTACCAACTCTCCACTCGGTGTCCTCATCATCGCTAGCCTGCTCTCGAAGCTCAGACAATCGTCTGTCGTCCTTCTGGGCCTCAATGATCCTATCATCAATAAGTGGCCGCACACAAACATGCGAGATGCTCTAGAACGGCTCCTCCACGGTGAGCTTCTGCTCGAAGTCTTGCACGAACTCTACCATACTCCATTCTGCCACAATCAACGAAGCCGCAAACTCTATGGCCTTTTTGCGGCTTAACGCGTCAGTCACAAGGTTAGCCTTACCTAAATGGTAGGAGACTCGAACTTGAAGTCCTTCAAGGTTTCCATCCATCGCCGCTGTCTCATATTCAGGTCCCGCTGAGTGAATATATATCTGAGGCTCTTGTGGTCGCAAAAGAACTCGAACTCCTCTCCATAGAGGTAACGTCTCCAGAACTTCAGTGCAAAGATGACGGCTGCTAACTTTAGGTCATGTGTAGGATAGTTCTCCTCGTGTTTTCTTAACTGTCTCGAGGTATAAGCAATCACCCTGTCCTTCTACATAAGAACACAACCCAGACCAACGCGAGATGCGTCGGTATATATAGTATACCTAACCCCCTATTCTGACAATACTAGCACAGGGGCGGACATTAGCTTGTCCTTCAGCTCTTGAAAAGCTGCTTCCACCTTCTCATTTCAGGCGAACCTCAAATCCTTCCGTGCAACTGAGATAGCGGTCTGGCAATCTTGGAGAAGTCCCTAATAAATCGACGGTAGTACCCTGCCAGACCAAGAAAGCTCCTCACCTCAGCAACTAGAGGTGGGCATGTTAGATCCGATCCAGTGGATCCGACCCGATCTGACCTGACCCGGTACCGTTCCGAATAGAACCGACGGCCTAGATCGGCCCTGATCGAGTTTTTCCATTCAAATCCGATCTTTTTTCAGATCAGGTTTGGATAGTGGTGTACCCGGACAGAATCGATCCGAAAACCGAACCGAAAGGGTCCGACCTGACCCAGGATGTAAATATCCCTCCATTATATAAAATATCTTATATCTTTGGCTTTTCGTTGGGCGCCAAAAAAACCAGCCCAATATACACTTACCCCCCAACTTTATATCTCTCTATCTCTCTTTATCTTTGTTTATCTCTCTCTCTCCGTTTCTGTTGAAGAAGAAGGTAAGAAAAAACCAAGTTAAATATCCTACGGTAGATCAAATAGTTTTCCTTCTGCAGTTGAGTTTCGAGATTTCTCTGTTAGAAACTGTGGATAGCTGAGTATGGAAGAGAGAAAGTGAAAAAGAGACGTAGCAAACATCGAAGGAAGAAGGTTTGCATACAGCTATTTACAGGCGTGACGGTCAGACCCAGAGACGGAAGCGGACGTTAGCAAGTTCCGTGGGTCTAATCATGAGGTATGTGTTATATCCAAATCATCCATCCATTTTGCAATATCCTATTAAGGCTTGAGACAAAAATAAGACAGATTAACTATTAACTGGCCCACACTTCGGAAAGCAGCGGGGGTTGAATGTCTACCATTAAAACCCTTGTTGGGTTCACAGAAGTTTTAGATCAACATGAAATTTGATTTTCCACTTCATTCAGGTCTTTGTGACCTTATGAACAGATTGGATGGAAAATAAACATTATGGTGGGCCTACAAATTGTTTAACGGTGAAAATCATCATATCTGCTGATATTTATGGTGTGGTCCAGATGATCTTTGGATCTGATTCATTTTTTTAGATAATGCTTTAAAATGATCTCTAAAAATAGATGAACGGTATAGATATAATAAATACATCAATGTGGGGCCATGTAACTTTGATCGCCTTTGAACCGTTCGTACAACTCGGAGCTCAAGGAGCGTTAGTGCTCGTCTTCGCATGACACGTACCTAGAGCAGGTGGATAGTTGGCATGAGCTATACAGTCTTCTCGGATTGCGTAATGAGTTACTCATCCGCTTTTATCGTATTGAGTAAACTCAGCTAGGCCCACCGCGAATGCATGTAGTTCATCCACGCCGTCCATTCGTTTTGCCAAATTATTTTATGGGTTCAACCCAAAATTGATGCATATACAAAGCTCAAGTGAACCATACCACTAGAATAGGTGGAAGTATTGATTTCAACCGTTGAAAATTTTTTAAGGCCCTAGATGATGTTTATTTGTCATCCAACCTGTTCATAAGATTACAAAGACTTGGATGAAGGGAAAACACAGATATCAGCTTGATCTAAACCCTCTATTGTCTCCAAGAATTTTTCAACGATAGATGTTCAATTTACACTGTTTCCGGTGGTGTGGTCCATTTGAGGTTTGGATATAGTCCATTTTTTGGATAATGCCTTAAAATTATGTTTAAAAAAGAGATGGACGGAGTGGATACAATGCATGAATGCCACTGGGGCTCATTGAGTTTACTCAGTACGCTTACCGTACTGAGTAGGCAATCCGCATCATACAAAGCTTCTTCAAGAAGCTTTCGCAGTGAGATAATATCGCATCCCATTGAGTGAACTATGTGGGCCCGTCTTAAATATTTTTGGTTTATCCACACCGTCCATCAGTGTTTTCAGGTCATTTGAGGGGTTGATGCTAAATTTTAAATATATCTAATAATCAAGTAGATCACACTGTAAGAAACAGTGAGAATAATGATTTCCACACCGTTGAAAAATGGACAGTCGGAACCTCGCCTAATTCGATCCGACTCAGTTTTCCTGACTGAGTCGGACTCGGATCAGTTCATACTAGTAGGGATTCGGATCTGTTCGAGTTAGATGACTCAAATCCGATACCTAATCGGCTCGAGTACAGGTAAGGCTATGCAGATTGCGATCAGAGTCGGATGGGACCAAATCCGATCCGACTCGGTCCGATGCCCAGCTCTATCAGTAACCGAACCGGGTTGTTCCCAGTCCTGAACCACGGCTACCTTAGCGAGGTCAACTGATATCCCTTCCTTGGATACCACATGTCCCAGGAACTTGACTTTCTCTTTCCAGAAGTCGCACTTCTTGTACTGTGCGAACAACTGGTTCTTCTTCAGGGTACCCAAGACTGCTCGCAGGTGTTCCTCATGCTCTTCCCGACTCTTGGAGTATATCAGAATGTCATCTATAAACACGATAATAAATCGAAATAAAAACGGCCGAAACACCCTGTTCATCAGGTCCATGAACACAGCCGGTGCGTTCGTAAGGCCGAACGACATCACGAGAAACTCATAGTGTCCGAAACTGGTCCTGAAGGTCGTCTTCTGCACGTCCTCATTTCTAACGCACAACTGATGATACCTTGACTATAGATCAATCTTCGAGAAGTATTGCGCCCCCTTCAGCTGATCAAACAGATCATTTATCCTGGGCAAAGGATACTTGTTCTTCACCATCACCTGATTCAACCTGCAATAATCAATACATAATCGCAATGAACCATCTTTCTTCTTCATGAATAACACGGACGCTCCCTAAGGGGACACATTGGGTCGTATAAAACCTGCCTTTAACAAGTCATCAATCTGCCGCCTCAGTTCCTCTATCTCGCATGGACGCATGCGATACGTCGGTAGTGAAATGGGTATCGCACCGGGCATCAGGTCGATAGTAAAGTCGATCTCGCACTGAGGAGGTAGTCCAGATATCGCCCTAAACACGTCCATTAAATTCCGAACTACTGGCATGTCATCAAGTGTCGGATCATCCACATTTTCTAACAAGGTGGCATAACAGCTAACACGGCAGGGCCAACTGACTTTCATGGAAAAGTAAAGACTGTGCCCTCAGGTCCATTGGCTATCACTGCCCAGGTATCGCAATCAATCCCCGCCTTTATCTCGGTGAGTCAATTCATACCGAGGATAACGTCGTAGTGGTATAGTGGGGCAACGATCAGATTCATGTGTATTGTCCTGCTTCCTAAGTCTACTGAGCAACCCTCACAAGTCCTGCTAACGTCTGAAAAAGTCCATTTAACTGTAAGGATCCTCATTCCCTTCGTGGGAGCCGTACCCAATCTCAGTCGCTTGACTGTTACGCATGATATGATCGAGATAGTGGACCCGGTGTCCACCAACAAGAAGACAAGTGTACCTTGAATGTGAGCCGTGACTTCAAAAGCCATGGGTGTTGTGGGTACTGCCTCTGATGCCTCAGCTGTGAGTGAATACACACGAGCCTGTTGCGGGCGGTTCGGTTATAGTACCATAGGTCGCTGAGGCGGCCTGAACCAAGGTGCAGGTGGCCGAAATGATGGATGCACTGGTGCTGACTGCAGAGGTGGTGCTAATATGACCTAAGGAAGCTGTCGGTTGATCCTCTGAGGTGGCGAAAACCCGATGTCCCTCATCCTGGTGAAGCAATTTGTCTCCATGTGGCCTGACCTCTTGCAGTAGGTACACCACATGTCAGATCGTCTCATTGGGGCTGGTGCAACCATAAGCCTGGGCGGTGAATCTATACGTGGCCTCTTACCGAGGAACAATCTGCTCGGAGGATCCGGTCGCGGCCTAGAAGCCATAGATGCTCGCATACCGGACTGCCTGTCCCCATCCTACTCAGCTTGCATAGACATGCTCATTAGCTCAGCATAGCTGGGTATGCTAGCGCAGCACATCTTCGAGGGAATCTCGGGTCGTAGACCCTAAGAAAATCGTCGCATATGCATGGCTCATCTGTCAATATCAACGGAGCATACCTGCCCAGCTCCATGAATCGGTTCTCATATTCTGTCGCTGTCATCCCTCCCTGACGGAGGCGAAGAAACTCACTTTCCTTCTCATGCCGATAAGTGAGGGGATAATACTTCTCATGGAAGTGGGTCTCAAAAGCTGCCCACGTCCATACGTATCTAACGACAATAGTCCGAAGGACACTATCTTACCAGAGGCTAGCCTCCTCAAACATGAAGTTGACTAGCTCAACCTGCTCTGCCTCAGTGCAATGCAGCGGTTTCAGCATCTTGGAGATGCGGTCAAGCCAATACTCGGCCTCCTCGGGTCGATGAGTACCCACAAAGGTAGGAGGCCGCAAACGCTGGAATCGCTCGAATGTGCTGCTAGCACTCATGTTCCCAGCACGGCGCAGAGGTGATGCAGGTGGAGTCACCCCTATACTCTGGGCAAAAATCCCCGCCATGGTAGCCAGAAACTATTGCTGTTGCTGTTATTGTTATATCTGCTGCTGCTGCATCAACAACATCATCTACTCCAGCCTATCAGAAGGTGGATCAAATTGTGGTATCTGAGGCATTGAGGTAGACGCACGGTTCTGCTCAGGAATCAACGGTGTAACAGGTGGTACCACAGATAGTGCCACGGGCGGTGTCATAGGTGTCGGCCCAGCAGTGGGGCCAGTGGCCAGCTGAGAATCTGGCATGGTCTCGTATGTCAGACCCAAGCTGGGGTCCATATGGCTATCGCTTAGGGGAAAGGCCCCGTCAAATGATTCACCCAGTGAGAGACGTGCTGAGCTCCGCGAGCTCTTAGGTGGTATTCTCTACATTCAACATAAGGTGCAACCCAGGTCAGATTCAGCATACTCACAACTCAACCACAGCATTAACACGCAACTTAAAGAAACTTCATGCATTTCATTTACCAAAATTTATCACAATACATAAGATGTGGAATTACATGGATCATGATAGGAAACGCATGTGAACTAATCTAACGAAAACCTTAAACACTAAAACACACAACTAACCCTACCATACTACTAAGCCCATCAAGGCTATAGATAAAAACAAGTAAGCAAACAAACAAACAAACTAGAAGACGACTATATGTATGCCTAGTCATTAGAATCAGGCGATGGAGGAGGTGCACCCTTGTCCTGTACACAGCACAGGATAGCCTCCAATGTCTGAGACACCTTCTTGAATTTTCGTTTCATGAAGGCCTCGGTCTCATCAAGCTTGGTAAGGGCCGGTCCAAGTTCGGCCCAGACCTGTCTTACCTCTTGTCGCAGGGCAGCTTAGCTCTCCTCAATTCGAGCCCAGCGGGCTTTTGAAGCAGCCCGATCTATATCAGAGCACTCTCGTATAGCAGGAGGAGAGCCCTCATCAGTATTATGGGCCTCCTCTTCCTCTTCATGCTCTCCTTCTTCCCTTATCTCATCCCCTTCTTCATCAGTCTCCTCTTCTTCGTTTTCCATCTCATCCTCACTCTTGTCGAGTCGGGCTTGACGCTGTCGCAGCCCAATCTCCATGTAGTTGAGAGTAGTGTCGTTGATGAAATGGATCGGTATAGGAAGTTTTGCGCCAAGTCCATAGCCGAATTCACGTGCAAGCTTGCATATGAGTCGGCCGAATGGAAGTGAGATGGTGGTCCTATTAGAGAGTACAGCCAAAACTATCTGTCACAACACGTACGTAGGCAAGCACAACTTCTCTCCCTAACCAGCTTGGTACAGAAAATCTACCATCAGGCACGTGCGCTCGCTACGATTGCTCCATCTGGGGTACGCATTGTAAGTGAAGATGTGGTGGAGTAGGCGAAAGTCGCCAGTCATATTGGTTGCTAGGAGGCTATTGTTTGAATTCCAGTCAGCTAGTTAGCCACAAAGGAATCGCATGCGGCGATCCCTCTCACGCGCAGTCCTAAGACTCTCCTCACTAGCTGGACGCCTCCAAGTGGCATTCCCATGAATCGGGCTATTAAGCCCACATCAACCATGGCATCCCGCCTTCCCATGGGAATTTTGAACTGTAAAGGCTTCAACGTAGGCTCTCGAATATGGGCGTAGAAGGCTCGGACAGTGCCCACATTTGCATGAGACTTTCCCTCAAATACGAGACCCCACTCGGCTTCCACCAGGCGATCCATCAGCAGATAGTCTCCAAAAAGCCCCTTGTCCACATGTGCTTCAAAAAGGACCCTACGGACCTCATATCTCCCATGGGACAAATCAGCCAGCAAGGTTCTTGGGAGAGGAGTCTGCGGATCGAGGTCTCGCTTATTCTATATCTCTCGTTCAATGCTTGAACCTGCAGCGGCGCCTCTTTGCTTGCTCAAACGGGTAGGGCGGCTAGGCCCGGCTTCATCCAAATGAGCTCTCTTCTTCCCCATGAGAGAAAGAAGCATGGAAATCGAGAAAATGGTCGTCACAAACTCGAATAGAGCCATTGGAGTGGAATAAAATGGGGAAATAGGATGGGTTGTTCAACGGGGTTTTTGTGACTCAAAGGAAGGTTTGAGCACTCAAATGAAGGGAAATGAAGGAGATAGAAGAGGGGTTTTGATGGAAAATGATGGAGGGGTGTGTGTATTGAAGGAAAATGAGGAAATGGGAGAATGGAAGGAATATTTGGAGAGAAACAAGGGTTTTGGAAGAAAAAAGGAAAGCTTGGAGGGGTGGGAAAGGAAGGAGGGGAGCAAACGAACCAAATAGGAGGGGTCCCACGTGATTTCGTGGGCCCCACAGCATCCCACACTCGTCGGCCCGACAGGCCCGTGCCTGCCCGAATGGCCCGATCCAGGGAATCGACGAGGCCTCGCCGATCGGGTAATGCCATCGCCAGTCCCTAGACACTTCGTCGAGGGCTCGCCCTTTGGGCGATGGTCTGCCCCCCCAGGGTGCTGGAAACATGTGAGGCCCACTCTGGGTCCCCCGATTTATACGGTTTGGCCTCCCGACTCCGTCTCGAGTCGTTTTGGGTCCTATCTCATGTACATTCACATTTTCTAGGTCATTTAGGGTTGGAATTGGTTAAATCTTCGTTTAGATCCGTCGATTGATGGTTTAGAAGTAATCCGGGATCACCTCAAGTGATCATGGGTTCGTACGGGCTCGATCTCAGCGATCGATTTTAGTGAATTTCGCCGATTAGCGAAACTGGGAATCCTATGCCTGTTTCTACATTTTTTCATACCCTCCTAGGTCAAAGTATGTCAGTATGCATCGTGTGACCATAACACAGGTCCGATTTAATCCAAATCATGCTCTGATACCAACTTGTAATGCCCTGAAAATCGGGGGTCGAGTAGGAGCTCAACTCCCGAGTTCCAATGCATCACTTATGCAACATAGATAATAATGATTAAATGTTGTCTGTATTAGCACATTAAACATAAATGAGATTAAACCAAAACAGCATATCATACTCCAGAGACGATTAAGTTAAGCAATTGGAAGACTGTGATAGATATATAAACGTATAAGTAATCGTAGATCTCCTGAGTATGATCGTATCACCAGGTCAATAATTTACATGTAAAGTGTCAAAATATACAAAGTGTGTAATGTCATCTAATCTGCAACGCTGCAAGCCTTGTCGATCAGGACACAACTCACATGAACCCGCTCGAGAACTGCATGTAGGAGAATGCCTCATCGTCATCTTCGAAGTCTAGCTCCACCTCGTAGGCATCACCACCACCTGCAGCTAAGACAGAGTCTGGTTGGTGTGTACAACACCGTCCCAGAATGCGGGAGTGAGTGATCAACTCAGTGAAGCTGTAAAGTAAAGGTTAACATGTTATCAATTCAGTCACGCATTAATGATAACGCAATACAACAATCAGGTTCTAAGTACTCTTGTTAATGCAAGGATGATATGAAATAATAATGCATGCCCTCGCCTACACTCCCTCAGCGACTTCATCTCACGATCGCAGCATGCAACCCTTCCTCAGTGCTTAACCAGTTACGCCAAAGGCACATGTAATGTCGTGCATGCTCGTGATTAACCAGGTTCTTACTTAGGTTTATTTATACAGCAAGATTGGGAAGCTAAGATACCTCTCTTATATCAATACCCAAACAATGATCCATTCTAGGGTCGTCAGTCCTAGTAAATCTCATACGATATTGCGGTTCTAGGTCACTATAAAGGGCTCGTCACCTGATCAATGTAGGCCTAGTTTATACTCTAGTTGTTATGGAAAGACTTGTCGCCTCAACGCAGTCTCAGAGTATGCTCAAAGTCACTACAAAGGGCTTGTCACCTTATCAGTGTAGGCCAACAGCTCGAATACAGTGTCTCATACTACCGTATTCAGCTCACAAGGCGGTGTTGCTCACTGGTCACTACGAGAAGACTCGTCGCCTCAGCGTAGGTCGACAACTCGACCGCGGTGTCCCATACCACCATGCCCAGCTCATGAGTCTTAGCGGATTGAGGTACCAAGGTTAAACGGGCTTTCCACTGGTGAGTTTGGTACCTTAGATTCAAGCAGTAGCGTCCATACATGGTGAACATACATCGGGCCAATCGGGTTGCTAGAAACACTTGACTAGTACGAGCGTACATTGATTTGATCAACATGCAGTGCATAAGCATTCAGCGTGACTTAACCACTGTCGTCAAACGACGTACGACTCGGATTCGTCGAACGTATCTGTCGTGGCTGAAACTAAGTCAGCCACTCAATCGGAACCAATTACCGATTGCCTGGACTACGTTGTAGCCCCAAACAGACTTCAAATACGATAGGAATACATATGTGCTAGTCCAAAAAGTATGTAGCAACCAACATAAATATAAGTCTCATTTGAGCATTTCAACAAGCACATAGTGTACATGTTAGCATACATAGGTATTTCGACCATATAGCACGTAGTAATGATATAAGTTACATAGAGGAAACTACAACCATAGCTAAGGGGATTGAGAATCCTATCTCAACACCCTCATTTCATGCATTTCAATAGGTATATCCTCATTGAGGTAATTTATCAAACACTTAGACTACACATTCTAACATACATGTATTAGGCTATAACATATATTTTGGCAAACCCTTTTTACAAAAGAGTTACCATATATACAACAAGAATATATTCATAGTTAATAATCATGGCATGCACAAATCCAAATTCCATACTCATTCAATCATATCTACAAACACATGGAATACACTATATTCGACATAGTTCATATATGTGTGTAAAACGCGGGAAACATCGTATCTAAGCATGTGATAGCAATCAAGTCACTCATAAATCATCACTGACATTGAAAGGCTTGAAAACTATAACCTAAATATTTATAGTCCACACCTTTCGCCAGTAAACTCGTATCAAACTCAGTTTAAACACTAAGTCTTTGTCTACGGCACAACGATAACCTATAGTATGAAATAGGCTAGCTATTCTATCCTTTACACAATTTGAAACCCTGAAACAGATTAGGGTTAGGATTTCTTACCCAAGAACGATGTTAAAATCGCTCGTATACCGATACAAGAATAGTAGTTAAGCACATGGAGCATCGGGATTGAATCCCAGGAACCAACTCCAACTCTCTCTCTCTCACTTTCTCTCTCTTTCCTTCTCTCTTTTCTCTCTTCTCTCTCCCAGGGTTGCAAATTCGTATGACATGAGAGAGTGAGGGTTTTAGGTCTTTATATAGGCCCAGAACTGATGGAAATGGCCTTAGGGTCATTGTATACTTAGGTTATAGCCAAATAGGGGCTGTTTCAATCCAACGGAGCACTTCTAGAGGCCCCTTTTCTGCGTGCGGTCGGACTTAAGCTCCCTGGCATAGGATCTAGGTCGAGTTAAGTTTTCGGTCTGATCGAATTTACAGATCGACCATGGCGGACCAGTTTTAATTCAACGGTCACAGATTCTTGATCAAGGCCACAAGTACACTAACATGTGTATGAAATTTTTCCTAACCCGAGGGTGTAATTGGGTCAGATTCTGACGGTCTGAAACCTTAGATTTGGCCCACAAGAGAACCGACTTAATTTACTTAAGTTTCATTTCATATCCTAAAGATATTCGCGTTTCTTACAGACTTTGCTCCGGGCTCAAGTAGTGTATTTCTGGATACTGTTTGGACTTGATTTTTGAGATGGTAGTCAAGCCCAGTAAGGCGGTCATAGCCATATAGTTTCGTGGTCATCGAACTTTCGACGTGCAGTTCAGGTCTGATACAGTGTTTCAAGATGCTCCCAAGAGCAACTGGGTTAGAGATTGATCCTAGATTTTAGGGTAATGTAGTGTTAACAGTTCTGTAAGTTTTTGGTCCTGTAGTTTGTATTTAAAGTGGTTCAGACAAATTTCCTAGCTAATCTAGTTTAGCACTTTGTACGGATTTTTCTGAGACGTGACACTCTATTAAGAGTTAGTACTCAGCATCTTGTGAAATGCAGAAACTAAACACTAGACTTTTAGGAATGAGACTCAAATTTTCTTTTCTAGTGTATATTTCAGTCACATACTTGACTTGTTTATCCCTTTGAACCTAGCCTATATTTCAAAACATAGGTAGGGTTGCCATCAAGAGTGAAAGTTATATCTTTATGGATCTTAGCATCATTCCGTTAGTAGTTCTCCTTATTTGATCTCTTGATAAACCTTTTGTCAAGGGATCTGTTAAGTTCAGAATGGATTTAACATATTTCACTGTGATTACTTCATCTTTGAGCAATTCTTTAACAAAGTTATGCCTTAGACTTACATTTCTAGACTTACCATTATAAGTCTTAGTCATAGCACAACAAAAATTAGTCCGACTATCACAAAAGATAGATATGGCGGGAGTAGGTTTTGGCCAATACGGAATTTTTATCAGTAGGTATCTTAGCCATTCACCTTCTTTACAAGCAGCGCCAAGTGCAAGAAACTCACTTTCTATTGTAGAGTGAGATTTACACGTTTGTTTCTTAGATGCCCATGATATTGCTTCTCCTCTAAGAGTGAATATCTAGCCACTTGTATATTTAAATTCTATGTTATCTGCATGCCAGCTTGTTTCATTATACCCTTCAAGTACAGCGGGAAATGATTTATAATGCAGTCCATAGTTTATGGTTCCTCTTAGATACTTTAAAACTCTCGAAATCGCATTCCAGTATACTTGTCCTGAATTACTGTTATACCTGCTTAGTATTCCTACTATGAATGTTATATCGGGTCTAGTGCAATTCATTACATACATTAAACTCCTAATAACACTCGCATATTCTTGTTGCGCTTTACATCTACCAGTATTTTTAACCAATTTAATATTTGAATCAAATGAGGTTGAAACCGATTTACCATCATAATGATTAAACTTCTTTAACACTTTCTCTAAGTAATGAGATTGTGTCAAGGCTATTTCATCATTAAGAGTATAAATCTTAATACTTAATATTACATCAGCTTTACCCATATCATTCATGTCGAAGTTGGTACTTAGAAACTTTTTAGTTTCTTTGATACAGTCCTCATTTGGTCCAAATATTAGCATATCATCTACATATAGGCAGATAATGATTTGACTTTTAATATATATGCACTTATTTGCTTAGTTAATTCTAAAACCATTAAATTGTACTACTTAATCAAACTTCTCATGCCATTGCTTAGGAGCTTATTTGAGCCCATAGAGAGATTTGACCCTCTTACATACTTTCTTCTCTTGCATAGGTTGAACAAACCCTTCAGGTTATTCTATATCGACTTCCTCATCTAAATCACCATTTAAGAATGCCGTTTTGACATCCATTTGATGAATTGCTAGGTGGTGAATTGTTGCAAGAGCAATTAAAGTCCTAATGGTAGATATACGAACAATAAGAGCATATGTATTGAAAAAATCGATACTTTCCTTTTGTCTAAAACCTTTGGCTACCAATCGAGCTTTAAATTTATTTATGGTTTCATCAGGATTGAACTTTCTTTTAAAATTTCACTTACATCCTATAGGCTTTGTACCTGGTGGAAGATCGCCCAAAAATCATGTGTTATTGGAGACTATGGAATTCATTTCAACATCGATGGCTTCCCTCTAAAATTGTACATCAGGAGATGAGAGAGCTTTACTAAGTGTTGATGGATCACTTTCAATACTTAGTGGTAGAGTAGTCTCCTTTCTTATTTCATTTCTATCCCCTTCTATAAGGAACATATAAAAATCTGGGTCAAAAGATGTTTCTTTTCTTGCCATTTTCGATCTTCTTGGTTCATTTTCTTCTAAATGATTGTGAGTTTTATCATTAATGTTGCTAGATTTATCATTCATTGGTTCTACTTTATTTTCATCAACATGTCTTTTTCTATAATCGATCATTCATATAGTCTTTATATACCATTTTTTGATAGCATCCCTAGACTCTATAATCATGTTTTTGTCGGCAAAAGTAGTTTGTTCTAGAACCAGGAATTTATATACGAGCTATGAATCTCATAACCCACAAAAGCTCACCCAATTCCTTTAGAACCTAACTTTACTCTCTTAGAATCGATAATCCTAACTTTTGTTAGACTTCCCCACACTTTGTAGTAATGAAGATATGGTTTTTTTTTTCCACAATTCATATGAAGATATATCCAATTTTTTATGTGGGATAGCATTTAAAATATGGTTTGTTGTTAATAAAGCTTCCCCCATAAATTCAGTGGTAATCCGGAATATAATATCATGCAGTTGATTATCTCAACTAATGTCCTATTTTTGCATTCCGCTAGGCCATTTTGTTGAGGTGTGTAATGTATCATAAATTCATAAATTATACCATTTGATTCACAGAAGTCATTGAATTCATTAGAAGAGTGCTCACCCCTCTATTACTTCCGAGGGCTTTAATCTTTACATTCAACTGATTTTCCACTTTGGCCTTATAAAGCTTAAACTTTTCAAAGGCTTCATCTTTAGATTTTATTAAGTATACATATGAAAATCTAGCGAAGTCATCGATAAATATGATAAAATACTTTTTTCCTCCACGAATTAAGGTATTATTTAAACCATAGATATCGGAATGAATTAACTCCAAGGGTTGTGATTTTCTCATGCTAGTTCCAAATGGTTTTCTAGTTATTTAGAATGGGCACACACATCTCATTTTCCTTCTTGTTGAATTTCATATTTTGGTATAAGTCCTAAGATCATTATTCTTTTCATTGAATGATAATTAACGTGACTTATTCTAGCATGCCATAAAGATACATAATCCACTATATAAATGGAAACATTATTATTATTATTATTATTCAGTTTAATCATACCATTACATGAATATCATTTGCCTATAGATATATCATTCTTGGTGATAACCAACTTATCAGACTCAATCACTATTTTGAATCCTCTTTTATTGAGAAGATCGCCTGATACTAGATTTTTAGACATGTCAGGTACATGCAATACATTTGTTAATGTCAGTCTTTTTCTTGATGTAAACTAAAGCTTGACTGTTCCTTTTCCAACACGTTCGCACAAATGTTATTACTCATCTACACTTCTTGTCCAGTTGTAATACCTTCATAGGTTTTGAAGATGTTTCAGTCTTTCGATATGTGAATGGTTGCACCCGTATCTAGCCACCATCCACCATTGGATATTACTGTGTTAGCTTCAGTAACCATTGCTATAAGTTGGTCTTCTTCCATGTTAGCCTGAGCTTTCAGTTGCTTTTTCATGTGTCGACGCTCCTTTATATAGTGTCCTGGCTTATTGCAGAAGTGACACTTGTCATTTTTCTTTCCCTTTTTCTTAAACTCTGTATTTTTTTTTAGGAAAATAGATTTGGAGTTCTAAAATTTTGGCTTGTCATCTTCTATTATATTTGCTTTAGAATGATTTTTTGAAGTATTTTCTTTCTTGTCTCGGTTTCTGGACTCTTCTTTTATACGAAGATGTCATTGAGGAAGTACCCTCAAGAGGGTACTTCCTCTCATCATGTTTTAGTTTCTTTTTATAATCAAACCATTATGAGGGTAATTTTGCAATTACTATACCGACCAGGAATTCTTCAGGAAGATCTATACTACCAATCTTTAATTCATCAACCAAGTTCTGTAGTTCGGTTACGTGGGAGAGAATTGACTGATCATTTTTAAACTTAAAATTGATATAATTGTCAGTAAAAAAAATTTTAGTACTGATCTCTTCAATTTTATATTTTTTTATCTAATTTTGCCCACAAATCTTTAGCAAAGGATATTTTACGGTACGAATTATAGATAGAATTAGAGATGACGTTTAGGATATGACCTTTGCATAAAAAATCGTTCTCCTTCCTTTTCTTCCGTTCTGCCTTCACTTGATCTGAGTCGTCTTCTTTTGGCTCGAGCAGAGAAGATAGATCATCATCTAAAATGTAGGATAACTTGAGAGTAGTCAGAAAGAAAAGCATCTTTTATTGCCATCTTGAGAAGAATTGACTGTCGAAACGATCCAGTCGTACAAAGTCTTAGTTCATAACTTGAATAGAATGAATTGCTTCCATTGTAAAAAGATAATAAACTCTATCTTGAATATTAGAAAATTAAGTGTTTCTTATACACAACAGAGGATAAAAGAAAAAGATAACGAGATGATCAGATCTATCAGGTTCGAGGCTCGACTTAAATAGTCAATTTTTCAAGATGAATTTGCTACCCTTTTTCTGGAAATTCTAGCAAGTGCAAATGAAGGAAATCTGCAAATTGTCTTCAGAATACAATGAACTCTCAATCCGAATTTCAACACGAAAATTTGCACACACCGATATGCCTTTAAGACGTTCAGAAAAAACTTAGTAAGAGGTTAGATCGAAAGTAATTGCACAGGAGATGATATAATGAATTAAGAGTGTTAACTTCTACATTATAATATCCACGATTTATATCAATTGAAAGGTTATGGATTTCTTCCTGAAGAGATGTTAATGTGCCTCTTCAAGAAATTCATTATCATTCACAGCAAACAATATCCTTTCATGAAAGGACACGACTCTTTGTCATATGGCATTCAACAGTAAAAATTGTATCCACATGAGCGACACATAGCATAGGTGCCACATGTACAATCATGTCACAACCGTACGATGCGCACGTGCAAAGTGTTAAGTGTGCCTAATAAAGCGCCCAAGCAGCCCCACAGCCCACTCTTTGCACTGTCCTTGAGGAGATTTGAACCCTGGTTGCATAAGTAAAAACTCATTCTCTTACTGACTGACTATACACACTATTTATGAAAAGTTTAAATAATTAATATATTTATTTACTTTCTAAAAATAACTTTTATTTTTAAAATTTATTTTTATTCTAAAAAACACTACAATCTAGAAAACAGAAATCAACAATTGCATTTCATCACAATGGCCCACCCAAACCACATTTCTCTCTGTTACAAGGCATAGAGTCAATCCAGACCATCCAGATGTGGGGGCCATCTATCTTCCCATCATGGACAGCATGTGGGGCCCACCACATTGTCCACATGGATAGCATGTGGGGTCCACATAACTATCCATAGGGGCAACACATGGTCCCCACACAGCTTGCTTAATGGTCATCTTTATGTGGCCCACCTCGCTGCATAGTCAATTCACTTCTTTTATATAGTTAGGTTCACTTCTTCCCTTTTACACTAGCACCTTTATACTACAAAAGGGAAGAAAACATAACTTACTAATATATAGCCCGCGAGATCAATGGTCAAAATGAAATATACCACCATATCTCTCAAATGCGGATTCCATGCGAAGGGCTTTCCAATGAAGTTCCTGCACTAGGAACCTATGTGGGCTCCACCATGATGTTTTTGATAAATCCACCACGTTCATCCATTTTGTGAACTCATTTTAGGAAAATAGGCAAAAAATTATCTGGATCCAAGACCCAAGTGGGCCGAAAAGGGGAGAATTGAACGTCCACAGTTGAAATATTCGTGGGGCCACAAAAGTTTTGAATCAGTCTAGTATTTTTTTTTTTCAATTCATCCCAGTAGGAATGAAGTTATGAACAGTATGGATGGCATGTGAGCATCACTGTCAACCCTAGGAAGGTTTCAACGGTAGGAATTTCCCTACCCACCTTTTCCTTTACTGCGGCCTTCTTGAGTCTTGGATCCAGATCATTTTTTGCCTATTTTCCTAAAATGAGTTCACAAAATGGATGAATGTAATAGATTTATCAAAAACATCATGGTGGGCCCCACATAGGTTCCCAGCGCAGGAGCTTCCTGCAAAAGCCTTTCACAGGAAATCCACGGCCATATCTCTCTCTGCCTGGCAATGTGAAGCTCGGACGCAGATTGCGTCCTACCCCTTCCCGGCAGGGCTCTGTGGAGGCCAACGTGATGTTTCATTGCTTTTATCAAATCATTTTAAGGTAAGAGACAAAAAATGAGGCAGGTAAAGATCTTAAGTGGACCACAAAGTAAGGATTTAACGTCCACCATTACAAATTTTTTGGGACATGGAGAAGTTTCGGATCAAGATGATATTTTTTTTTTCACTTCATCCACATCTGAATGACCTTATGAATAGGTTGGATGGTAAAAAAAACATCACGGTGGCCCTTAGAATGGTTTCAATGATGGGTGTCATTATCACTGCAGCTTCCTTCCGTGTAGTCTACTGGAGCTGTGGACGTGCTTCATTTTTATTATCATACCTTAAAATGATATGAGAAAAGCGATGAATGGCGTGGAGAAAATACTTACATCATAGTGGGCCCCACAGAGCCCTGCCCGAACGGATTACCGTTCGGGCGGGGATAGGACGCAATCCGCGTCCGTGAAGCTCTTTATCTTTCACTAGTTCAAATTCTAATTGGATAGAAACTAGTTTGGTGTATTAGGGAGAATGATGGTGCGTATGCTCTCCCATGGCGTGCCATCTAGATATGATCCACTCAATCAAAGAATGTAGAATCGTCAAGCATTTTTAATTATATACACTTACTAAAACAAATTTAAGTAAACTATCCATCTTAACCATGAATTTTGTCAAAATTATCATAAAAATTGATAAGAACCAAGGGTGTATCCATACTCAACATCAATTGTGACCACTCAAGGGGTCTAACGATCATCTCAACCGTTCACATGAAAGTCTCCAGTGTCTAGTGCATACTAGAAGGTTCAGATCATGCATCAAGATTGGGTAATAAACAATAACAAACAATTAATATTATAACAAATACATATATATATAATCAAATATTGAAATCATGATAAAGTTAACAAAATAAACAAATATCAATGGTCAAATCAAAGGATTAAAAACTCATCTTTCACAATCTAGAAGATATGTCCATCAGATTTCGTTTTCAATGGTTCATATGAGGAACCGACAGTGAATCTCTGAGTCTAAATGGTTCGAATTGAAGATCCAACGGTCATATTATCTCAAATTTAATGATCACAATAAAAAATCTAGCATTTATATCATCACATTTGGTCTTAATCGAAGATCCAATGGTCAAATCTACCTATATTTTAGACAAATGGCCTTGATCGTCCATCTAATAATCAGTCCCACTATGTTTCCCACAAAAATTACCTCCCAAAATTTGCAAGGTATTACAATATCTCTCATTTTCTCTCGCCACATGTGTTGCACGTGCCAATGCTCCTAGTAATATTGTTATAACACAATATTAGTTGTAAAAGAACAGTCACAAAAGGTAGGGAGTGGAGATAAAGAGTCATTAGACTCTTATGTTAATTAGGACATATATGATACTGTAAATGCATATGAAGCTTGATGTGTATGTATATAAAAATAGCGTGTGTAGCATATATTAATTTAAATTTAACCAACTAAATTATGTTGTCCCTTATGGTAAAATTATCCTAAAAGAATCAGTTTCAATTATTATAATTGTTGATACGCAGATACTAGTTTGTTAAAATAAGACACTTGAATATTTTTAGTTTAACGGTCTAATAGATGTCCACCAATGTACTTGGAAAATAAATGGGTAAACATAAGTTCATAATAACAGAGTAAACACGAGGGGATTTAGAAAATTCTCCAACAACTTTTTATATATTGTTTTGCCTCAAATAAGATTTAAATAAAAGAATACGATATTATACATTGAAATAAAATAAAATAAATTGATATATAAGAAAAGTAAATCAATGAGAATAATTAAATAGAGAGATTAATTCTCCTATCTGAAATAGAAAAATTATATCAATCACAACTATCACATGGCACATCTAAACAAGCACCCATAATTTAGATATTTCAATTAATTTACTATGCATTAGTAAGTCATTTATAAGTGCATGCCACCATACATCTCACTTGTATAATTAAAAAACTCTAAAATTCTTAAAGAGGCTGTAAGTTTGCAATGTTGTAACCTTTTAATTTTGATTCATTGATACTTGGGTGATCCTTGTTTTGTAAACATACCACCTATTATATCCATCTGTTAGAAAATATTAGTACACAACAAAGGATAGAAGAAAACGATAACGAAACGATCAGATCTATCGGGTTCAAGGCTCGACTTAAATAGTCAATTTCTCAAGACAGATTTGCTGCCCTTTTTCTGAAATTTTCAACAAGTGCAAATGAAAGAAATCTGTAAATTGTCTTCAGGATACAATGAACTCTCAATCCGATTTTCAATATGAAATTTTGCATATTTAAGTGTTAAACAGATCGCTAATTTTGACATTGATATGCCTTAAGACGTTCAGAAAAAACTCAGCAAGAGATCAGATCGAGAGTAATTGCACAGAAGATGATATAATCTTAAGGATAAGAGATACACCTTCTGGATTATAGTATCTAGGATTTATATCAATTGAAAGGTTATGGATTTATTCCTGAAAATGTGCTAAGGTACCTCTTCAAGAAATCCACACTCATTCACAGCAAATAATTGCCTTCCATGAAAGGACATGACTTTTTGTCCTATAGTAGTTATTTTTGTACCCATTCAGATAGAAGCAGTTATCCAACAGGAAAAACTGTATTCACATAAGCGACACATGGCATAGGTGCCACATGTACAATCATGTCACAATTACTCTTAATCAACAAAAGATAATAAATCATTAGGATAAACTCTAGTTCAATTCCAGTTGTACCATGGCCCAAAAAGTTTGAACCATGTGCCAAAAAGACTAAGGCTCTTTTTGCTCTCGAACGTGCGAAGTGCTAAGTGCACCTAATAAAGCGCCCAAGTAGCCCTACAGCCCACGCCACATGCGCGCGTGCGCGGACAGTGCTTCGCATCGTCCTCAAGGAGATTTGAACCCTAGCTGTATAAGCAAAAATCTCTTCTCTTACCGACTGGCTATACACACTATTTATGGAAAGTTTAAATAATTAATATATTTATTTACTTTCTAAAAATAACTCTTATTTTTTAAATTTATTTTTATTTTAAAAAACACAACAATCCCCCACAATTTTAAAAATAAAATCAGATTCTAGAATGAATGACATATCAGTATAAATAGGTGCATAAGTAAAGATATCTTTTGGATTTGAACATTTACTATTGTGTATATGTACCAAATTTATGCCAGGTACTTAGTGACCCATTAGTCTTGAACTAAGGACCTTATATGACTCACCAGATACATAACACACATCTATTCATATATAACTGGAAATCTAAAAGTTCGCACATTTCCGGCCTTGTGCGTATCCTTATTTCATGAGTATTCTAGAGACGATCCCAATCTCTTCAAAAGCGGCCTCACTTCTCTACTTATATAGGTAGATCTATCAAAGATGATCCTGCTTCATCTCAGCTAAGTCTACTTATAGATCTATTAAGAGTTAGTACTCAGCCTTTTATGAAATGCAGAAACCAAACACTAGATTTTTTAGGAATGAGACTCAAATTTTCTTTTTCTAGTATATATTTCAGTCACATACTTGACTTGTTTGTCCCTTTGAACATAATATATATTTCAAAACATACATAGGGTTGGCATCAAGAATGAAAGTTATATCTTTATAAATCATAGTCTCATTCCTTTAGTGGTTATTCTTATTTGATCTCTTGATAAACCTTTTGTTAAGGGATCTACTAAGTTCAGGATAGATTTAACATATTCCACTGTGATTACTCCATATCCGAGCAATCCTTTAACAAAGTTATGTTTTAGACTTACATTTCTAGACTTACCATTATAAGTCTTACTCATAGCACGACAAAGAGTAGCCTGACTATCACAAAAGATAGATATGGCAGGAGTAGGTTTTGGCCAATATGGGATTTTCAACGGTAGGTATCTTAGTCATTCACCTTCTTTACAAGCAGCACCAAGTGCAATAAACTCACTTTTCATTGTAGAGTGAGATATGCACGTTTGTTTCTTAAATGCCCATGATATTGCTCCTCCTTCAAGAGTGAATATCCAACCACTTGTAGATTTAGATTCTATGTTATCTGCAATCCAACTTGCATTGTTGTACCCTTCAAGTACAGCGAAATATGATTTATAATACGGTCCATAGTCTATGGTTCATCTTAGATACTTTAAAACTCTTGAAATCGCATTCCAGTGTACTTGTCCTGGATTACTAGTATACCTGCTTAGCATCCTACTGTGAATGTTATATCAAGTCTAGTGCAATTCATTGCATACATTAAACTCCCAATAGTACTCGCATATTCTTGTTGTACTTTACATCTACCAATATTTTTAACCAATTTAATAACTTGGATCAAATGGGGTTGAAACTAATTTACTATCATAATGATTAAACTTCTTTAACACTTTCTCTAGGTAATGAGATTGTGTTAAGGCTATTCCATCATTAAGATTATAAATCTTAATACCTAATATTACATTGGTTTTGCCTATATCCTTCATGTCGAAGTTGGTACTTAGAAACTTTTTAGTTTCTTTCACACAGTCCTCATTTGGTTCAAATATTAGCATATCATCTACGTATAGGCAGATAATGATTTGACCTTTAATATATATGCACTTATCTACTTAGTTTACTCTAAAATCATTAGATTGTACTACTTTATCAAACTTCTCATGCCATTATTTAGGAGCTTGTTTGAGCCCATAGAGAGATTTGACCAGTTTATACACTTTCTTCTCTTGCCCAGGTTGAACAAACTCTTTAGGTTGTTCCATATAGACTTCCTCATCTAGATCACCATTTAATAATACCGTTTTGACATCCATTTGATGGATTATTAGGTGACGAATTGTTGCATGAGTAATTAAAGTCTTAATGGAAGATATTCGAGCAACAAGAGCATATGTATCGAAAAAATCGATACCTTCATTTTGTCTAAATTCTTTGGCTACTAATCGAGCTTTAAACTTATTTATGGTTCCATCAGGATTGAACTTTCTTTTAAAAATCCACTTACATCCTATAAGCTTTAAACCTGGTGGAAGATCAACCAAACACTATGTGTTATTGGAGACTATGGAATCCATTTCATCGTCGATGGCTTCCCTCCAAAACTATACATCAGGAGATGAGAGAGCTTCACTAAGTATTGATGGATCACTTTCAATACTTAGTGGTAGAATAGTCTCCTTTCTTATTTCATTTTTATCCCCTTCTAGAAGGAGCATATAAAAATCTTGGCCAAAAAATGTTTCTTTTCTTGCTCTTTTCGATCTCCTTGGTTCATTTCATTATAGATGAGTGTTAAATTTATCATGAAAGTTGTTAGGTTCTTTGTTCATTGGTTCTATTATATTTTCATCAACCTGCCTTTTTGTATGATTATTCATATAGTCTTTGTATACTATATTTTCAAAAAATATAGCATCCCTAGACTTTATAATCATGTTTTTGTCAGCAAAAAAAGTTTGTTCTATAACCAAGAATGTATATATGGGACTATGAATTCCATAACCCACAAAAGCACACCTGATTCCTCTAAGACCTAACTTTACTCTCTTAGAATCAATAATCCCGACTTCTGTTATATTTTCCCACACTTTAAAGTAATGAAGATATAGTTTCTTCTCTTTCCATAATTCATATGGGGACATCCATTTTTTTTATGTGGGATAACATTTAGAATACGGTTTACTGTTAACAATGCTTCCCCCCACAAATTCAGTGGTAATCCAAAATTTAATATCATACAGTTGATCATTTCAACTAATGTCCTATTTTTGCGTTCCGCTAAACTATTTTGCTGAGGTGTGTAAGGTGCCGTAAATTCATGGATTATACCATTTAATTCACAAAAGTCGTTGAATTCATTAAAAGAGTACTCACCCCCTCTATTACTTCTGAGGGCTTTAATCTTTACATTCAACTGATTTTCCACTTCGGCCTTATAAAGCTTAAGCTTTTCAAAGGCTTTATCTTTAGATTTTATCAAGTATATATAAGAAAATTTAGTGAAGTCATCGATAAATGTGATAAAATACAATTTTCCTCCACGAGTTAAGGTATTACTTAAATCATGGATATCGGAATGAATTAACTCTAAGGATTGTGATTTTCTTGTGCCAATCCCAAATGGTTTTCTAGTTATTTTAGAATAGGCACACACATCATATTTCCCTTCTTGTTGAGTTTCATGATTTGGTATAAGGCCTATGATCATCATTATTTTCATTGAATGATAATTAAAATGACCTAGTCTAGCATGCCATAAAGATACAAATTTCACTATATAAACGGAAACATCATTATAATTATTAATATTCAATTTAATCATACCATTACATGAATATCCTTTACCCACAAACATACCATTCTTGTTGATAACCAACTTATCAGATTCAATCACTATTTTGAATCATCTCGTATTGAGAAGATCGCCTGACACTAGATTTTTAGACATGTCAGGTACATGCAATACATTTGCTAGTGTCAGTCTTTTGCCTGATGTAAACTGAAGCTCTACTGTTCCTTTTTAAACAACGTTCGCACGAACGTTATTATCCATTTTCACTTATTGTCCAGTTGTTATACCTTCATAGGTCTTGAAGATGTTTCGGTCTTTCGATATATAAATGGTTGCACCAGTATCTAGCCACCATCCACCATCGGATATTATTGTGTTAGCTTCAGTAACCATTGCTACAAGTTGGTCTTCTGCCATGTTAGCCTGAGCTTTCAATTGTTTCTTCCTATGTCGACATTCCTTTATGTAGTGTTCAGGCTTATTGCAGAAGTGACATTTGCCCGTTTTCTTTCTCTTTTTCTTAAACTCTGTATCTTTCTTTGGGGGAATAGATTTGGAGTTCTGAATTTTTGACTTGTCATCTTCTACTATATTTGCTTTGGAATGATTTTCCGAAGCACTTTCTTTCTTATCTCGGTTTCTGGACTCTTCTTTTATATGAAGATGTCGTTGAAGCCCTTCAAGATTGTACTTCCTCTCATCATGTTTCAGTTTCTTTTTATAATCAAACCATGATGAGGGTAATTTTGCAATTATTACATCGACTAGGAATTCTTCAGAAAGATCTATACTACCAATCTTTAATTCATCAACCAAGTTCTGTAGTTCGGTTACTTGGAAGAGAATTGGCTGATCATTTTTAAACTTAAAGTGGACATAATTGTCGATCAGAAATTTTTGAATACTGATCTCTTCAGTTTTATATTTTTGATCTAATTTTGTCCACAGATCTTTAGCAGATGATATTTTACGGTTTGAGTTATAGATGAAATTAGAGAGGACGTTTAAGATATGACCTTTGCATAGAAAATCGTCCTTCTTCTTTTTCTTCCGTTCTGCCTTCACTTGTTCTGAGTCATCGTCTTTTGGCTCAGTCAGAGAAGAAAGATCATCATCTAGGATATAAGATAACTTTAGAGTTGTCATAAAGAAAAGCATCTTCTACTGCCATCTTGAGAAGAATTGACCGTCGAAACGATCCAGTCGTACAAAGTCTTAATTCATAACTTGAATGGAATGAATTGCTTCCACTGTGACTAGAGTTAAAAAAATCTATCTTGAATGTTAGAAAAATTTAGTATACAACGGAGAATAGAAGAAAACGATAACGAAACGATCAGATCTATCGGGTTCAAGACTCGACTTAAATAGTCAATTTATCAAGATAGATTTGCTGCCATTTTTCTGGAATTTCCAGCAAGTACAAACGAAGGAAATCTGCAAATTGTCTTCAGGATACAATGAACTCTCAATCCAATTTTCGACACAAAAATTTGCACATTTAAGTGTTGAACAGATCTCTAATTTTGACACTAATATGCCTTAAGACGTTCAGAAAAAACTCAGCAAGAGATCAGATCGAGAGTAATTGCACAAAAGATGATATAATCTTAAGGATAAGAGATACACCTTTTGGATTATAGTATCCAGGATTTATATCAATTGAAAGGTTATGAATTTCTTCCTGAAGAGCTGCTAAAGTGCTTCTTCAAGAAATAGAAATCCACACCCATTCACAACAAATAATTGCCTTCTATGAAAGGACATGACTTTTTGTCCTATAACAGTTATTTCTTGTCACGCCCCAGACTCAGTAACCGGACTCACAAGGATTCCGATGACCGGTTCTGAACGCAACAGCCTCTATAGTACCCCATTCTCGGCTCTTGAGGTAGGTTCCGATCCTGGGATCCTACAAGGAGGATTTTCATAACAGTATAATCATTCCAATACGAGCATACCCAAGATCACAGCAAGAACATCTGAGAATAACAAAGGCACACATCGCAAAATCCACTATAAATTTGAACTTTTACAATCATCCATAAGGTCCAAAGGACATACATGAGATAAAAAGGAAAAGAGAGAAAGGTCAAACACTTTGGAGTCCTCAAATGCTCACTCTACTCCATGCTCTACTGCTGTGTCGCCTGCCTAGAGTATCCTGCACGCATCAATCGTGCATAAGCTTATAGAAGCTTAGAGGGTGGTGTAGGTGTGTGATAATGGTGCACAGAAGAGTAGTAGGAGATACAAGAGAGAGAAGCATGATCAATGAGGATATCACTAGCCTTGCCCAAAGCTTATGAATAAGATGCAATGAGTGCTTGGGTGCCATGTCAAGGCAATGCATGAAGGGGCTTGTACAACCAATGCTAATGCAATGCAAGTAATGTCGGTGCTCATATCCAAACCACAAGTCATGTACATTTCCAATCATAAGGAAATCACCGGGTCCATTACAACTGGCTTGAATGATGCCGCTCTCTGAGACCCGCACGGTCAAACGAGCGTAAGAGACCTCACTACCCGCACGTGGACGGCCAATCACCAACAGGCCCGAAGGTAGCGGACCCATTTACGAGTGGTCGAGACTCGACCAAGAATGCCTCCTCACATCAGGGGGTAAGGCCACACCCCTATCCAACCGACTACACGACGGTGGGAGACGCGGCCTAATGGTATAAGGCCCTCGTGCGCTCATATATTCCACCCGGTCACGGCGTTGGAGCAGATCCTTGGTACCATGGAAGTTTTGAGAATTTCACCCATGGGCATCCTATGCACCCGGTATGCTCAACTAATATTTCCGGTGTCCACACATACGACCATCCACGAATACCCCTGTGGAGGCAAGGCCCTGATGAAGTAAGGGCGGATATCCATAAGCTATGCAATGTCAGATGCATGAATCACATAATCACCCATGCATCAATCCCAAGCATCCATCTCTCAGGGAGATACCAACATGTCCTACACAATGACATAACCATGGCCAATCATACCTCAACCAAGCATGCATATGATGCGTATGGGAGTGGGCCATGAAGATGAATAGGGGTGCCAATGAGGTGAAGATGAACTCTCTACCTAACCATGAAGGGTCTAGGTACTTAACCAATTCCTCATAAGGAATACAACCTCTAGTGGGGGCCCATATACCTGGGGTAGCCCACGAGACTAAGGAGAACAATAATATGGGCCTAGATAGATGGAATGAGCCTAAAGAAGGATCTATGGTGGGCCTTTAACCATCCATAGAAGCCCATGGGCCTACCTTAGGCCACCAATGTGGACATCCAACCACAATTGGTCCCCAAGAGGTAGCCCATCTCTAATTGATTACGGATCAAGGCCCAAGGCCCACACAACATTAAAAATAAGAAATGAACAACCATTGCATACCACATACATTCATGTTGGGCTTCAGAAAGGCGGCCCAAGGCCTATCCAAAACATGGGTCCATGGGAACACACATAGCCCAACCCATATATATACCACTATGGGCCCACAGGGGAAAGGTTAGGGCCCAACATAAAGGCTACTAATCCCATATATTGTTGTGGCCTAGTGGGCAGCCCATTGCTCAAATCACATGGGCAAATGTCATGTTCTTAGTCAAGTAAGTTGGGCCTACAACCCGGCCCAAGTATAAAGTTGATTTGGTGGGCAATCAAGGGCCCGTATACTTGTGTAATCTGGCCCACTAATCCAACACAATAGTATGGTAAAAATGGCCCAAGAGTTCAATGGGCCTACTAGGAAGTTCCAGCCCAATTGGGCTCAAAGAGTTCAACAACTAGCCACATTCATGGACCCAATTAAATTCAACTGTGGTGGGCCTCAAAAGTGTATTTATTAGGCCCAACATTTAAGGAACTAAATGTATAAATTATTACCTCTAAGATTCTTCACAATGTGTTGGGCCCCACTCCTCAAAATTTCAGCCAAAGGCCAAACATAATTATAACATGTTGCTGTCCTAAATTTGGGCACTCCATTGGAGTGGGCCCAGGGCCATTAAAACTCTGGAAATTAAGGGCCAAGGTCCCTCATTATGCATACAATGAGAGAAAACCCAAAAAGGTGGCCCACCATCAGAGGAAATATTTTTGAATTATGGTTTTTATCAAGGCACATTGCTGGACTGCACAGCAGAAAAAAAATCTGGCAGTCCAACTATTTTGGCCCATTCTTTTGGATGCCCAAACAGGGTCAGTTGGGGCTGAAATTTTTCAGAGTGATACTTCAATAGGTAGGACATATCCTCACAAAATTTTAGAATTTTTGGATATCCCTAAGTATTTTAATTAATTTAAACAAGACAGTCTGTCCAGAAAATCGGACAGACCTGGACATCCCAATGTGGTGGGCCAGTCCGGCCCTCGCCACGAGGTGCACAGGGGTCCAATGACCCTGAAAGTTGGTAGGTAGGTCCCAACATGGGTGGACCACAACTTCACAAAATTTCAGAATTTATGGACACCTAAAAATATTTTATTTTATTTAAAGAAATCAATCTGTCCTGAAAATCGGACTGATCTGGACACCATATTGTAATGGGCCAGTCCAGCCACCACCATGGTGTGTACAGGTTTCCATTGGCCCCAAAATTTTGTAGGTTGGTCCCACCATGAGTGGACCACCTTCTTGTAAATTTTTATAATTTTTAGACACCCAAAAATATTTTAATAATTTTTGGAATTCCAACCTGTCCAGGGTGAAATATTGCTGGAATAGTGCAGAAAATCCAGACTGTCCACCTCATTTGGACCACACCTTTGGGACCCCAATGAAGGTCAGATGGGGCTGAAATTTGGTATGGTTGTAGGTGGGTCATAAGGCTACAAGAATCACATATTATTTTGTTTCATTATTCCCACCAAAGACCCATAAATCAGGCCCCAAAGTGGCCCAAAATCTGTCCAGGCAGATTTGGACAGCAACATGTTCTTGTCCAAACCACCCCAAAAGATAATTAAAAGGAAAATAAATCAGCATTTTCTCAGGGTGGGGTCCATCTAGATGGGTCACACAACTCTCAGACCCAATCCTCTTCCAATATCATCCATAAAATCAAGCCCAAAGGCTGTCCAAAACATGCCAACAATATGGGGCAACAAGGTGGGCTTGGATGTCTAACCACTTGGGCCTAGTTGCATGGCACATCAAGTGGGCCCCACATACATCAGATTTACTATAAACATAGGAAAGAAAATATGGAGAAGAAACATAATCCGGCCATAGGGTAGGGCCCCGCCACTAATGGGCCCTCCCAAGAAAGAATCATACCCATATAACTACATTGATTGTACATGCAACATGAAATCACTACATGCATGATCTATAATTGCTATGGATGGTTGAAATGTCATCCCAACATGATCCTTAGGTCTAGATGACCTTGAGATGGAGTGGATCATTACATACATCATGATGGGGTCCATGGAGAATGGCCCCATCATGGATCATGACATGCATGTAGGATGGGCCAAAAGGCCACATCCATGGGGTCAAATGGGGTCTCCACCATGGATTGGTGGGCCCCATATGATCCATACAAAAGAAATAAGAAGATTTAAAGATATAAAATTAGATCAAGCAAGATCATAGTTACCCACTTGTGATCTCACCCCCAAACTTCTACTCCATGAAGCTCTTGGAGCAAAGAATGGATTTCAATGGTGGAGATCTAGTTCAAATGGAGGGATTGAGAGTATAATGGGGGTAAGGGGGCTGGAGAAGAGAGGGAGGAGGAAGAGAAGTTGCTGGAAATTTCAGCAATGAAGGAAAATGAGAGGGGAAGAGAGAGAAAAAAAACTATTTAAGAGAAGTAATCATTGCCTATGGTGACAATAACAATGTTGCTAGGGTAGGTTAGGTATGGGTAGTGTTTAGGGTGGGTAGTGTTTATTCCATGCAATAGTGTAGTGTGTGTGTGTGGTGTGCATGGGAAATTGTGCCATGGAGGTGGTCCACATGCTTTTGTAAAAAGTGGGCCACATGATGAAATGCTCATAACTTTTGATCCATAGGTCGGATTGACGCACAAGACGCGTCGTTGGAACCGCAACGACGATACGAACGAGATGGCGTAGGTCTCGGGTTGATCCGAGTTGGGTCTATATGACCGAACTCAAGGTGACTGTAAACACAATCCGAGGGTCGCGGGTCGTCGGAATTTGACCGGTAGGACCGCGAGACCATGATGAACAAGATGCATACTTACACACACACATGCAAACATGGGAACTAGGGTCGGGTCTCACAATCCTCCCCACCAACAAAGAAATTTCGTCCTCGAAATTGACCAATCCAGGATAAAAGAAAAAAATAAAACGCCACCATCATATAACAATCATCATACAAGGAAGGCAATACAAATAATCATATATCTATCAATCATCAAACAAATGGGGATAACGCTCTCTAATCTCGGCCTCGCGTTCCCAAGACGCCTCGGCCTCCGAATGATGACCCCATTGCACCTTCACCAAGGGAATGACCTTGGTCCTGAGGACTTGCTCCTTCCGATCGAGAATACGAATTGGCTGCTCAATGTAGGAAGCATCCTCACGAACCTCAAGTGGCTGCCAATCAATCACGGAATAGTATCCGACCCACATTTCCGCAACATAGAAACATGAAATACATCGTGGATCGCGGACAACTCGGAGGTAAGGCAAGCACTATATAGGCCACAGCGCCTACGCGCTTAAGTAATCTCAAAAGGTCCAATAAATCTTGGGGCGAGCTTGCCCTTCACACCAAAGCGTACCACACCCTTCATAGGTGAGACCTTGAGATATACCATATCCCCGACTGCGAACTCGAGGGGTCGACGCCGACGATCGCAAAACTCTTCTCACGGCTCGAGTCGTGCGCATCCTTTGCCTAATAACATCAATAGCCTCGACGTCCGCAAAGACAAGCTCGGGACCTAAGAGACGACGCTCTCCAACCTCGGTCCAACAACTAGGAGATCTCGCACGGTCTACCATAAAGTGCCTCAAAAGGAGCCATGCCGATAGTCGCCGATAACTATTATTGTGCGCGAACTCTGCGAGGCGCATATGCTCATCCCAACTACCCGCAAAGTCGATCACACAAGCTCGAGCATATCCTCAAGGATCTGGTTGACCCTTTCGGTCGCCCATCCGTCTGCGGATGATAAGCGGTGCTGAGGCGCAAAGTGACCCCTAACGCCTGCTGGAAACTCCTCCAAAACTGAGACGTAAATCTGGAGTCTCGGTCTGAAATGATCGAAACTGGGACGCCGTGCAGTCTCACTATCTCCTCAATGAATATCCTCGCTAACCGGGTCCATGGACCAGGAAGCACGCACAGAATGAAATGAGCCGACTTTGTTAAACGATCGACGATAACCCAGATGGTATCATGACCGCCGAGTCCTCGGCAACTCTGCAATAAAGTCCATCGATACGTGCTCCCACTTCCACTCTGGAACGCTCAACGGTACGCAAGGGACCGGGGGTCTCGATGGTCGGCCTTGACACGCCGGCATGTGTCACACTCGGCCACAAAACTTGCACCGACGCTTCATTCCCTCGCCGGCAAGTCGCCTCCTCCTCATATCACGATACATCTTCGTGGAGCCGGGTGGATAGTAAGTCTCGATCGGTGTGCCTCGGTCATCGGATCATGACGTAACTCGCACATTCGGGACACATAATCGGCCTCGAAGCGTAATCCACCATCGAACTAATCGCGCAGTCGACCGCTCCACGGATGCGGCCTGCACTTTCGGTACTCTGAAGTGACTCATCTGTCTGCCGAGCTTCGATCACCCTAGCCACCAAAGAGGGTTGAATCGACAAGCTCGAAAGCCGAACAATGGAAGACCGCTAGACCAGAACTCAAAGTCAAACTACGAAACATCCTCGAGCATCGCCATCTGTCGAACCATCATATGTGCCACTGCCTCGTGGTGACGGCTGAGCGCATCCGCCACCACGTTTGCCTTACCCGGGTGGTACTGAAGGTCAAAATCATAATCTTTCAAAGAACTCCATCCATCGCCTCTGTCGCAGGTTCAGCTCGGACTGCGAAAATAGATACTTCAAGCTCTTATGATCCGAGAAGAGCTCGAACCTGACCCCATATAGATAATGCCTCCACACCTTCAGTGCGAAGACAACTGCTGCAAGCTCCAAATCATGAGTGGGGTAGTTCACCTCATGGACCTTGAGCTGGCGCGAGGCATACGCCACTGGCTTCCCATGCTGCATCAGTACAGCACCCAAGCCAACTCTAGAGGCATCGGTGAAAACAACAAAACCCTCACTCCCATCAGGAAGAGTGAGAACAGGAGCGGACGTGAGGCGGTCCTTCAACTCCGCAAATGCCTCCTCACAAGCGTCACTCCAGACGAACTCGACGCCCTTTCGCGTCAACCGGGTCAGCGGTGCTGCAATACGGGAGAAACCCTCGATAAACCGTCGATAATATCCCGCTGACCAAGGAAGCTGCGAATCTCGGACGCGTTCGTGGGCCGGCCCCACCGACGCATCAGCATCAACCTTCGAGGGGTCCACAATGACACCCTCCTCGTCACTACGTGACCGAGGAACTTCATCTCCTCCTGCCAAAACTCGCACTTCTCCAACTTTCGCATACAGATTTGGTGGGCACGGAGGGTCTCAAGCACAATCCGCAAGTGCTCAGCATGGTCCTCTCGGGTTCTCGAATATACAAGAATATCATCAATGAATACCACCACGAACTGATCAAGGAACGGCCGAAAAACCTCGTTCATCAGCTGCATGAATACGGCGGGCGCGTTGGTCAGCCGAATGACATGACCAAACTCAAAGTGACCATAGCGTGTTCGGAAAGCCGTCTTCGGAATGTCCTCCTCTCGGACCGAATCGATGGTAACCTAACGCAAGTCTATCTTCAAAAATATCGCGCACCTCGCAACTCGATCAAACAGATCATCAATACGGGGAGCGGGTATCGATTCTTGATGGTGACTCTGTTGAGCTCACGATAATCTACACAGAGTCGCAACGAACCATCCTTCTTCTTCACAAATAATACCGGGGCTCCCAAGGCGAACTGCTGGGACGAATAAAACCTAACTCCGGAGCTCATCTAACTCGCTCCTGCAGCCCTCAACTCTAACGGTGCCATCCTAGGTAGGGGCCTTCGAGATAGGTGCGGCACCGGCACTAAATCAATGCTGAACTCCACCTACCGACGCGGCGGCAAACCCGGTATCTCCCGAAACACATCCGGTACTCACAAACAATCGGGTACACCAATACTCTCTACCATAGAATCCTCAACGACCGAAGCCAATAAACTGATAGCAGCTCTCTCCTCGGGCTCGGCGACGAACCGGAACACTTGGCAAGCCCGGGATATGAAACGTGATGTCCTCGCGGCACAATCCAAGATAGCGCGATACTCAGCAAGCCGCCCATACCTGAATCACATCAAATCCCCGCCATCGGCATCATGAATAGATCGGCGGGAGGAACATCTCGCCCACTAACACCGGCAAGAAGGACAAATGACGGGTTAGCACAATAGACTTCCCCATGGGAGTCGAAACGGTCAAGGCCTCGAGACACAGTCTCCGACGAATACCTGGTCGATCGGCAAAGCGCTCGGCCACAAAAGAATGGGAAGCACCGAATCAAACAAAACATGAGCAACACAAGCGAAACAAGAAGAATACCCTCAACGACTCCACCGGTCGATGATGCGGGTCTGGCTCAGGCGCCGTGCGTAGAATAAAACGCCCCTAAGCCGGTAGGGAAAGCAAACCTGAAGGCCGAGGGTCCGGATCCGAGCCTCCGCTTGGGCCGCTACACACACCGACCTGGGATCGAACAACATATGGATATCCCCTCTGCTGGTCTTGTGCCGCTGCTTTGTCCGTTCTTCTTCTTCCGTCTATCTTCTTCTTGTCTCTGTGAGGTGGTGCCCTCTGCCCGCCGCTCGGCCGCCGGCCGAGGAGGAGCCCTAGGAGTGGCCGGTGGAAGCTGTGCTCTCTGCTGCTGCTGAATGGGGAGAGGGCACTCACGCCTCCGATGCCCGGCCTGTCCACAACCGAAACATACACCGGTAAAGGGGTCGGAAGATGAAGCAGCTGGCAGTGCTGATGACGATGAAGAGGCTACTGACTGAACCAGTGCGCCGATACCCCGATCCGCCCTCCGCCTCTGTGACGATCTTTGCCTAGAACTGGCCGGTGATGCACTCCTCTTCCTGGTCTCCACCGGAACTCTGCTCTCTCGATCTCTGGGTCATAGCCCAGTCCTCCTCATAAACTAGTGCCCGATGCACAACCTGGTCAAACGTCTCCAAGCAATGCCCCACCACACGACTGCGAAGGGCAGGACGTAAACCGGTCACAAAACGACGGGCCCTCATCTTCTCATCGCTGGTGAGATGAGGAGCAAATCTAGACAAGGCCAAGAAACGGGCCTCATACTGAGATACAGTCATATCGCCCTGCACTAGGGTCTCAAACTCGATCGCCCGCTGGATCTGAACATGCTCAGGGAAGAACTTCTGGTCGAAGCGGGTCACAAACTCCTCCCATGTCCAAACGAACTGAGCCCCGACCATCCTGGACACGGATGACCACCAGTGTCGGGCCTCACCCTGAAGAAGGTAGGTGGCAAGGGGATACTCTATGGCCCGCAGGACACTGAATAGTGTAAAAATCCTCGCAACCTCAGTGTGCCAAGCCTCGGCACTTGAAGGGTCGGGATCACCACTAAACCTCGGGGATCATGTTTGGCGGGGAACTCTCGGGCTATCGCACTAGCATGCGGTAAGTCGACCGCCTAGAAACCTCGGTGGTAGGCCGGTCGACGGTCCGCAATGTGTGCAAACCACCGCATCACCGTGTTGAAATGCTCGGCTCCTATAGTACTTGTCGGAAAAGCGGGGTGGCACTCGCCTCAAAGTGAGGCACTGCACGGGTACGGCCGTCGGAGCAGAGCCTCAAAACCGAATGCGAGACCGAGGAGGGGGAATAGGTGGGGAACTGAGCAACCGGAGCCTCAGAATCGGAACAAATGGTGAGAAAAGGGAATAGGTGGCGGAACTGGAGCAACTGGAGGTACAGGCACTACGGGCTCAACTGGGGGAGCAGGCCGGATCGGGACCTCAGGAATCGGATCCTCAACAACGGGAGCAGGATGTGCTCGAGTAGGATGGGTACCTCGGGCGCCTCGTCCACGGCACCACGACCACGGGCACCACGACCACGGTGCCACGACCACGGGCGCCACATCCACGCGTCATCGTCTGAAAATAATGACGTCGCAAGGAATCAAGACAATTATAGGCTCAATACGGACGAAGAGAAGAATCTCGGGACACTACTTGTCCTATGTTCTTGGCAGACATGTGATGTTATCCTGAGTTATTCCAGAATTACTTGCTATGCTCTGATACCAACTCCTGTCACGCCCCAGACTCAGTAACCGGACTCACAAGGATTCCGATGGCCTGGTTACCGCAACAAACCCTCCATAGTACCCCATTCTCGGCTCCTGAGGTAGGTTCCGATCTGGGATCCTACAAGGAGGATTTTCATAACAGTATAATCATTCCAATACGAGCATACCCAAGATCACAGCAAGAACATCTGAGAATAACAAAGGCACACATCGCAAAATCCACTATAAATTTGAACTTTTACAATCATCCATAAGGTCCAAAGGACATACATGAGATAAAAGGAAAAGAGAGAAAGGTCGACGAACACCGAGTCCTCAAATGCTCACTTACTCCATGCTCTACTGCCGTGTCGCCCGCCTGAGAGTATCCTGCACGCATCAATCGTGCATAAGCTTATAGAAGCTTAGAGGGTGGTGTAGGTGTGTGATAATGGTGCACAGAAGAGTAGTAGGAGATACAAGGAGAGAAGCATGATCAATGAGGATATCACTAGCCTTGCCCAGGCTTATGAATAAGATGCAATGAGTACTGGGTGCCATGTCAAGGCAATGCATGAAGGGGCTTGTACAACCAATGCTAATGCAATGCAAGTAATGTCAGTGCTCATATCCAAACCACAAGTCATGTACATTTCCAATCATAAGGAAATCACCGGGGTCCATTACACTGCTGAATGACTGCCGCTCTACAGACCCCGCACAGTCAAACGAGCGTAAGAGACCTCACTACCCGCCTGTGGACAGCCAATCACCAACAAGGCCTGAAGGTAGCGGACCCATTTACGAGCCGGGTCGACTCACCTAAGAATGCCTCCTCACATCGGGCGGAGTAAGGCCACACCCTATCCAACCGACTACACGACAGTGGGAGACGCGGCCTAATGGTATAAGGCCCTCGTGCGCTCATATATTCCACCCGGTCACGGCGTTGGAGCAGATCCTTGGTACCATGGAAGTTTTGGGAATTTCACCCATGGGCATCCTATGCACCCGGTATGCTCAACTAATATTTCCTGTCCACACATACGACCATCCACGAATACCCCTGTGGGGGCAAGGCCCCGATGAAGTAAGGCGGATATCCATAAGCTATGCAATGTCAGATGCATGAATCACATAATCACCCATGCATCAATCCCAAGCATCCATCTCTCGGGGAGATACCAACATGTCCTACACAATGACATAACCATGGCCAATCATACCTCAACCAAGCATGCATATGATGCGTATGGGAGTGGGCCATGAAGATGAATAGGGGTGCCAATGAGGTGAAGATGAACTCTCTACCTAACCATGAAGGGTCTAGGTACTTAACCAATTCCTCATAAGGAATACAACCTCTAGTGGGGGCCCATATACCTGGGGTAGCCCACGAGACTAAGGAGAACAATAATATGGGCCTAGATAGATGGAATGAGCCTAGCAAGGATCTATGGTGGGCCTTTAACCATCCATAGAAGCCCATGGGCCTACCTTAGGCCACCAATGTGGACATCCAACCACAATTGGTCCCCAAGAGGTAGCCCATCTCTAATTGATTACGGATCAAGGCCCAAGGCCCACACAACATTAAAAATAAGAAATGAACAACCATTGCATACCACATACATTCATGTTGGGCTTCAGAAAGGCGGCCCAAGGCCTATCCAAAACATGGGTCCATGGGAACACACATAGCCCAACCCATATATATACCACTATGGGCCCACAGGGGAAAGGTTAGGGCCCAACATAAAGGCTACTAATCCCATATATTGTTGTGGCCTAGTGGGCAGCCCATTGCTCAAATCACATGGGCAAATGTCATGTTCTTAGTCAAGTAAGTTGGGCCTACAACCCGGCCCAAGTATAAAGTTGATTTGGTGGGCAATCAAGGGCCCGTATACTTGTGTAATCTGGCCCACTAATCCAACACAATAGTATGGTAAAAATGGCCCAAGAGTTCAATGGGCCTACTAGGAAGTTCCAAACCCAATTGGGCTCAAAGAGTTCAACAACTAGCCACATTCATGGACCCAATTAAATTCAACTGTGGTGGGCCTCAAAAGTGTATTTATTAGGCCCAACATTTAAGGAACTAAATGTATAAATTATTACCTCTAAGATTCTTCACAATGTGTTGGGCCCCACTCCTCAAAATTTCACCAAAGGCCAAACATAATTATAACATGTTGCTTGTCCTAAATTTGGGCACTCCATTGGAGTGGGCCCAGGTTAAAACTCTGGAAATTAAGGGCCAAGGTCCCTCATTATGCATACAATGAGAGAAAACCCAAAAAGGTGGCCCACCATCAGAGGAAATATTTTTGAATTATGGTTTTTATCAAGGCACATTGCTTGGACTGCACAGAAAAAAAATCTGGCAGTCCAACTATTTTGGCCCATTCTTTTGGATGCCCAAACAGGGTCAGTTGGGGCTGAAATTTTTCAGAGTGATACTTCAATAGGTAGGACATATCCTCACAAAATTTTAGAATTTTTGGATATCCCTAAGTATTTTAATTAATTTAAACAAGACAGTCTGTCCAGAAAATCGGACAGACCTGGACATCCCAATGTGGTGGGCCAGTCCGGCCCTCGCCACGAGGTGCACAGGGGTCCAATGACCCTGAAAGTTGGTAGGTAGGTCCCAACATGGGTGGACCACAACTTCACAAAATTTCAGAATTTATGGACACCTAAAAATATTTTATTTTATTTAAAGAAATCAATCTGTCCTGAAAATCGGACTGATCTGGACACCATATTGTAATGGGCCAGTCCAGCCACCACCATGGTGTGTACAGGTTTCCATTGGCCCCAAAATTTTGTAGGTTGGTCCCACCATGAGTGGACCACCTTCTTGTAAATTTTTATAATTTTTAGACACCCAAAAATATTTTAATAATTTTTGGAATTCCAACCTGTCCAGGGTGAAATATTGCTGGAATAGTGCAGAAAATCCAGACTGTCCACCTCATTTGGACCACACCTTTGGGACCCCAATGAAGGTCAGATGGGGCTGAAATTTGGTATGGTTGTAGGTGGGTCATAAGGCTACAAGAATCACATATTATTTTGTTTCATTATTCCCACCAAAGACCCATAAATCAGGCCCCAAAGTGGCCCAAAAATCTGTCCAGGCAGATTTGGACAGCAACATGTTACTGTCCAAACCACCCCAAAAGATAATTAAAAGGAAAATAAATCAGCATTTTCTCAGGGTGGGGTCCATCTAGATGGGTCACACAACTCTCAGACCCAATCCTCTTCCAATATCATCCATAAAATCAAGCCCAAAGGCTGTCCAAAACATGCCAACAATATGGGGCAACAAGGTGGGCTTGGATGTCTAACCACTTGGGCCTAGTTGCATGGCACATCAAGTGGGCCCCACATACATCAGATTTACTATAAACATAGGAAAGAAAATATGGAGAAGAAACATAATCCGGCCATAGGGTAGGGCCCCGCCACTAATGGGCCCTCCCAAGAAAGAATCATACCCATATAACTACATTGATTGTACATGCAACATGAAATCACTACATGCATGATCTATAATTGCTATGGATGGTTGAAATGTCATCCCAACATGATCCTTAGGTCTAGATGACCTTGAGATGGAGTGGATCATTACATACATCATGATGGGGTCCATGGAGAATGGCCCCATCATGGATCATGACATGCATGTAGGATGGGCCAAAGGCCACATCCATGGGGTCAAATGGGGTCTCCACCATGGATTGGTGGGCCCCATATGATCCATACAAAAGAAATAAGAAGATTTAAAGATATAAAATTAGATCAGCAAGATCATAGTTACCCACTTGTGATCTCACCCCAAACTTCTACTCCATGAAGCTCTTGGAGCAAAGAATGGATTTCAATGGTGGAGATCTAGTTCAAATGGAGGGATTGAGAGTATAATGGGGTAAGGGGGCTGGAGAAGAGAGGGAGGAGAAAGAGAAGTTGCTGGAAATTTCAGCAATGAAGGAAAATGAGAGGGGAAGAGAGAGAAAAAAACTATTTAAGAGAAGTAATCATTGCTATGGTGACAATAACAATGTTCTTTAGGGTAGGTTAGGTATGGGTAGTGTTTAGGGTGGGTAGTGTTTATTCCATGCAATAGTGTAGTGTGTGTGTGTGGTGTGCATGGGAAATTGTGCCATGGAGGTGGTCCACATGCTTTTGTAAAAAGTGGGCCACATGATGAAATGCTCATAACTTTTGATCCATAGGTCGGATTGACGCACAAGACGCGTCGTTGGAACCGCAACGACGATACGAACGAGATGGCGTAGGTCTCGGGTTGATCCGAGTTGGGTCTATATGACCGAACTCAAGGTGACTGTAAACACAATCCGAGGGTCGCGGGTCGTCGGAATTTGACCGGTAGGACCGCGAGACCATGATGAACAAGATGCATACTTACACACACACATGCAAACATGGGAACTAGGGTCGGGTCTCACATTTCTGTACCCATTTAGACAAAAACAGTTATCTAACAGGAAAAATTGTATCCACATAAACAACACATGGCATAGGTGTCACATGTACAATCATGTCACAATTACTCTTAATCAACAAAAGATAATAAATCATCAGGATAAACCTTATTCCAATTCCAGTTGTACTGCGGCCCAAAAAGTTTGAACCATGTGCCAAAAAGACTAAGGCTCCTTTTGCTCCCGAACGTGCGAAGTGCTAAGTGCGCCTAATAAAGCGTCCAAGCAGCCCTAGAGTGCGCGCATACACAAACGGTGCTTCGCACCATCCTGAAGAAGATTTGAACCCTGGTTGCATAAGCAAAAACCCATTCTCTTACCGACTGGCTATACACACTATTTATGGAAAGTTTAAATAATTAATATATTTATTTACTTTCTAAAAATAACTTTTATTTTTGAAATTTACTTTTATTCTAAAAAATACAACACCATCTCATCCACTTTTTATTTACGCAGCTAAGTTAGTTAAAAACTCTAGCCAACTCACCTAATAAAATTTCTATCTTGACTGATACAACCTTAACTTTTTTTGCCTTTCAAGGTTAACTTGTTAGTTCACACCCCACTATTAGTACACAGTCCACAGTTAGCCACCCCCAGTAGGGAATCGATACTAAGACCTTAGTGTCGATACAACTTGACTTTTGAGTCGGAAGTACTTTCACAGCAGGTGGCCTCTAAGTGACTCCAACAAACTTTTGGTAGTTTCTCCTCACATTATATCACACATGGGTGTTGTGCTAGCAATGTGTGTGGAGAGAGAGAGAAGTGAAAGAAGAGAGAGAGAGAGAAAAAAAAAACACTGGGTTTATAGAGACTCCAATATTTGAGATAAATTATAAGTTGTTCATTGACTTTGGTGGGTGACATCTGGATATAAATTATAAGCTGACCATTGACTTTTGCAGGTGGCATTTGAATCGCCAAACCAACACTGGCTTAGTGGTTTGCCACGTCGCTCTCTATACTAAGGTCATGGGTAGGGGTGTACATCGAGTCGAACCGAGTCAAGCTGGCCTCAGCTCGACTCAGCTCGGCCACTGGCTGACCTCAACTCGAACTCGGCTTGGCTCGTTCAAGCTAAGATTGAGTCGAGTTCGCCATTGAGGCATTTTCACAAACACCTGAACTGCAACTTCAAAATCTTACTGCTTTACAAATAGAGGCAATGGTTTTACAGGTATTTTATCAAACACCTTATAAGCAATATAAAAAACTAAGAAAAACTAAGAGAAAAAGGGTATTTGTTTCATGTACATACCTTCCTTGCCATCGACCACATTTCGTTGAGTCATTTTATCAAACAGTTGGTGAGCAACATCAATGGCAAAGTAAGCGAGTCATCGAACCGGTTCGATCTGAGTTCGATTCAAGTTGGATTCGATTTGAGTCGAGTCGAGCTAGGGCCTGCTCGAACTCGGCTCGAACTCATTTTCAAGCTAAAAAAATCAGCTCGACTCAGTTTGAACTCAGCTTCGAACCGAGTCGAATCAAGCTTTTTCGAGTCAAGCCGAATGAGCTAACCGAGCTAGCTCGGTTCGTGTACACCCCCAGTCATGGGTTTAAGTGAGCATGTGAGGGTTTGTGAAAAATAACCCATGAAAATGTCCAAAACCCGCACCCTTATCATGGGTTAGGTGAGACACCTGAGGTGGGTGGGACCCATAACAGTGAAGCAAGCTCGTGGCCTACATCCAACCCATTGAGGGAAGCAGATTACGTACGAAGTAAACTCTGTGGGGTCCACTGTGATTTACATATTTTATCTACTCCGTCCATCCATTTTAAAAGATAATTTTATGGCTGGAGCCAAAAAATGAAATATATACAAATCTCAAGTGGACCTCACCATGTGAATTAAAATTCTATTGTTCAAAATTTATTGAGGCCCACAAAAGTTTTGGATCAAGATGATATTTGTGTTTTCCATTCATCCATGTCTTTTTTTTTTTTTAATCTTATGAATAGGTTGGATGACAAATAAACATCACTTTGGGCCCTAGCAAAGTTTCAACGGTGGAAGTCATTATTCCCACTGTTTCCTTTGGTGTGGTCTACTTGAGCTTTGGGGCATTCTTATATTTCGAACTCAACCATTAAAATGATCTGGAAAAATGGATGGACGGCTTGGATAACCCACACGCATTCATAGTCGGCCCAACTGAGTTTACTCAGTACGATGAAAGCCTACTTGAGTAACCCAGTACGCAATCCCATTTCCCCATTAAGAAAGTCGCAAAAACACATACAAAGAGACCACGTATTACTACTGTTTCCAATACTAAAGTCCATATGAGATTTGATCTGCTTCATTTTTTAGATCATGCTTTCAAATGAGTTTTCAATACAGGTGGACTGTGTGGATGCAGTCACATACATTAAGGGTGTGTTTGGCCGGACCGATCCCATGGGATTAGGAGGGATGAAATGGTTTTTAAGGTAATGATAGTGGTGTCAGTGTTTGTCCATTGATCCCATGGGTTTGCAATAGCCCATGTGAAATACAATAGTAGCGTGTTTGGACCATCATAAATGGATGGGTTTGCATCTCCAATGCTTCTTGTGGTGTGCCCCACTCATTGTTTTATATCTGCCTCAAAACATGTTCATGGTTGAATGTAGGTTGGTGAAAACAATGGAAGGAGTGGATATCTCATTGATATCTCGGTGGGCCCCGCATAGCGGTGAAAACTTGCATCCGGGATTGGCAGAATCCGTCTTAGAGATGGGCAGTGTTTACGAGGGCACGGTGGATGAAATACATCCCGCCATCCCAAACAACAGACGGAATGGATGGCACACAATAACCTTCCTAATCCCATCTAATCCCATCCCTCTTGACTGTCCAAACACGCCCAAAGGTGGCCCCACGGTCAGGTTTGGGTGCACCTCCCTGGACCAAAACTCGTGGTAGTTTTGTGACATTTTTTAAATGGTGGTGACCTCACATGGGATACTTGTGCACAGCTCCAAATGGTGTGTGCCCATTGTGCAGAGAGTACGTATAAAAAATCACAACGAAAAACATCACTAACCATCAAACTAATGCACAGGAAATGGATGGTTAGAAGTAAACTATTGATTGATCCAAATTCAAATGAAAAATCAGATGGTTAATGTTAGGTTATCAATTCAATTTTTTTGTGCCTTATCGAGAGCAGGTTCAGGGATTTGGACGGTCTTGATTGGCGTAAAAATATGCCACGTGTACGTTTTAAGAGTCCCATAATTTTTTTAAATGGTGCTAAACTAACATAGGAGTCTACATAAGTTAGGGTTTCTGTATCGTATATAAGCACTCGCCTCACTTGTGCGGGATAGGGTTTTGGTGGAGCGACTGCAGACGAATTCCAAACTCATCCAAGCCCTCGTTCAAATCCCCCCGAGAAAAAATGGTATTGTTTTTCCAATTTTGAATCTTTCTACTGCGTTTTTTCTGTAAATTTCTCTTAGCCTTTCGATCAATGCGTTTGATTTTTCTTTTTCTTTTTCTTTTTCTTTTTTTTCTGATTTTTCTGTAAGATATTAGAATAGATTTCATTATCTGAAGCTTGTAGTATGCTCTTTTATTCTTTATCTTTGGATTTTTTGCTTTGATGTGGTTTATCTTTCGATCTGTTTGAATTTCTAAAAGATTGGATTAGGGTTAGGGGTTTGAGTTTATTTTTTATTTTTTATTTTTTATTTTATTTTTATAAATTTAATGGTTGAGTTTTCCTGAGGATGGGGTTCCAGATTATGGTTTTTGAGAACTGAATGGAGGGTAGAATTAGGGTTAGGGTCTAGGGTTTAGTTTTGAAGGTGCTGATGATGGGCATAAGTGATTTCGATTAATGTTTGATCTCCGGGTCGGAAACTTGATAGAACCTGGCAAGATTGATAACTAAGCAAATCCTGACACGTGGCATTGGGCATTGTAACAAAAACTATTTGGGACTGAGTTTGTTCGAGGCCAATGGGTTGGTGATCCTGAATGTTGATTTGATGGACCCACCAAGGATTATGGTTAGGAGTCATTTGGCAGCATGGATTTAGTTTGAATTGGAATTCAAATCACAATTACCATGGAATCCATGTGAATTGGAATCCTTAGTGTGTTTTGCACTATGTAGATGGAATCCATGTGAATAAAAAATTTGCATTTGGCACATGGAGTGTAACCACGTCATTTTATCATGCATTCACGAGACGAATTTTACAAATTCTCTCATGTGGCCCACTATGATGTTTATGAGAGATCCACCGTGATCACCAGGAGTGTCATCCCGTTTAGCTGCATGGCCCAAAATTCAGACAATTTGTGATTCAGGTGGACCACATGATTGGAAACAATATAGGGCATTCCTCTCCCAATCGTTTCCCTTCGTATGGCCCACCTGAATCATGAATCGGGCTGATTTTTGGGCCCTATGGCTAAAATGGGGTGATGCATCCGGTGATCCCGGTAGATTTCACTTAAACATTGCATCGAGTCCCACTAAGCCTTGAAGTCAAATTTGGGCAATTTTCATGCAAAAGTTGCCGACGTTAACCACATGTACAACTAAAAATTTATCACACGTGGCCCACCGTGATGTTTATGTAAAATCTACCCCGGTCATTGGGTGCATCACCCCATTTTGGTTGTTGGGCACAAAAATCAGCTTGGTTTGTGATTCAGGTGGACCCCATGATAGGAAATAGTATACAGGGCAACACTCACCCTCCAAATTGTTTCCCTTTGTGTGGTTCACTTGAAGTTGGTATGTGCCTGATTTTTTGTCCCAAGGCCTAAATTTTAATGATTGGAGTGGATGTCATATAATCATCATGGTGGGGCCTAAAAAAATAAGGGTGGGCATCACTCTCCCAGGTTGCTTCCCTTCGTATGGCCCACCTAAATCATGAACCGGGCTGATTTTTGGGTCCTACGGCTAAAACAGGGTGAAAAGCACCTGGTGATCGGGGTAGATATCACTTAAACATCATGGTGTGGCCCACTAATTCTTGAAATCAAATTCAAGTAATTTTCATGCCAGATGTCATCGATGTTAATTGGGCTTGAAATCACACATCATCCTTGTGATTTCAAAACAGATGAATCGGTGGTAAATCAATTCCATTTACCAACTTTGTGTACCTTACCAAATGCGACCCACTTTTTGTCATTACCACCGAATCCATGCTGCCAAACAACTTGTTAAGGTTTTGAGTTTATTTGTTGGTTGGATTTTGCTAAGGAGTTATTATAGATAATGGTTTTTAAGATATGTAAGGGTGGACTTAGGGGTCATTTTGCAACATCTATTCGATGGTAATAGAAGAAAGTGGTCGTGTTTGGCATAGTGTACGGAGGTAGTTAATATTCAATTTACCACCGATTCATCTATTTTGAAATCACTAGGAGGTGACATGATTTCAACACCGATTATCATTGTTGACATTAGGCATGAAAATCATCCAAATTTAACTTTAAGAATTAATGGGCCTTGTCATGATGTGTTAGTGAAATCCACCCCGATCACTAGGTGTGTCACCTAATTTAGGCATAGGGTCCAAAAATCAGCTTAGTATGTGAGTCAGGTGGTCTGTCACCTAATTTAGGCATAGGGTCCAAAAATCAGCCTAGTATGTGATTCATGTGGTCTATACGAAGGGAAATAGTTGGGAGAGGGACACCCACGCTTGATTTTTTCAAGAGCCACCATGATGATTATATGAAATCCACTCTAATCGTGAGATGCCAAGCTAAAATTTAGGCATCGGGACAAAAACAGGCCCATCATGATTCAAGTGGCCACACGAAGGGAAACAATTTGGAGGGTGAGTGTTTCCCTATATACTGTTTCCAATCATGTGGTCCACTTGAATCATGGACATGGACCAGGCTGATTTTTGGGCCCTATGGCTAAAATGAGCACACTGGTGATCGGGGTGGATTTCACATAAACATCAAGGCGGGCCACTTGTGAGAATTCATAGAATCTGTCTCATGCATGCTTAAAAAATGACATGGTTTCACTTCACACATCAAACACATTTGAGGATTCCGATTTACATGGATTCCATGGTAATTGTGATTTGGATTCCAATTCATACTGGATCCACGATGCCAAATGATCCCTTAGGGTTTAGGATTTAGGGTTTAGTTTTGACGGTGCTGATGATGGGAGTTAGTGATCTCGATGAATGTTCAATCCCCCTTGGGACTAAGTTGGTGCGATTGAGGTCAATAGCTTGGTGATCCTGAATGTTTGTTTGATGGAACCACCACAAATGGATATTGCCATAGAAACTCTCTCAAAGCGACAATCTAACTCCTAACACTTTGATTGGTTGCTTGCAAATAGATGGTTAGATCAAAATCCAACAATGGTCCAAATTCAACCTCAGGAATATAAAATGATACATGGATTTAGAATTTCCATATAGGTGGAGTATTGATTTTGATGAATTTTTTATCCCCATGGGAAAAAAACTCCTTGGGACTTATCTTGCTATGGAAATCCTCCCAATGTGACAATCTAATTCCTAACCCATTCAGTTAGTGGCCTGCAAATGGATGGTTAAAATCACAACTATAAATGGTCCAGATTCAATATTGACAAACATCAAAAGATAGTTGGATTTTGAATTTCCAGTTAGTGGATATATGAGCATGGTCCATCCATAGTGGGGTGAATCAAATTTAGGGCTTGTTTGTTGAATCTGATGTTGGAAGTCTGAATCTGAAATTAGAATCTGAAGTCAAAAACCTAGTATTGAATTTAGAACAACCTGTTTGTTAATTAATGTCTGAAATGTTTGGAATATATTAATTTGACACATTTGCCCTTATGAAACAATCATGGTTGAATCCCCACCATTAAGATCTTCATGGATTTAGTCAAAATGTTTATTTACCAACCTGTTGATAAGGTAAAAAAAAAAAAACACCTAGTTGTAGATACCACACAAATATCATCTTAATCCAAAGCTTTTGTAGCTCACATGAAAATTTTAATGGTCATTTACTACTTTTTCTTGTACCGTGGCCCATCTAAGATTTGGTTTTGCTTCATTTTTTGGATCATGCCCAAAAATGAGCTTTCAATATGGTTGGATAGCATGAATGTAGTCACATACATCACCGTGGGCCTCACAGTCAGGGTCCCGCCCATCTTGGTGGATCCAGATTGCATAATAGCTACTAGCTATTGGACGGTATTGTGTGGCCCCCATCATAATGTATGTGTTTTATCCACGCCATCCATCCATTTTTCCTAATCATTTTAGGGATTGATCCCAAAAATGAGGATGATCCAAATCTCATGTGGCCTAGAACTTTCTTGGCTCATTAATGGTCACTCATTACTATTTCCTACGATATGGCCTACTTGGTAATTGGATTTGCTTCATTTTTTGTATAATGCCCCATAATGATTTGAAAAAACGGATGAACAGAGTGGATATAGGATACATACATCAAGGTAGGCCCCACGGTTAAGGCCAAGGAATGTGGCATGTGGCACACCACGCAATCCGCTAAACCCATAATCCTATGCAGATTAGCTACTCTCAAGTTGAGTAGCGAGACTCGCTACTGAAGTGACGTCACCAAGTTATGTGGGTCCCTTCATGATGTATGTGTTGTATCTACACCATTCATCCATTTGGAGAAATCATATCAGGGCATGATCCAAAGAATGAGTCAGATCCAAACATTGAATGGACCCCACCACAAAAAACAGTGGGGAGAGTGACGCCCACCATTAAAAACTTCCAAGGGGCGCAAAAGTTTACGATCAAGCTGATTTTTTTTTTCTTTTTCCCTCCTTTCATGTCTGCGTTAACACATGAATAGGTTGGATCTCAAATAAATATCATGGTGGACCTTAGGAAGGTTTCAATGGTGGGCGTCACTCTCCCCACTATTTTCTATGGTGGGGTCCACTCCAACTTTGGATCTATCTCATTCTTTGGATAATACCCTAAAATGATCTCTCCGAATGGATGGACAGTGTGGATACAACACATGCATCATGGTGGGCCCACATAACTTGGTGACGTCACTTCAGTAGCGAGTCTCGCTACTCAACTTGATCTGCTCCCCCCAAATTCGGGTGGGATTGCGTACTTTCCCCCCTTGGTATAGCTAGAGATGGACGGTCCTGTTAAATGGATCTATAGGGCATACCGTGATGTATATGTTTTATCCACACCGTCCATTCATTTTTCCATATCATTTTAGGGAAAAGGACCAAAAACAAGCCAGATCTAAGGCTTAAGTGGGCCACACTACAAGAATTTGTGGGAGTTGGGTTCCTACCATTAAAAATTTCTTGGGGCCACATAAGCCTCTGGTCGAGGGAAGCGGATTAACGTCTTGAGTAACTCGACGCTTAGCGTCTTGATAAACTTTGGGTCCCACATGATCATTCATGCATTTTATCCACTCTGTCCATACATTTTATCAGATAATTTTAGGTGTATTCACAAAAAATTAGGAATATCCAAAAATCAAATGGACCACACCACCGGAAACAGTGTCAATTGAACATCTACCATTTAAAATTTTGTAGGGGCTATAGAAGTTTTAGATCAATTTGATATTTGTGATTTCACTTCATCCATGTCTTTGTGATACTATTAACAGGTTGGATGACAAATAAACATCACCGTTGGCCATAGAAAGGTTTCAACGGTGGAAATCATTATTCCCACGATTTCCTGTGGTATGATCCACTTTAGCTTTAGATATAACTCACTTTTGGGCTCAACCACTAAAATGATCATAAGACAAATACATTCACGGTCGGCCCAACTGAGTTTACCTAGTACGATAAGAGCGTACTGAGTAACTCAGTACACAATCCGATTTCATGGTCGAGCTGATTTTTGTGTTTTTCCTTCATCCAAGTTTGTGTGACCTTTTGAAGAAGTTAAATGACAAATAAACTTCACAACGGACCCTAAGAAGGTTTTAATGGTAGTCATTCCATTCCCAGTGCTTTTTATGGTTTGGTCGACTTGGGTTTGGATATGCCTCATTTTTTGGAATCATGATCTAGGACAATATAAAAAAGTTGATGGGCGGTGTGGATCTAACACATAAATCATAGAGGGCCCAGAGAAGTGCCAGACGCTAAAAGTTGGGTTATGTTTTACGCAAAGGAGAAAGCGCAGGGCAATTTTGGAATTTTAAAAAAATACACGGAGCTCATTCTCCATTCACCATTAAGGTAGACCTTTATTGTCGAAAAAATTCAGCCAAAATACACGGAGTGCTTTCCACGTTCCGTGTTAACAAACAAAACTAAAAGCGGATTGCTTTCTAATTCCGCATTAAGTCAAAATTTCCAGCGTTACCAAACAGGCCCTTACAATCCGGATGTGTGAATCACGTATCTTGACAAGTTGCGCTGAGCTTGCTTAGTTTCATCGGAGTGGGTGGTTGTGCCAATTTGACTGACCTGGTTCTTACACTCTCTCAATTAATGTACGAAATTGAAAGAGAGGAAGAGATGGGTTTGGGCTTTGATGAGTTCTTTTCTTGTGTTTTTAAAAAAAAATTTATTTTTTATTTTTTTACGGATAACTGGAAATATATTGAAAAAAAGAGGTACAAAAGAGAGAAGAAGTCTGCTGAGATTGCAAACAACTAACAGCCTAAAAAAGCTTATCAAAGTCTTTTAACCCGTTAACAATGCTCGCCCATTGAAAGATAAGAAATTTAGCTCTTGACCAAACTTCTTGGACTGAAGCAGAATTGTCGTTGAAACATCTATTGTTTCTTTCCTCCCATACTGACCACCAGATGACAAGGATCGTCATTCTCCAAATGCGAGTGTTGGGTTTTCCTATCTTGATTCCATGCCAAGCCAAGAGCAAATTGTAGTAGGACATCGGATTACACCAGCTAATTTTGAAACGAGAAAAGAATTCAGCCCAGATTTGAGAGATGAGAGGGTAATGGACAAAGAGGTGGTCCACTGATTCCTCATCCTTCATGCAACATAAACAGATGTTGACGATGAACATGCCCCTTTTCTTCAAATTGTCCATCGTGAGAATTTTGTTTTTGCCTGCTAACCATGCAAAGCAGAGATGTATTTGGGGGGAGCATCGTACTTCCAAAGATGCGAGGCAGCTGGGTTCGAAGGCGAACGCTGGAGGGATAGCTGAGCGTAGAAGGATCGAATCGAGAAGACACTGCTTTTGTCTCGAGCCCATAAGATCTTATCAGGAGTAGAGGGGTCAGCACAACTTTGGAGATGAGGAGGAGAAGCTTCGCGTACTCTAAGATCTCCCATTCGTGAAGATTTCTGAAACACTTCACGTCCCAGACGACACTGGCGTTAGAGATATAGAAGCAGTTAGCTACTGAAATATTTTTTTAAGGACTCAGATGATAGATGTTAGGGAACCCGATCATCAGTGGCTCCTCCCCTATCCACAAGTCTCCCCAGAATCGAATGGAGTGACCGCTACCTAGCTCGAAACTGATATTGAGAAGGAATTCCTTTTTGGAACGTAGAATGCCTTTCCAAATGGGAGAGGCCTTATGCGCTGACGAGTCTCTGGTCCACCAACCTTTAGGGGAGCAGCTGTATTTTCTTTTGATGATGGAATTCTAGAGAGTGCCTCCTTCCGTTCCCAGTCTCCAAATCCACTTGCCAAGAAGGGCTTGGTTCATGATCTTCAAGTTCTTGATGCCGGCGCCGCCTTCTTGGTAGTGTTTACAAACTTCCTGCCAGTCGAGAAGGTGGAACTTCTTCTAGTTGTCCTTTCCACACCACATAAAGTCACGTCGCAGCTTTTCAATAACCAACAACACTGAAGAAGGGCATTTGAAGAGGGACAAAATATATGGGCAAGTTGGACAGAGCTGCCTTGATAAGGGTGAGACGACCCCCTATCGAAAGGTATTTGCACTTCCATCTAGCAAGGGATTTCTGGAATTTGGCGATGACTTTGTCCCACATCAATTTCGGGGGAAGACCGATAGCAAGAGGGAGCCCTACAAAGAAGGAAGGAAAAGAAGTTGAGTGACAGCCAATGGACTCTGCGTATCTGACAGTTTCTGAATCTGACAGATTCACTCCATAAAGTTTCGATTTGGCCATATTGATTCTCAGACCGGATATTGCTTCAAAGCATCGTAGAGTTGTGTGCAAATTATCGATGAAAGCCTGGGATGCCGCAGAGAGAATAAGGGTGTCGTCAGCGAACTTGATATGCAAAATTGGAGAGTGCACCCCCGACATCTTAATATTGCAGAGAATACCTTCCTCCTGTCCTCTATGCAACATTTGGGACAGGGCCTCGCCAATGACTAAAAAAAGCAAAGGGGATAGAGGATCGCCCTGACGAAGCCCTCTGGAGCTGTTGAAGAATCCTGTGGGAGTGCCGTTGAGGAGAACCGGGAAATGGGTTGAACCGACACAAGTGCTGATGCAACTTCTCCATCTAGCTCTGAAACCCATGCGGCGAAGCATATAAAGCAGAAAGTCCCACTCCACATGGTCGTATGCCTTTTCTATGTCCAATTTACAGAAGACCCCGCCTTTTCACCGGATTTGTGGCATGAATGAAGAACTTCGTTGGCTATGAGAGCGCAATCGACGATCTGTCTGCCACTGATGAAGGCGTTCTGGTTCGACAATATGAGTTTCCCCATTACTTTAGAGAGGCGAGTGGATAACACCTTCGCTAATATCTTATGGGGGCCTCCTATCAAATTGATAGGTCTGAAATCTGAAAAGGAACTAGCACCTGACACCTTGGGGATAAGGGCTATAAAAGACGCACCTAGCCCTCTGGATAATCTACCTCTGTTGCGGAATTCGAACATAAATTCCATAATATCTTCTCGGATGATATCCCAATAAGATTGGAAAAACGCTATTGGAAAGCCATCAGGTCTTGGAGATTTATCTCTTCCCAGCTCGTGAACAGCCAGTTTCACTTCTTTAGAGAAAGGGGCTTCCAGAGAATTAGCTTCCATCTCATCCAGCGATTGGAACTGGATATTATCGAGGCGCGGTTTGGACCAACCTTTTGAGGAGAGGAGGGATCTGAAGTGTGGAATAGCACGATTGGATCTGCTGTCCGTCCTCTATACTGGTGCCATCGACTGTGATGCTTGAAATGACATTACCACGGGCACGCATGTTTGCAATGTTGTGGAAAAATTGTGTTCTTGTCCTCTTCTGCAATCCATCTCACTCTAGATTTTAGCTTCCTAGTTGTTTCCTCCTGCGGGGCCCTAGTCGCTATATCTTGAATTATCTAAATGCGTCTTCCCAGCATAACCGAAGACATCCGGGAGCCCTCAGCGTCCACATCTATTTGCTGGAGTTCGGAAAGTAATTCTAGCTTTTCTGTTTCCTTCTTTCCAAGTTCATCTGCTTTCCACTCCTTCAGTTTCCCCTTTAACATTCGAAGTTTGCATAGGAGTTTGTGGCCAACGAAACCATCGACCTGAAATGAGGGCCACCATTCCACTACCCATTGATTGAAACCGTCGATACCTATCCAGGATGAATTGAATCGGAAAGGTTTCGGCCCCCAGCTTTTGCCTTCCAGTCCTAGCAGGATCGGGCAGTGATCTGTAGTCTCAGCCAATGTTCGAGTTGTCGGTATCGCTACAAGTTTCGCTGGCTGGAGATAAAGATATTATATCGTTATCGCTGATAACCAGAAATGCAGGAAAACGTGGGGGAAACATGGAGAAAATAGTGGAATTTTTCAGTGAAACTCTAGGACATGCCTAAATACACCTATTTGCATATTTAGGAATAAAAAAATTATAAAAATAATGCATTACATAATAAGTTTTCATTTAATGGAGCCCATTTTAATGTGTTGTATATCCATGTCCGTCCATCTATTTTTTTGGATCATTTTAATGCACAATCCCACAAATGAAGTTGATCCCAATCTTATGTGGACCATACCATAGGAAATAGTCGTGATTGACCATTGAAAACTTATGGTGGGTGATGGGCCACATAAGTTTTGGTTCAAACTGAAATTTGTTTGTTTGTTTTTTTTTTTTTTTTTTAAATTTAATTTTTTTAGGTTCCTCCGAGTTTATGACACCTTATTGACGGTTTGAAGGGTTAACAAAACAATACAGTGGTCCCTAGCAAGTTTTCCAAGGATAGGGATGTGGGTGGGACCCTAACCATGGGCTCACCTCAATGTATGCGTTGTATATCTACACGGTCCATCCTTTTTGCCAACTCATTTGAGTGCACGGCCTAATAATGAAGTAGATCCAAATCTCAGCTGGACCACACCGTGAGAAAAACATACACATGAGCTTGATTCAAAACTTTTGTGGCCCTCGAGAGGTTTTTAGCACTAGGTTGTCGGTCCCCACTGTTTCCTATGATGTGGTTCACGTGGGCATTCAATCTGTCCCATTTTTGGGCTCGTCACATAAAATGATTTGTCAAAATGGATGGACAACGTGGATAAAAATCATACATCCCAGTGGGCCCCACATCTAGGTGTTGCCGGGGTTGTACCCAATCCACTTGCGTGGGGGATGTAGATTGCTGGTTGACGCTGCCAGTAAAGAGGTGGCTACTTATAAATGCTCCCTGGGCCCACCATGATATATGTGTTGTATCCAAACCGTCCATCCATTTGGCGAGATCGTCTTAAGGCTTGGGAGAGAAAAAAAAAAAAAAGACAGATCTAACTATCAAGTCGACCACACAGCAAAAAGCAAAAACCAGTGGGGGATTGAATGTCCACCATTGAAACCCTTTTGGGGTCACAGAAGTTTTGGATCAATATGAAATTTGTTTTTCCTCTTCATTCAGGTATTTGTGACCTTATGAACAAATTGGATGTAAAATAAACATTATGGTGGGCCCTAAAAATTGTTTAACGGTGAAAATCATTATCTCCGCTGCTATATATGGTGTGGTACAGATAATCTTTGGATATGATTCATCTTTTGCATAATGCTCTAAAATGGTATCTAAAAATAGATGAACGGTGTAGATATAATAATTACATCATTGTCAGGCCCATGTAACTTTGATCTCTTTTGAACCGTTCGTACAACTCGGAGCTCGAGCATCAGTGCTTGTCTTCACACGACACGTACCTACAACAGCTATATAGCTGGTGTGAGGTACACCAACCAATCCGCTTCCCGGTACACAACCGCTTCTACTTCCAAGGCTCAAAGGTTTTTTTTTTTAAAAATAAAAAAACACAAATATCAAGACCAGAGGATTTCTCCTTGAGGGGTTTTCATCGAGGGTTTCAAAACTCTAAATCAGACCTAAATCGAAGGGAAATCTGGCAAAATTTCATATTTTTCACCGAAATTGCGACATCGATATTCCAATCGGAAAAAAGGGGGAAATTTGTAGGTTTTTCTTACCTACCAGGGCTGTCGATCGAGGCCAAAGGGATTTTGTTCTTCCGAGTTCCGATCAGGTACGAAAATCGTGAAATTGAAGTTTTTTCTTTCTTTCTTTATTTCAGCCACACCACGCCGATGTTCTCTGCGACTGCGAGAACCCATTTTTATTGATGATATCGCCGAAAAATGGGTTCTCGCCAAAAATTTCACCGATATTTTGTAGACAAACGAAAACTTGGGGTTTCGGTGTCGCAAGTGCAGCGACACCGATATTATCAGCGATAATATCGACAAATCGTCGACAACACGAATAGTGATCTGAAGTAGGATCGGGCAGTGAATCGAAAAGGTTTCGGCCCTCAGTGTTCTGTTCTTTTGTGTTGTAGGGCTACAAACTTGGATTTAGGTCAACCTGAACTTGACTGATACAACTTGAGTCAGGGTCGGGTTGGCAAGGTTCTCTGGTTGGTTTTAGGTTGAAAAGACCCAACCCAATTTGAATTTGGATTGCACGAGTCGAACCGAGTCGAGCTTGGCACAACTCGACTCAGCTCGGCCACTAGCTGACCCCAGCTCGAACTTGGCTCGGCTCGGTCCTCGAGCCTGATTGGCCGGCTCGGTTCGGTCAGCTGCTATGCCCAGTTCGAGCCTATGCGGCATTTTCTCAAACACATGGAGTGCACCTTCAATTTCTCACAATATGTAAAACAATAGAAACAATTTACAAATATTTCATCAAACACTTAATAGGCAGCATCAAAATCAAGATAAAAGGTAGTTTTATCATGTAATGTTTTTTTTGGGTAGCGATTTGTTTCATATCCATACCTTCTTCGCCACTAGCCTATCCCGCGGAGAATGTATGCACCCAAAACAACACTTCGTTGAGTCATTTCATCAAACACTTGGTGAGCAACATCAATATCAAAACAATCGAGTCACTGAACTGGTTCGATCTGAGTTGATTTGAGCTTAGACAAGCTCGAACTAGGGTAGAAATTTTTTTCAAGCTCCAAAAATTAGCTCGACTTGACTTGAACTCAGTTTTGAACCGAGTTGAATCAAGCTTTTTTGAGTCAGGTCGAGTGAGTTAACCGAGCTAACTCGGTTCACAACTCTAGTTCTGGTTGAGCAAATTTGGGTTGGATTTGGAACAGTCAGATGTATTTGGGTCATTTCAGGTCGAGTATAGAGAATTTTGGGTTAGGTTCGGGTTGGCCACCTTGTGCTTGAATTTGGGTCGGGTCTGGTTGTGGGTCATGTCCTCTTGAAGTCGGATTGGGCTCTTGTGAACTCTCAACCTAACCCAACCAGCCTGAGTTGCACCCATATTGTGGAGAGCTTTGATCTCCAACTATGGAAAGAAAGCTCCCAAATCTTTTAGGAGTGTCTAGAGAGCCCAATCCACCTCTAATTGCTTGTTGATCAAAGAGGCCATTTGACGCAAACTCGAAAGGAAAAGAAAATAAATCAATAAGAAAAGAAAGAGATTGTGCAACTGGGAAAAGACCCAACAATCCTCTAGCCAAATGGTAGAGATCACAAATGCAAGACTGTGAGCAAGCTTGATAGTCCTCTAGTCTAGAACTAGAGACCACTCTCCCTCCCTTCAACAGCCACCGTTGAGAAAATAAGAAAATTTCATAAAGAGAATATTAATCAGCTTGTCTTATTCCATGGGCCATAGGCCCCATTTATAATCAAAACTTACAATCTATAATAAAAGCTATAAAATCTAAAAATCTATGAAAATAAGAAAGCACCTAAATAACAGAGCATTCTAATTAAGAAAATGTCTAAAATAAGAAGATACTTAAGAAATATCTAAAATTATTTCATTGCCTAATATAAAGATATGAAAAAAAAAAGAGGGAGAATTTCCTACTCTAGAGATTTGAAAGAAAAGAAAAGTAGAGATGAGCTAAAAAGAAAAGTTGCCATTTTCTTGTGCACACGTGCGGAGCGTGGTCGCGTGAGATGTGGGTCTTTTCTTTAAATCTTGATCAATCGGCACGTGTGGCCATTTGGTTGCATCAATTCCACCCGGCTTCGAAAACAACTCTTCCTCGAGTTTAAATTGGTAGTCATAATCTCCTGTGACGATCCTCGTTTGTAGCGTGTCTTCTTCGGCTTTACTGGTAGTTGATGGTGGAGACCTACATGCCTAATGGCTAGTTGGTGCGTAATATGGTGTTGAAACACGAACCATCTTTTCTTTTGCTTCTTGTTGGTCCTCCACGTTCTAGATGTCGATTGTGATCCGTTCGTCATAGTCTGCTTTCGATTTGCATACCTTGATTGATGTTGAGATGGTACTATCGTGTTGACCTCTATGGGTTTTGCCACTATGATTGTAGCACTATCTAACTCTTTGACCATCGGATCGTCCATATATGCCAAACCTTCAATCTCCTCAATTGGATCATCCATAAGCTGATCTTTTGGTTTTACTTGAATTTCCTCCGATCTGACCATTGATCCATAAACTGATCCAAAGGAAGATTCCTTTTGAGTTGCCACACTATCCATAACCACGTCATTCCTTGGAATGCTAGATAAAACATATTGAAGCTCATAAAGTCTTTCCTATTCAATCAAGGGCTCAAAGCAAGCTCTCACGAACTCCTTGAGTTCCTTGAATTCATTTGCAATATCTTCCTTGGATGCTTTAAGCTCCTTCTTGACCTCTTGCAAGTTCTCCTTCCGCATCTTTTGAATATTCGTAGGCGTCACTGACATTTCCATGCTATAGGATGCTTTTGGATAACCAACATGTGGTGAGGGGTGTTGAAAGGATCACCATTAGGCACATATGAAAATGGGTATGACTCGAGATGATATGAATGGCGATCTTGATCATTGAAGTAACTCATATAAGAATAGCGCGATGGATATGGAAAGGCATTGGAGTCCGAATAGGGATAATTGCACGACACATGAGAACATCTTCCTATCCATGACATCTTTTTTTTTTCTAGTTTCCCAAGAGTAGAACTTGCTCTGATACCAATTTGATGCAAACCCGAAAGGGAAAGAAAATAAATCAATAAGAAAAAAAAAAAGAGAGAGAGAGATTGTGGGAAAGATCTAACAATCCTCTAGCCAGATGCTAGAGATCACACATGCAAGACTATGAGCAAGCTCAACAGTCCTCTAGTCTAGAACTAGAGATCACTTTCCCTCCCTTCAACATCCACCGTAGAGAAAAGAAGAAAATTTCATAAAAAGAATATTGATCAACTCGTCTTATTCCATAGGACATAGGTCCTATTTATAATCAACCTTACAATCTGTATTAAAAGATATGAAATCTAAAAATTTATGAAATAGGAAAGCACCTAAGTAACAAAGCATTCTATAATTAAGAAAATGCCTAAAATAGGAAGATACTTGGATAAAAAAATATTTAAAATTATTCCCTGCCTAAAAAATAAAGATACGAAGGAAAGAGCAGATTTCCTAATTTAGAGATTTGAAAAAAAAAAAGGAAAGCGATGATGGCTAAAAAAAGAAGGTGGTCCTTATCTCGTACATGTGTGGAGCATGCACGTGTGGGATGTGGGACGATTGCATCAAGGCATCCCTTGTTGTTGACTGGTCACACTTGTTCATGGCATTCCAATTGTGGTCCTTAAGCATTGCTTCATGCACATGTTCCTCAACATCATATTTAGTGCAAGAGACGAGACAAAGATGAGAGACGATGGGACTTTGTGAGAGATCAGAGTGAAGGATGATGGTTTTGATGGCTGTAGCCATTGTCACCCCTAGCAGGCTGACAAAAGAGTGATTTCGAGGGATGGAAACCCTGCCCCCTCTTTTTTATGAGAAAAACTTCGATTCTTTGGTGGCAATGTGCAGCCACGAAGAGATTATGTATGTGGCATACAAAGCACTCAAATTAAAATGCCCAAATCTCCGGCTTTATTTAGATGGATCATAAGCCAAAAGTTAAACTAAGCCAGATTTGGGCTTTATTTAGATGGATCATAAGCCAAAAGTTACACTAAGCCAATTTTGTAACAAAAAGATTGGTTGACATTTAATGATTGATTGGAACAAAAATACTTATGGTATTAGTTCAACAAACCTCTCTCTATTAATCAGAGTTCAGTGCATCTCAATCTATCAGATTTTGGATCATGACCTATCTAAAATGAGTCACATTCAAACAGTTTAGTTTCAGCTAATGTTAGTCACACGTGTAACTTCTAAGCACATGCATCTCAACCATCAGTCTCAGCCAGAGTACCAAATAACTACCCCTCTTTCATATGCTTTCACAAAAAGGAGGGAGATCCCATTGATCTGATTTTTTGGATTATGACCTATCTACAGTGGGTCCAACAATTTGAATGGTTTAGTTTGAGCTAATTGGTGGCCACATCCGCAATTTCTAAGTACATGCGAACCATCATTCTCAGTTGGAGACTTGGAGTATCAAATATCAAATAGCTACCACTTTCATATGCTGCCCACTTTCATACGCTGCTTTCACAAAAAAGAGGGGGAAAGATCTCTCTCTCTCTCTCTCTCTCTCTCTCTCTCTCTGAGAAAATGTAGAAAATGTTTGACTTCAAAATAGAAGAGAATCCACTCATTATAAATAAATGGAAAATAACTGTATTTGCACTGATTTTAGTGGGATCTCCTAGCTATAACAAGACTACATTAGGCTTGCATTGCTTTTACTAGGATCCCGTAGCTGCTATTTCTGTTTACTTCTATTTACAATAACTGATCAGCAGCTTTTATACGTATTCCATATCATTATGTTTACCTTGCATCAAATAACTATGTTTTGTGTTGTTGTAATGAACAGCCAAAGCAGATACATGAGATTAAGGATTTTCTTCTCACAGCAAGAAGGAAAGACGCACGGTCCGTGAAGATCAAAAGGAGTAAGGATGTGGTCAAATTCAAGGTCAGATGCTCCAAATATCTGTACACCCTTTGTGTGTTTGACTCGGAGAAGGCCGACAAATTGAAACAGTCTCTTCCTCCAGGTCAGTCAATACCATCCTTTAACTTAGTTTTCTCTACCGGTTTCTTATTCTGCTTGCTATAATTCTTTCTACTTTGGAAATGCAATAAAAAAGGAAAGGTCAGATGTGCTCTTTCTACTTTCGGTAATTCTTCATCATCATCTAAGGCTTATCCCAATTAATTGGGGCTGGCTACATAAATCCTGTTCTGCCATTCCAGTTTATCAAGGGTCATAATTTCTTTTGATAATTCTTCATGGAAAATAATAAAAGGAGTTAATTTGATACTCTGGCAGAGCACAACAGATGATACCAAGGCACTTCTGTTTGTGCATTTGTCATGTGTGGAACACACTTGTCGTGTATGGAACTCCTAAGCTGTCCAGTCCAGTCCAGTCCAGATCATGGAATTCACTTTACTGTGCATAGGCTAGGAACCCGAAATGATGTTAATTGTGTGATTATAATCACTTATCTATGAAAAATTGATTGTTGAAGTCGAACGGTTGATTACTTTTCATGTTGAGCATCCATTAGACAAATTAATTTGACCAGTTAAGCCATTACTCAAGTATTAATTATTGCTCTATAAAGCATACTGAACCCTGGATAACTCGCAGCCTCTACGAGCTCAACTAACCGAGAAAACACATGCTAGTTGATAGTGGTAGTGATTTTACTTTGAAAAAACTTTCAATACGCTGGCAGTGTGACAGATGATCTGCAGTTATTCAGAAATTGCACGTGCATATACATAATCAAAAGACACCGTCTAGATAGTGGGCCCCAATTTAGTCCCTGGATGTCTTACCTTGTAAACCTTGCTGCCTTCGATATATCCATGCTCCAAAAAAAAGCATGGTTTTTTTTTTTTTTTTCCGAACTACCACCTAGTTATTTTGGTATAAATTCCCAGTACCGTTTTTAAAAAGTTTTTCATTGAGCTACCTAATTAATTTTCATTAATGTACCTACCATTAAATTTCTCTAATGATAGTTTGATTGAATGGATTACTTTTTGATAATCATGAAACTACCCTCCCAACAAGAATGCCTTATCAACAAACAAGAATTAAAAATTAGAGGGCTCTTGCTTATAAATTCATACCACAATTGGGGCACATGTGAGATTTGGGATTCTCCTGGGGCTGGTCCAACAATGCCCTGACCCAATGCAATGTGATCTACCACAATGTTCTTATGATTTATCTAACACAGATTACTGCCTTCATAACTATCTTGTTGATAAATATAATACCCTATTCTTCTGGACTTGTGGTGGACTAAACATGCACCGATGCGCTGTGCTGTGCACATGGCATACTCACGCATTCAATCTAGACAGTCAAATTCATGGTCATTTCCATGTACAGGACATGACCAAAAAGTTTCTATGATCAGATAATCCTACCCACCCAACCATTGTTCATGTTATGGATAGTTGAAGAAAATGGTCATAGGTCCACATTCATGGGAACAATTGGATTGGCCAATTAATATGATTTTTGGTACATGTCTTTGTACAATAGAGCTACAATTGCCATTACCTGAATTTCATGTAGTCTGGTGGGCATGTGCACATTTGCCATTCACCATGCTTGCAAGTATAGGTTGTGTCTATGGACCAGAAATGCCAGAGGCTCACTTGTGCAGCCCAACCCTTACCACCCCACCATAAGATAATCCAACCCATTGTCAAGAAGGTCCCACTGAAGATACTCATACATAATCTCACTCTTCAAAGATCCTTCGTCCTTGAAGAGGTTAGACACAATGGTCTTAGTTATTAGAGGGATTTTCCATGCTGCCCATCCATCATTATGTCTTCTAGGTGAAAGGCCTGGGGCATCACGTGGTGGGTGTCAAGGGGAAAACACTCCACATAGGGGAACTGAATTGTTTACAACACCTGTTTTGTGCAGCACAGAAAACACCCTAGCCGTGTGTGGCACACCATGATGTATATGTGAAATCCATTCCGTCCATCATATGAGAATGCTTGGGTTCACCGTACGCGCAAACAGTGTTTGAAGTATCAGTATCGCTACAAGTTTCGTTGGCGGTTGATAGGGAAACAATATCAATATTGCCAACAACAGGAAATGTGGGGTAACATGGAGAAAACGGTGGAATTTTTCAGTAACAATCGGAAATGTGGGGAAACATGGAGAAATTGGTGTATGAAGTATCAGTATCACTACAAGTTTCGTTGGCGGTTGATATGGAAACAATATCAATATTGCCAACAACCGGAAATGTGGGGAAACATGGAGAAAACGGTGGAATTTTTTAGTGAAACTTTAGAAGATGCTAAAATATAAATATTTACATATTTAGGAATAAAAAAATTGCAAACAGAATGCATACATAATAAGTTTCTATATAATGGGGTCCTGTGCTGTAAGAAATCAGTCCAACCATCTCAGTTCATCTATCCATCCAACCATCCCATCTGTCCGTCCAACTTTCCATCCAAACATCCATCAATATTTCAGAATATTTGACAACACGATATTTCCCCAAGAAATCATCAACAATTGGAAAGGAAACAAAAGATTATGGTCTCAATATCTCTCATGTTGTGATGATGATAAAATAGTAACATTATCAATATTATCGTCGACAAGTTGAACACTGTATACGACTATGCGCCCATTTTTTTTAAAAAATTGAAATGGATTTTTTTAAATAAACAAATTCTTGGTGATATCAATACATTAGCGATATTATTCAAATATTGCCAATACACTGGTGAATGGTGATACAAGTGACACTTGGAATTTACAGTTGGAAAATATTGGTAATATCGATACATTGGCAATACAAGCAACACCTAGAATTTACAGTTGAACTTATTGGCGATATCGATACGTTGGTGATACTTAGTGATACATCGCTGATAGTTGGAATTTCTGATACTACCAGTGTTATTGGTATTGCCAAGCTGGAGATATAGATAATATGGGGATACTTCGAACAATGCATGCAAGAGATCATCCTAAATAAATACTCACATTGGCTACACCAATAGTAAAGTGTTAAAGCTGTGCATAAAATTTCCAATTTCATGCGGTGTGGCCCACCTGAGTTTTGGATCAGGCTGATTATGTATCTTCCTCTTCCCTTCATCATTGTGAGCCACGCCTAATGAACAGGTTTGATGAAAGATGCACACATTGGTGGCCCATATGTAATCCTATGGTTTGTGTTCCATCCCCATCTTTCCCTGAGGTGTGGCCCACCTGAGTTCTATATCTGGCTGACTTCTTGCCCCAAAGCCTATCATTTAGGAGCTTGCCTCATGGACGATGTGGATGAGACCTAGGCAACATGGGCCGACATAGCTTGGGTGTTTTAGCATCCCTATAAAATAGGTGTTGCATAGGATACCAGTCCATCGTCATATACGACAGGGGGTGTGCTCTAGAGAGAGAAATGGCAATAGGTTTTTCTGAGAATATTTTAGTACTCACAGAGATGCCAGTTGATACACACGTACCATGAATTTGTACCCTTGTTATATATTAATTCAAATCAGAATGACTTAGTCACTGAATTCATTGTCTGGAAGTCATGGTTCTAAAATGAGATCAGGTGGACCATCCTAACCTCTAATTCGTGAATATTATTTAGCAAGAGTGCAGTTTCATTGTTTACAAAAAAATAAAATAAAATTCCACTTAATCTAACTAACATTGGACGGAAGGTCTCTTGGTGAAATCAATGAGGTGGCTTTATAAAAACCTTTCAGAAAAAAGGTCCCAGGATGTAAATTGTATAATAATTATTGGTAATTTGTAAATGTCTCAAAAGTCATGTGTTTCAGCTTCTAATTATATATCAAAGGCAAGGGATATTTTGCTGACGCACTGATTTCTTGTTTGCTTTATTCGCTGGAGTTTGGCATAACTGGTGCTGTTATGTTATTCTGCAGGTTTGAGCGTGCAAGACCTTTGAGGATAAAGGTGTAGAATTTGCAATTTGCAAGAGCATGTTTGTTGGTTGGCGATGATATTTTTGCTTTGGAGAGTTTCTATTTTTTTGTTACCGCGATTATATAAATTCTGGATTTTTATACTCTTTTTTGATGTTTGAAGAGGTTCTATGGACGTATCCTTTTCTGCAATGGTAAGAAAAAGCACACCCCAAGCAGCAACAATGCATAGAAATATATATTTCAGAAATGGAGGAAAACGTTTTATCTTAGGACCTGTTTGGATTCATGGAAAGAAAAGGAAACATTGTTTCCCCATGAAACGAAGTATTCTGTTGTGGGAAACATCTTTTCCCATCTTCTTTGTTAGTAAATAAACAAATTTATTTTCCCACCGGTGTAAAGGAATATGGATTTCTCAACCGTTAAACCCAAAATGTGCTTCCTATCTTCAATAGCGTCACATGTGCTAATGTGCCTAATGAGCTATTGTCCCCATCTTCCTTATACCCCACACGTTCCACTATGCCATATGCAAATGGCCCACTTTTGAAAAGTCAGTATCCAATTGAGATCATTTCAATTATATTTAAAATGTCATCCAATTATCTTTCTAACGATCTCAAGATCACCCTGGTTCCATGTGTAGTAAGGGATTTATGAACTTATTTTTTTGGATCGTGCAATGTTAGAAATAAACACGAACATCATAATGAACTTTGAGCCCATATTTAAAAGATCAAACAATGTGCTAATGAGATAATTCTAATCCAATTTAAAAGATCGTTGAATTATTTTTCCAATAAAGCCGATAGTTATGTTGTTCTCATAGGATAGTGAGATACTGGAACAACTCAGATCCATATAATTTTACAACCCTCATTTGATTGTAGCATTTTGGGCGCGGCCAATGACTGGAGCCCACCATGATGTATGTGACTACATCAATGCTGTCCAACTGTATTGAAAGGTCATTTTAAGGCATGATTCAAAAAATGAAGCAGATCCAAATCTCATATGGACATAGTAAAGGAAACAGTGGTAATTAACCATTACAAACTTCTCGTGGGCCACAAAAGCTTTGGATCATGGATAAGGGATGCTCCAAAATCCTTCTAACGAAGAGATTCTAACACTTTGTTAAGTGGACTAAGAGTAATAGGGCTGTACATGAACTGAATTAGATTGGTTAGCTTGCTTGACTCAAACTTGAAAAAGCTCGATTCGACTCGGTTTGAAACTGAGTTCGAGCCGAGGCGAGCTGATTTTTTTAGCTCGAAAAATTTCGAACTGAGTTCAAGCTTGGCCGAGCTCAACTCAAATCGGATTGAACTCAACTTGAATCGAACTCGGATTGAACCAGTTTGGTGACTTGGTTAATTTGATTTTGATGTTGCTCACCAAGTGTTTGATGAAATGACTCAAAGAAGTGTCATGGCAAGGAAGGTATGTATATGAAACGAATACTCTTTTTTTTTTTCTTGATTTTGATGTTGTCTACAAGCGTTTGATGAAATACATTTAAAACTGTTGTTATTATTTTACATACAGTGAAAATTTGGAAGTGCAGCCTATGTGTTTGTGAAAATGCTGCACAGGTGAACTCGGCTCGATCTTGGCTTGAACTGGCCCGAGCTGCTGACCGAACTGAGTCGGCCAGTCAGGCTCAAGGACAGAACTGAGCCGAGTTCGAGTTGGGGTCAGCTGGTGGCTGAGCGGAGTCGAGCTGTGCCAAGCCCGACTCGGTTCAACTCGTGTACACCTCTACTTAGATTAATAGTCCAGGAAAAGACTTCAGATCTGGAATATTTTAGGGTGGTTCCACCATCCATGGTGGGGCCATCAATTTAACGGTTCAGATCACATAACGATGGCTGACTTGTACTTAATGGAGGAAGTGGAGCACTATTTAAGTTCTGTTGCATCGGGACCCTATACTATTCGCAGATCATGACCGTTCATTCAACGTTTCAGATCACATAACCATGGCTGACTTGTGCTAAATGGAGGAAGTGGAGCACTATTTAAGTTCTGTTGCATCTGGACCCTATAACTATTCGCAGATCATGACCGTTCATTCAACGGTTCAGATCACATAACCATGGCTGACTTGTGCTAAATGGAGGAAGTGGAGCACTATTTAAGTTCTGTTGCATCTGGACCCTATTACTATTGGCAGATCATGACCGTTCATTCAACGGTTCAGATCACATAACCATGGCTGACTTGTGCTAAATGGAGGAAGTGGAGCACTATTTAAGTTCTGTTGCATCTGGACCCTATAACTATTCGCAGATCATGACCGTTCATTCAACGGTTCAGATCACATACCCATGGCTGACTTGTGCTAAATGGAGGAAGTGGAGCACTATTTAAATTCTGTTGCATCTGGACCCTATAACTATTCGCAGATCCTGACCGTTCATTCATCAGGCCATTCCATGGATATTTACAAAAGCCACGTGTAATTCTATTACAAATTGGCCGGCTTTTGAAAAGACAATCCGGCAGTATCAGATGTCCAACCAACGATCAACATTCAGTAAGATATAGTCTTCCAATCGGCAGCTAGAATCATTTGACCCGCGTGATTTTTTCTGTATGGCCCATCTATGGTATTGCCCAAAAGATGAATGGTCAGGATCTAATACATGTATTCCACGTGTACTAAGAATGAATTCACAGCTTCTGAAAACCTTCCTGTGTTGATATTTACAGATCCTGAGCTCTGATGAACTTTGGATGTATGCCCCAATCACCTACAATGTGATGGACGGTGGATCGCAGATTGATTCGAGTCTTTTGCAGGAATTACAAGAAAAAAACACAATAACTAATCCCATATGAATAGGGAGACTTTGCACCGTTTGAATGTTTGGGTCATTGGTTCTAATAAGTGGGCCCATGGTCTCGCAATCTAAACCGTTTGAATGTTGGGTCCTACCTTGGATGTATCATGCGTCAAATATCTTCTCAACAGGACAATCCTAACCTTTGGTTTATCGTCCACAAATAGACGGTGGAGAAGAGAACACAGCAGCGTCCATATTCATCTGGAAGTCCTAGTGGATGGAATATTTCATTGTAGGAGTTTTTTAGGGCATGGACGATCCGCAATATTTCCACTCAACTGAAAAGCCAAGTGTACTGCAATTCGTTGTTGGGATGGCCAATCCGGGATTGGAAGCAACATACCAATGGTCCAGATTAATGAACATTGGTCCCACTTGGCAAATTGAAAACTCATGAATATTGATCAAAGTTGCCATGGAAGATTTTTGGGGTTTTGCCACCTTTAAAATAATTAAAATAATAATAATAATAATAATAATAACCCGTGTCACTTGTTTGGAGCTTTTTTTTTTTCATTCTTTTAAAAAAATATATATATATATTGAGCACACGTGTAAATGTACCATGCATGTTAGATTTTAACGGTCCATTAGGGTGATTATCAAGAGAAAGAGAAAGGACTTCCTTAAAATTACAAGGCCATTGGGCTACATCATTCCTTCAATCTCTTTCCAACTCCTCCAGGATCTCACATTTTCAAGTGGCACCCAAACAAGCCCTTGTATTTCTATTTTTCAAGAGTAATAATGCAATACTCATTAGAGGGTGTTTGTTTTTTCGATTTCATGTGTAATGCAAAGTAAATGAATGTGTAATGTAGAAAGAGCTATCACTATCATTTCAAGAGAGAAGATAGGTAAAAAACATTATAATCATTATAATTTTACATTAAAAAATTTATTTACTTTATTGTGATGTTTGGTAATACAAACTCGGATAGCAATGGCATTATATCAATCAAATGTACTTGATGGGTACAAATAAATAAAATTGTAATCATTATCCATTTTCAATAATTTACTTGTGTAATTAGAGAATTTGTTTAAAATATCATTGTGGAATAAGGAAATATTTAAAAGTTCAATAGAATGAGTGTAGTTGAAACAAAGATATTGGAATGATAAATGATATTAATTATTCATGAAAACTTAGGAGTAACACAGGTAGATAATAAAACGAAGGACAATAAACTTAGATGGCTTGACCAAGTACAATGAAAGATTGAAATCAGCCCTGCGTGGCTGGAACCACAGTGTATTTGGCAACATTTTCCAAAACATCAAGATTGCAAAAGATCAGATCATTGTCGCTAAGGCCAACCTGCTTCACTCTAGATCTGATGAAGACAGAATTAGCCTCAATCTGGCTCTTGCCTCCCTTAAGAAAGCTCTCTTCTAGGAAGAGATTTTTTGGAAACAGAGATCCAGGATCTCATGGCTGAAAGATGGCGATCGCAACACCAAGTTTTTCTATGCCTCTATTCTGGATAAGAGGAGAAGATAGTCCATAAACTCCATCCTTCTCCCCTCAGGTCAATCAATTCAATCTGTTTCTGATATCAGTGCTAAAGGAATTAAATTTTTCTCTGACAGCTTCACTTCCAGAACTTCTCAAAGTCAATGATAGCCTACTCGAATGAATTCTGTCCTTAATTTCAAGCTCCATGAACGCTCACCTGCTGCGCCCTCCCTCTCTGGATGAGGTTAAGAATGCTGTCTTCGCTATCCCGTCGGATAGTGCGCGGAGCCCGGATGGGTTCTCAGGAGGATTTTTCACCTCTTGCTGGGACATCATCCAAGATGATATCCTTCAAGCTGCGATCAATTTTTTTAAGGGAAGCCCGACCCCAAGAGCTTTTCGCTGCACTTCCATTTTTCTCATCCCTAAGAAGTTAAATGCTTCATCTTTTTCCGATTATCATCCAATCAGTTTGTGCAACTGTATCCAAAAGATCCTTTCCAAGCTCCTTGCTACCAGGCTAGCTAAGATCCTCCCATCAATTATTTCCAATGAACAAAGTGCCTTCGTCAAGAATAGGTCCATTGTCGAAAGCATCTCCATAGCCTCTGAAATGGCCAATGATATAGACCAAAAAGTTTATGGAGGGAACGTCATTTTCAAGCTCGATATGGAAAAGGCCTATGATAGAATGGAATGGCCTTTCATTGATGTTGTTCTCCTCAAATTTGGATTTCACCCCGATTGGATCCAGCTAGCCAAACAATGTTGGCTAGGGAGCTGGTTCTCCATCATTATCAATGGAGAATCGTTTGGCTTCTTTCAATCTTCTAGGGGCCTTCGCCAAGGAGATCCTTTATCCCCTGCCATATTCATCATCGCTGCTGAGGTTCTAAGTCGAGGCATTAAAGATCTCTTCCTCACACGAAGCTACCTTCCTTACAAATCCCTCCAAGCTGCCCCATCATATCCCATCTTCTATTTGCTGATGACACAATTATCTTCTTGAATGGCAGGAATTCCTCGATCCGCTCCGTACTCTCCTTCATCCATTCCTATGAGAAGGCATCAGGGCAATGTATGAACCCCTCCAAGAGCTGTTTCATTCTCCCCACGAAGGCTTCCCTGCCAAAAGCTAGACAGGTTTCAAGCAGCGTTCAACCCTCCCCATTGTCTACCTCGGAGTTCCTCTCACCAAAGGGAGAATCCGATACCAACACCTTCTCCTTGTTCTCCATAAGATTGATCTCAGGATCGCTGGCTGGAAGGCCAAGCTTTTGAACCAGGCAGCCAAGCTGACTCTCATCAATCATGTTCTCTCAAGCATGCCCATGCACATCCTCTCAGCGATCAACATTCTAAAGCTAGCTTTGAAGCACATAGAGAAATCATTCGCTTCTTTCTTCTGGGGGACAGCGGAAGGGATTAAAAAGCATCATTGGGTTAGCTAGCCCGAGATCTGTTATCCCAAATCTGAAGGTGGCCTAGGGATACGCCAGATCAACGACACTATGTAGACCTTCCGCTGCAAGATGGCTTGGAGGCTGATTGAAGGGAAATCACAATGGGCCAATTTTTTTGCTGCCAGATACCTCCAGAAATTTCTGCTATCTCCCAGCCCTGCTAGAAACTACGGCTCAAGCATTTGGAAGGACATCAGAACCTCCCTCCCCTTCTGTGACGCCTTGAAAATCGGGGATCGAGTAGCAACTCAACACCCGAGTTCCAAAACATCACTTATGTAACATAAATGCTTATGATTGAATGTTGTTTGTGATAGTGCAATAATCATGAGTGGGATTATACCAAAACAGTAATTCATACTCCAGATTAAGTTATAAAATGCAAGCGGAAGACTAAAAGATGTATATAAATGGATAGAAAGCCAAAAACGTCATAATCGGTCTCCAGAATATGAACACCTTACTGAGTCACCATATACATGTATTTGTTTCAAAAGTCAAAATACCAAAAATGGTACAACTAGAATGGTTCACCCTGTAGCCCCATCCTTTGAATGGCCTAAGCATAGCCTCCAGAGAAATGCATATAGGAGAACTCATCCTGATCATCATAGTAATCAAGCTCAGCCTCCTGCGTCTCGTCAATACCTGTATCTAAGACAGGGTCTGGTGGGTGTTCAGAACACCGTCCTGTAACGTGGGAGTGAGTAGCTAACTCAGTGGAACAATAAGGCACAGGTTAACATATTATCAATTTAGTCAAGTAGGAATGATAAAGCAATACAATCAACATTCCTAAGTACTGTAATTAATGCAAGGATGAGATGCGATAATGATGCATGCCCTCGCCAACATACTCCCTCGTGCGACACCATCTTACGTTCGTGGCATGCTTTCATCCCTCAGTGCTCCACATCTTTCAGACACATGCAGTGCGGTATGAACATGATTACCGAGTTATTATTAGTCATTTCCATACAGCAGTATTGGGAAACTAAGGTACCTTCCTTATATCATTCCCGAACAATGATCCATTCTAGGGTCGTCAGTCCTAGATAATCTCATACGATGATGCAGTTCTAGGTCACTGTAAAGGGCTGTCAGGGCTGTTACACGCACTCATTGCACTGCTCCCCCATCACCTTATCAATACAGGCCTAGTTTATACTCTGTTACTATGGGAAGGCTCGTCGCCTCTTCGCAGATTCAGAGTATACTCGAGGTCACTATAAAGGGCTCGTCACCAATCAGTGTAGGCCGACAGCTCGAATACTGTGTCCCATACTACCATATTCGGCTCACGAGTCTGGGTTGCTCACTGGTCACTACGGGGAGACACATGGCCTAAGCGTAGGCCGACAGCTCGACCACGGTGTCCCATATCACCATGCCCGACTCATGAGTCTTAGCGGATCGAGGTACCAAGGTTAACGAGGTTACATTGGTAAGTTTGGTACCCTAGGTTCAAGCAGTAGCGTCCAAACATGGTGAACATACATTAGACAGATCGGGTTACTTGACGAGCTCGACTAGCACGAGCGCACAACCAGCTGAACAACATGAAGTGCATAAGCACTTCGCGTGGCCTAACCACTGTCGCCAACCGAAGTACGACTCGGGTTCGTCAAACACATCCTACGTGGCAAATGAATCTCAACCACGAACTCAAGTCTGTTACCGATTGTCTGGACTATAATCATAGTCCCAATCACAATCAATCCTTAACCAGAAGCATGTAGAGTAAAGCAAAATAAACAAAGTAATTCAAGCATGTTAACAAGCATGTCATAAAGCATGTTATAAAGCACAATATAAACAGGAAATACAACACATATATTTCATAAGTAAGCGGTTAAATTAAACAACCAACATGGAGGAAATCATATACATCTCTAAGTTAGTTGAGAATCCTATCTCAACACCTACCTAAAGCCCAATCATCTAAGCACTTACTCTTACAAGCATTTTCACAAACACTTGGAATACACTTATTAACATACATAACGTATATTAGCAAAAACATGTATTAGGGCGAATGCTTTCGCCGAACAAGTATTACACTTATATATAACATGTACATACAGTAATTTATCATGGCAAACATACTTTCACAATTTATACGTATACGGTGTTTTCTACAAATATACAGAATACACTATATGCCATAATTCGCATATGGAACTGAAACGCAAAACAACCGTCGCATTGTACATGTGAAATCGCATCCAGATCATGAATCTATCATTATCTGATATTGAAAGCTTTGAAAACCGTAACTTATACGTCTAAAGTTCGCACCTTACGCCGTAGAAGAGTAATGAACTCGATATATTTGCTAAGTCTTCGTGTACGGCAATTTGGCAACCTATAGAATGAAATAGATTAGCTATTTCATCATTTACAATGATCATAACCCTAGATCAGAGTAGGGTTAGGGTTTCTTACCTAGAAACGAAGCTGAAATCGTCGGGAAAACGATTAGAAAGAGGTGGTTAAGCTTGTATAGTGGCAGGGTAGAGTATCAGGAAGATCCTCCCACTTCTCTCACACTTTCTCTCTCTTTTCTCTCCTAGGGTTTCTTCAAATTCATATGGACTGAATGAGAGAGATTTTAAGGTCCTTATATAGGCTAAAACATAACCAAAATAGACCCAGGGTTAAGGTATACTTAGGTTATATCCAAAGCGGACCTGTTCTAGCTCAACGGAGCACTTTTGGAGCCCCCCTTGAGCCAAAGGTCGGACTTAAGCTCACTGACTATGCATCTAGGTCGAGTTAAGGTTTCATTCCAATCGAATTTCTAGATCACACGTGGCGGATCAGTTTCAGTTCAACGGTCACATAAACTTGATCAAGGTCACAAGTACACTGACCTGTATGAGAAATGTTTCCTGATCCGAGGGTGCATTTGGGTCAGATTCTAACGGTCTGATTGCTTATATTTGGCCCCCAAACATCAAGTCTTAGATTACTTAAATTTAATTAAATTTATAAAGAAAACTAAGTTTTCTCACACTCCTCGCTCTGGGCTCAAGCGAATAGCCCCGGAATACAATCTGGTTTTGACTTCCAAGATGGTTGTCAAGCCCAGCAAGGTGGTCCTGATTCTATATTATTTGGACTTTCGATGTGCGGTCCAGATCTAATACGGAGTTTCGTAATGCTCCCGAGAGCAGCCAGGTAATGAGATTGATCCTAGATTTTAGGGTAACCTAGCGTCAATGATTCTATAAGTTTTGGGTCTTACAGATCGTATTTAAAGTGATTCAAGCGGATTTCATGGCTAATCTAGTTTAGCAGTTAGTTAACTTTGTCTAATTTCTAAAGGATTTGATCCTAAGTGATTTCTGCCTGAGGTGGTACTCAGGTCTTTGTACGGGATTTTCCGAGTCGTTACACCTTCACCATCCTCAACTCTAGATGGCTGGTCAGTTCAGGCAATATTCAGTTTTGGCTTCACAACTGGACAGGTCAGGGCCTTCTCATCAGCATGGCATCGTCCCCACCTCATTCTCAAGGTAGAACAGCTCCTCTCTCAGACTTCTTGGACTCTTCTGACATCTGGAACCTGACCCAAGTAGACAACTTCCTCCCCCATCAGATTATCCGATTGATCCAAGATAGCGGTATCTTTTTATCCAATAGAAGGGACAAGCTCTCCTGGAATCTCTCTCCCAATGGAAACTTCTCCATGAAATCTGCTTGGAACTCACTTCGAGCAGCCAAGCCCAAGCAATGCTGGTCCATTTGGGCGTGGAACAAATGCATCCCCCCCAAAATTTCTGTTTTTCTGTGGAAAGTCATGCATAAAGCATCCCTGTAGATGTGGCCATCCAACATATTGGGATCAGTTTGGCATCTTACTGTGTGTTGCGGTTCAGCTTCTGACGAATCCATGTCAACTTCCTATGCCTATTCCTATTCCCCTCCTTTTGCAGATTCGCCTACAGCTGCCAACCCACCTCACCATCAGCCTCCTCCTCCCAATCCCAACAATCCCAGCGTAGCTTCGGCCCTCCCCACTAACCAAGCTGAAGATCTCATCCACCTGCTCTGTCATAGCCATGTTGCGTCTCTCGTCTGGAACCACTTTGCCAATTTATACCGAATCCAACTTAACCATTCTCACACCATCCATGAGCGCATCAACCAATGGTTTGCTGCTGCTTCGTCTTCCTCCCTCCGTTGAACCATTTGTGGCCTCGCCCCGCCTTTCATCGTTTGGGAAATCTGGCTTGGGAGGAATGGTGCCAAGTTTGAAAACCGTCCTTTCATAGCATATGATATTATTAATAGAGTTTATAAATGGCTTCTTGAAATTGGTTCCCATCTCCTGAACGTTCAGCCTGTGGTATGGTCCAAGCTAGTTGTGCAAGGATTTTCTAGGTTCTTGACCCCCTCCCATTTGGCAGCTAGCAAGGCTACAGTCATTCGCTGGCTATATCCAGCTATGAACTAGATTAAATTAAATATTGATGGCTCCGCGCGAGGAAATCCTGGCCCTGGTTGTGGTGGAGGTGTTTGTTGGGACCACGCCGGCAACTTCATTTTTGCTTTTCACCATTCGTTCGGTCAGATCTCGAACATGCAAGCCGAAGCCCGTGCGATGGTTGTTGGCCTCAATTTATGCAGGGACTTGGGGCTCAGATTGATTATCGTTGACTCTCGTGTCCTCTTTGAAGCTGTCTCTAACCAATCAGCCTCATGTGGTTGGAAGTTGTGGTACACCCTTGATGTGATCCATCAAATCAAACAGTCCCTTAACCTCACTTTTAGCTACACATTCAGGGAAGGTAATTCTATGGTGGATGGCCCCGCCAATATTACTAGCAGCGGCACCCCTGATAGAATCTTCCTCAACTCAGCTGACCTTCCAAGGCGTATCAAAGGATTTTTGCTTCTTGACAAGGCCGATGTGGGTCAAATTTGGCTCAGCAAATACAAGACAGGGATAGGCTAACTCCCCTTCCCTTCGCCTCTGGCCCAGTTGCGCCTCGGTCTATGTCTCCTATTTTTTTGGTTTCCCTTGCTTAGCTTGCTCATTTTCTATATGATTGGTGCGGCCCCAGTCTTTTGTTTGTAGGGGCCCACCTGAATGGTTGTAAAAGAGAGAGAGAGAGAGAGAGAGAGAGAGAAGAAGAAGAAGAAGAGTAGGTACAAGTTAAAGGCTCTAAAAGGACAAGAGGGCTCAAAAAGACATGAATATAGATAATAAATAATGATTTGATGAACTACGGTTTAATTGAAAGTCTAATCCTTTGATAAAGTGGATGACGAATCATGATTTATGTAGCTGACCCTAAATAATTGAAATAAGGCTCATATTGTCAGGATCATAATAATGATGAATGACTCGGATTCTTATATGTTAAACACTTATTAAGTATAACAATGGAAGAAATGCTAATTGCACTCAATCCATGCATTTGTAAAATTGACCATCTAGAATTCACGCAGTTAGAATAAAGAACAATATTCTTTAGTAAGTATGTTGTCTACCAAACATACTTATCTTCTTAGTAAGTAGAAACTAAGATAAGCTACTTGTGGAATAAGGGGGTGTTTGGATCATAAGTTGCTTAAGATAAGCTACTTATGCCACAAGTAGCTTGTCTTAGTTTCTACTTCTTAAGAAGATAAGTATGTTTGGTAAACAACATACCTATTAGCTTCTCCCTTCTTTTGTCTCCCCTTGTGCTTCTCTTCAGCAACTTATGAAAAGTAGAAAAGATATATAAAAAATAATAATAATAACTGAAATGATTCAAGTACTTTTAAGTAAAAAGGTTGCTTATAACTAATCATAAACCAAACTTACTTATCTGAAATAAGTCACTTATCTACTACTGTAAGTAGAAAAAGTAACTTATTTGGTGGTATCCAAACGGGCCCCTAAGTAGCTTATCTTAAGCAACTTACGATCCGAACGGGCCCTAAATCACATGATCAATCACATTGTTAAATGCATTCTTCTTTCACAATGCATATAACCAATCACATCCATTCATTCACATAACCACTCACATTCTAGACTCCACAACTTGGACCAACTCGTTTAGTCTTGAGTTGAGTTGGGACTGCCTGAGTCAACTCAGGCTGAATCAGCCTGACCACCTATGGTATCCAAACTAGATTGGGTCCTTCTGAGTCTGAGTCGACCGGGATGAATGGCATCAAGGTCATCTGATTCATAACCAGTTACATTGACAAACCTGGGAAAATGGGCATGCAACTAAAACCAGTAGCATGGTTAAACCAGCGACAATCCATTACAAAACCAAAGCATTGATGTTTTTTTACTTAATAATGTACGGGAGACCATCAAGCTGGAGGGAAAATCCTAGTTTCGAGTCCTGTGATGGTTCCTCCCTATTTTGAAAATGGTGCAACTAATTAAGTACGACTATCCAGACCATCCAAATTGTGGTTCACATTCTGAATGGATCAAATCACTAAAATCACACTGATCAAGCAATCCTAACGATCCAATTGATGGGTCCTTACTCTTGCTCCGGTGGTAGACTCTCAGGAGTTTCAACACCTAGTCAAGGGTTCGAGTACCCATAGGTGGTGAAATCCCACCACGGCGTGAGTGTGTGGGGGTGAGTGCACGTGTGTAAAATAACAAAAAAAAAAAAAAAAAAAAAAAACCATCCAATTGATGACTACCAAATGGATGATCAAAAGTAAAATAGGTGGTTCAAATTTAAAGGGAAAAAAACAAATAGTTAATATCATCTCCTCAATGTAATTTTTGGGTTATGCTCTTGGGAGATCTAGATTACAATACAACTAAGGTCATTTATACGGTTGAAGAGCGCCATTTTTAAAATGGTGCTGAACTAAAATAGAAGTCCCCCCTTGTAACATCTCAGAAAAATCCGTACTGAGACTCGAGTACCACATCAGGCAGAAATCACTTAGGACCGAATCCTTTAGAAATTAGGTGGGATTTAACTAACGCTAAACCAGTTTCCCTGTGAAATTAGCACCGATCACTTTAAATAGGAACTGCAAGACCCAAAACTTGCAGAATCATCGACGCTACATTACCCTATAATCTAGAATCAATCTCATTACCTTGTTGCTCTCGGGAGTACATTGAAACTTCGTATCGACCTGGACCGCGCGTCGAAAGTCTGATTACTGCGAAACCAAATGGTTAGGACCACCTTACTAGGCCAAATATAAGGATTCTGACTGTTAGAATTTGACCCAAATACACCTTCGAATCAGGAGAAATTTCCCATACATGGCAGTGTACTTGTGGCCCTGATAAGGTTTCGGTGACCGTTGAACGGAAACTGGTCAGCCGCGGTCGATCTGTAAATCTGATCGGACTGAAAACTTAACTCGACCTAGATCCATGGTCAGGGAGCTTAAGTCCGACCGCGACTAGAAAGGGGGCCTCCAGAAGTGCCCCGTTGGATCGGAATAAGCCTCCTTCAGCTATAACCTAAGTATATCTTAGCCCTGGGGCCATTTCTGTCAGTTTTACGCCTATATAAGGGCCTTAAACCCTCTCTCATTCATTCCATACGAATTTGGGAAAAATCCTACCAGAGAGAAGAGAGTAAAGAGAGAGAAAGTGAGAGAGAAGTTGGTGAAGATTCCTGGGATTCTTCCCTGCTAATCCACCTGTTAAAACGCCACTCCCGTGTGGTTCTTCCGGTGTTTTCAACGCCGTACTTGGGTAAGAAAACCTAATCCTAATCCGTTCTAGGGATTCAAATAGTCTAAGTGATGAAATAGCTAACCTATTATATGCTATAGGTGGCCCCTCGTGTCGTAGACAACGACTTGACTTACAAACTGAGTCCAATACACGTTTACCGGCGTAAGGTGCAGACTATATATGTTTAGGTTATGGTTTTCGAGCCTTTCAATATTGGTTAATGATTTATTACTGACATGGGTGCTATTTCACATGCCAAACGTGATGTCTATTTTACTTTACGAATACGTATGCAATATGTATAGTATAGTGTATTCTATGTATTTGTTGAAATAACTAAATACGTATAGATTTTGGATTCATGATTGACATGATTATCTGTCGCGGATACATGCTTATTGTATATATGACAACTCCTCGGCGAAAGGATTTGCCCTAATACGTAACCAACATACGTCGTGTATGTTGAAATGTGTAGTTTAAGTGTTTGTTAAAATGTCTGAATGAGTAAGTAGTTAGTAAATTGTAATGTATAAGGGTGTTGAGAAATGATTCTCAACTACTTTAACTATGTGTATGATTTCCTCCATGTACCGTATATTATAGCGTATGTTTTAGCTACGTGATGTATATGCATAAATCTATGTTTAAGTTGTATTCCATAAAATGCTTTGATGATTGTATGAGCTGAATTATTGATCCATTACTGCTTTGATTATCTCGTATGATTATTTGTTGTAATTGAATGTGTTTGGGACTATTATATAGTCCAGGCAATCGGTAACAGGCTTTGATTTGGTGTCTGAGATTGTTTTACCACAAAGGACGTGTTCGCTGAATTCGATCCGTACTTTGGTCGACGGCAATAGTTAGGCCACATGGAGTGCTTACGCATTTCATGTCGATCAACTCGAGGTGCGCTCTGCTAGTCGAGCTCGTCAAATAACCCGATTGACCCGATGTATGTTCACCATGTATGGACGCTACTGCTTGAACTTAAGGTACCAAACTCACCAGTGGAAAGCCCGTTAACCTTGGTACCTCGATCCGCTAAGACTCATGAGCCAGACATAGTGGTATGGGACACCGTGGTCAAGCTGTCGGCCTACGCTGGGGCGACGAGCCTCCCCGTAATGACCAGTGAGCAATACTGTCTCGTGAGCCGAATACGGTGGTATGGGACACTATATTCGAGCTGTCGGCCTACACTGATCAGGTGACGAGCCCTTTGTAGTGACCTCGAGCATACTCTGAGACTGCGTAGATGTGACGAGCCTTTCCGTATTAATAAGAGTACAAACTAGGCCTACACTGATAAGGTGACGAGCCCTTTGTAGCGACCTAAAATCGTAATATCGTATGAGATTTACTAGGACTGACGACCCTAGAATGGATCATTGTTTGGAAAATGATATAAGGGAGGCACCTTAGTTTCCCAATCCTGCTGTATGGATAAACCTAAGTAAGAACCTGGCTAATCACGTGCACGCACCGCATTGCATGTGCTTTAGCGTGAAAGAGCATTTTCAGGAGGTTGTCATGCGCGCCGTAAGATAAAGACGCTGAGGGAGTGTAGGCGAGGGCATCATCATTCTTACGTATCATTTTGTATTAATCAAGAACATTTAGGACATGATTGTTGTACTGCTTTATCATTACTGCTTGATTGAATTGATAACATGTTAACCTTTGCTTTAATGTTCCACTGAGTTGATCACTCACTCCCACGTTACGAAACGGTATTTTAAACACCAACCAGACTCTGTCTTAATTGCAGATGGTGACGCGACTCCTAAGGCAGAGCCTGACTTTTGTGATGACGAGGAGGCATTCTCATACATGCAGTATTCAGCGGGTTCATGTGAGCCGTTCTGAATCAACGAGGCTTCAGGGTTATGCTTGTAGTGGACTATCACATTCTTTTGACATTTTGTATTTTGAAACAATACTTATACTTATTACTTGGCAACACATACATACTTTGGGGACCTATACTGGTTTATATTGTTATACATTTCGTTTCAGTCTTCCGCTTGTGCATTACCACTGTCCCTAGATTATGTGTTGCTATTTTGGCTTAATCTCACTCATGTTTAATGCACTAACACAGATAACATTTAATCATCATTATCTATATTGCATAAGTGATGCGTTGAAACTTGGGAGTTAAGTCTATACTTGACCCCCGATTTTCAGGGTGTTACAAGTTGGTATCAGAGCATGATTTAGATTAAACTAGACCTGGGTTATGGTCACACAATGCACACTGATGTACTCTGACTTAGGAGGGAGCGACGGAATGTAGAAACAGACTTAGGATTTTCCAAAGTCGCCGAACAGCGAAACCGACCGAAATCGACCGCCGAGATTAGGCCCATACACACCCTTGATCGCGTGAAATGATCCCAACCCACTTCTAAACTGTCAATCGATGGGTTTAGACCACGTTTTATTCCATCCCAGCCGTTTAGAATCAGTAAATGTAAATATACATCAGAATTTATTCGAAATGACCCGAAATGACTCGAAACAGAGTTGGGGGCCTAATGAAACATCTTCAGGGGCACCCAGGGTGGGACCCACACTTTTTTTGGGCTCAGGGGACAGGAGGACATCTCCCCACTGGCAAGCTGTCACCGGAATGTCCAGAGACCGGCGAGGACCTCGCCAGTTTAGCGAGGTCTCGCCAACCAACGGGCCAGATCGGGCAGGCCGATGCTTTTTTGGGGGTTATGTGGCCCACTGATCCACGTTGGGACGATTTTAACCCCCCTATTACCCCTCATCTTCACAAACTACCCCTCCAAGCTCTCCTTTTCTAAAGAAAAATCCAAAAATCCCCACTCAAGTTCCCCCTCCAATCACCTTTCCTTCCATTTTTGTGCACCACCAGCACCATCCCTTCAAAACCCTCTACCATAGCTATTTCTATCCTTCTTTCCCTTTCATTTGAGCCTACACATTCTCTTTTTGTAGCTCAAGATTTCGAAACCCAATAATCACTCTTCTATCTTCTTCATTCTTTCTCATTTTGAACACACAAGTACCATTGTGTACTTCAACGATCTTGGCAGCCCCAAAATCACCCTATTCCCACCCTTTTATTCCGCACTAATGACTCTTTTTGAGCTTGTGACGACTATCTTCTCCCTTTCCACCATTCTTTCTCTCATAGAAAAGAAAAGGGCTCCCGTGGAAGAAGCTGGGCCTAGTCGCCCTACTCGTTCGAGGAGATCGAGAGGTGCCGTTGCGATACTAGCGTCAATCGGGAGTTTCAGACTAAGCGGGATCTCGATCCCCAGGCTCCGGTCGGAAGAGCTCTGTTGGCAGAGCTGTCGCATGGAGTTTATGATGGCCGTAGGGTTCTTTTTGAAGCTCATGTGAATGGGCGGCTATTTGAGGAATACTTGTTGTTCGAGCGCCTGGAAGAGGCCAAGTGGGGTTTGCTATTTGAGGGCGAGTACCACGCAAATGTAGGCATTGTCCGAGCTTTCTATGCCCACATTCGAGAGCCTACGCTGAAGCCCTTGCAGTTCAAGATCCCATTCGGAAGAGATCGGGAGGCCACAATTGACGTTGGTTTAATATCTCGGTTTATGAATGTGCTCCTTGGCGAGGTACATGCAAGTGAGCAGAATCTGAAGAGTGCACGTGAAAGGGATCACCACACATGGTTCCTTTGTGGTCGACTAGTTCAGTGACAACCAAACAATAGTCTTCTAGCGACCAATATGACTGACGACTTCCGTCTACTCAATCACATTTGCACGTTCAACGTTTACCCCAGGTGGAGCAATCGCAGTGAGTGTACGCGACTGATGGTAGATTTCCTATACCAAGTGGGGCAGGGAGAGAAGTTGTGCGTGCCTACGTATATTTTGCGACAGATAGTTCTTACCGCGCGCTCCAATAGAAGAACTGATTGCAAATGAGTTTAGCTACAGACTTGGGGCGGAAAGGCCGGTGCCGATCCATAATATCAATGAAACTACTCTCAATCAAATGGACAACGGGCCACGACAACGACAGGCCCGACTTGATGAGAGTGAGGAAGAGACAGAGAGCGAAGAGGAAGAGAGTGAGGAAGAAGGTAGAGCTGAAATAAAAGAAGAATAGGAAGAAGAAGAGGAGGCTCAGGATACGGATGAGAGCTCTCCTCCTACGGCACCGGAGCAGGACACTGATCAGGTTGCTAGGGATGCCCGTTTAGCTCGACTTGAGGAGGGTCAGGCTGTCCTACGACAAGATATAATCAATATTCGAGCCCTCGTAAAACACAAGTTTAAGAAAGTGACACGCACTTTGAAGTCTATCCTGTGCTGCTTGCAGGATAAGGGTGCCCCTCCTCCGTCGCCAGACTCGGATGCCTAGTCATCCATACCGTCGCCCTGTGGCTTGTTTTGTTATTGTGTTAGGATCTTTGTGTTTTCATGTTGATAGGCCTAGTAGTGTAGTAGTTGGTAGAATATTTTTAAATGTTTGAAGTCTCGGTTGTATTAGCTCACATGCATCTTCTGTCATTATTCATGTAATACTGTGTCTCATGTATTATGACAATTTTGGTAAATGAAATGCATGAAGTTGCTTTGATCTGTGTGTGAATGCTGCGTAAATGAGATTGTGAGTATGCGGAATCTGACATGGGTTGCACCCTATGTTGTATATAGGGAATGCCACCTAAGGCTGCATGGGTTACGACACGTCTCACTTTTGGAGATCCGATTGACGGGGCATCTTCCCTGAGTGATAGCTAGATGGACCCTAGTTTGGGCTTGACCCACATTGCCATGCCAAATTCTCAGCCGGCTACGGGCTCTGCCACTGGGCCGACACATATGACACCGTCTGTGGTGCCACCTGTTACGTCATTGGTTCCTGAGCAGAACCGTGCGTCTACGTCGAAGTCACCCATGCCTTAGCCGGCTCCCCCTATTGATAGGTTGGAGCAGAAGATGTTACTGATGCAGCAGCAGTAGGCACAACAGCAGCAACAGCGGGCACATTATCAGCAGCAGCAGGCATAACAGCAGCAGCAGTTTTTCACCTCCATGGCTGGTATTTTTGCTCAGAATATGGGTGTGACTCCACTTACATCACCTATGCACTCTGCTGGGACGTCTAGTACCAGCGGCACCTTTGAGCGATTCCAGCGCTTACGGCCTCCCACTTTCGCGGGTATTCATAGACCCGAAGAGGCTGAATATTGGCTTGACCGCATCTCTAAGATGTTGAAACCGTTGCGCTGCACCGAGGCAGAGCAGGTGGATTGGTCACCTTCATATTGGAAAAGGAGGCCAGCTTGTGGTGGGACAGTATTCTCCGCACTGTTGCGGAAGTCTACGTATGGACGTGGGAGGCCTTCGAGGCATACTTCCACGAGAAGTATTTTCCTCTCACGTACCGCCATGAGAAGGAGAGTGAGTTCCTTCGCCTTCGACAGGGAGGCATGACAATGGCGGAGTATGAAAATAGATTTATAGAGTTGAGCAGGTATGTTCCCCTGATCTTGAGGGATAAGGATATGCGGATGCGACGATTTGTTGAGGGTCTGCGACCCGAAATCCGCTCGAAGATGTGCTGCGCTAGCATATCTACCTATGCTGAGCTAATGGGCATGTCCATGCGAGCTAAGCAGGACGGGGACAGGCAGTCCCGTATGTGAGCACCCGTGGCCCCCAGGCCCTGATCTAATTTCATGGCCAGGCCATTTCTTGGCAAGAGACCACGGGCTGACTCTCCTCCCAGACTTGCGGCGCCACCGACTCAGATGGGACGAGTGGGTTTGCAATACACTTACTGCGGGAAGGTAGGGCATACAGACCGATATTATTTTTGCAGGATGAGGGACAGTGGATTCTCGCCACCTCAGAGGATCGATCGCCAGCTGCCTCAAACCATATCAGCACCACCTCTACGGTCAGCACCAGCGCATCCATCTTTCAGGCCGCCTACACCTCGCTTCAGGCCGCCTCAACGGCCAATGGTTCCGCAGCCGAACCGTCAGCAGCAGGCTCATGTGCACTCACTTACAGCTAAGGCATCCGAGGCAGTAGATGCAACGCTGATGGCTTTTGAGGTCACGACACAGATCCAAGGTACTTCAATCTTCTTGCTGGTGGACACTGGGTCCACTACCTCTATGATATCATGCACGGCAGTCAAGCGACTGGAGTTGGACACTGCTCCTACGAAGGGAGTAAGGGTCATCACCGTCACAGGGACCTTCTCTGACGTTACCAGGATGTACGAGGGTTGCTCGATAGACTTAGGGGGCAAGACGATACTGGTCGACTTGATCGACGTCCCCCTATTTCATTACGACGTTATTTTCAGTATGGACTGGCTCACTGGGATGCGAGCGGAGATCGATTGCGAGACTAGGGTGGTGACAGCCCATGGACCTGAGGGCACCGCCTTTACTTTCCCTGTTCAGGTCAGTCACACTTCCCGGTTGAGGTGTTACGCTTCTTCGTTGAAGGGTATTGATAGTCCGACGCTTGTAGACATGCCTGTAGTTCAGGATTTTGCGGATGTATTTGAGACAATTCTCGGATTGCCTCCTCGGCGCGAGATCGACTTTACCATTGATCTTACACCTGGTGCGACACCCATTTCATTGTCAACTTAACGCATGCCTCCATGTGAGATGGAGGAGATGAGGAAGCAAATCGATAGCCTGTTAGAGGCCGGGTTCATACGACCTAGTGTGTCCCCTTGGGGAGCACCAGTGTTGTTCGTAAAGAAGAAGGACGGGTCTCTGCGATTGTATATAGATTATCGTAGACTGAACCAAGTGACGGTGAAGAATAAGTATCCCTTGCCCAGGATTGATGACCTGTTTGATCAGTTGAAGGGGGCACGATATTTTTTGAAGATCGATCTACAGTCAGGGTATCATCAGTTGCGCGTCAGGGATGAGGACGTGTAGAAGACGGCTTTCAGGACCTGTTTTGGGCACTATGAGTTTCATGTGATGTCGTTCGGCCTTATGAACGCACCGGCCGTGTTCACGGACTTGATGAACAGGGTATTTCGGCCGTTTCTTTTCTGATTCGTCATCGTGTTTATAGATGACATCCTGATATACTCCACAAGTCGGGAAGATCACGAGGAGCACCTGAGAGCGGTCTTTGATACTCTTAGAAAGAACCAGCTGAGAATAAGTCAAGTTCCTGGGACATGTGGTGTCCAAGGAAGGGATAGTTGTGGATTTGGCTAAGGTAGCTGCAGTATAGGACTGGAGACAGCCCGGTTTGGTTACTGAGGTGAGGAGTTTTCTGGGACTCGCTGACTACTATCGATGTTTCATTCGGGACTTCTCCACAATAGCCAAACCTTTGTCTCAGTTGACTCGGAAGGATCTTAAGTTCGCCTGGACTGAGAAAGTAGAAGCAGCTTTTCAGGAGTTGAAGGACAGGTTGACGTCCACCCCTATGCTAGTATTGCCAGAGCAAGGGGTTAAGTATACTATATACACCGACGCGTCTCGCATTGGTCTGGGTTGTGTCCTTATGCAGAAGGACAGGGTGATAGCCTATGCGTCGCAACAGTTGAGGAAAAATGGGGAGAATTACCATACGCACGACTTGGAGTTGGCAGCTGTTATCTTTGCACTGAAGCTCTGGAGACATTACCTCTACGGAGAGGAGTTCGAACTTTTCTGCGACCACAAGAGCCTTCGCTATATATTCACTTAGAGGGACCTGAATATGAGGCAGCGGCGATGGATGGAGACCTTGAATGACTTTAAGTTTGAGGTTTCCTACCAACCTGGCAAGGCCAACCTTGTGGCAGACACGTTGAGCCGCAATAAGGCTATAACATTTGCAGCTCCGCTGATGATAGCAGAGTGGGATATTGTAGAGTTCGTACAAGACTTCGAGCAGAAACTCACTGTGGAGGAGCCATTTGAGAGTGTCGCGCACATTTGGGTACGGCCACTTATTGACGACAGGATTATCGAGGCCCAGAAGGGCGATGAGTGGTTGTCTGAGCTTCGAGAGCACGCTAGCGATGATGAGGACGCCGAGTGGAGAGTTGGTACGAATGGGGGCTTACGTTACCGTGGCCGCCTATGCGTCCCAGATCTTCCTGACTTGCGGAAGGAAGTTCTCGGGGCTGCTCACAATTCAAGGATGGCAATGCATCCTGGCAGCACTAAGATGTATCGCGATATGAAAAGGTCGTACTGGTGGGACAACATGAAGGCCCACATAGCAGAGTATGTATCGCGCTGTCTCACGTGCCAGCAGGTCAAGGCAGAGCATCGCCGACCTCCTGAACTACTTCAGCCCCTGCCCATAGCTGAATGGAAATGAGATTTCATCTCTATGGATTTCATCTCAGGGCTACCGAAGATGAGGAAGGGACATGACTCTATTTGGGTGATCGTGGACCGATTAACTAAGTCGGCCCACTTCCTCTCGATTAAAGTCTTGAACTTTGCAGACGAGTTGGCTAGGCTGCACATTAAGGAGATAGTGCGTCTGCATGGAGTTCCCTTGGAGATCGTGTCAGATCGAGACACGCGATTCACATCTATCTTTTGGACTCGTATTCAGGAAGCGATGGGTGTGAAGTTGAAGTTCGGTGCCGCGTTCCACCCACAGACCGATGGACAGACGGAGCGGGTGAATCAGATTTTGGAGGATATGCTGCGGGCTTATGTTTTAGACTTCAAGGACAGTTGGGATGACTGTCTCCCATATGCAGAGTTCGCCTACAATAACAATTTTCAGGCGAGTATTGGCATGACTCCTTACGAGGCCTTATATGGCCGCCCTTGCCAAGCACCGCATTGCTGGGCAGAGGTTGGAGAGCGCAGTTTGATTGGCCAAGAGTTAGTACAGGTGACCTCAGAGAAGATCGATATTATGAGGCGTCGACTTCTGACAGCACAGAGCAGACAGAAGAGTTATGCCGATACGAGGCGATGACCGCTAGAGTTCGAAATTGGGGACCATGTATTCCTCCGAGTTTTCCCCATGGAGTCCTGCATTTTGGCAAGAAAGGGAAGCTTACGCCACGGTTCAGTGGCCCATTTCAGACACTTGATCGAGTGGGTGTGGTAGCATAGCGTCTTGCTCTGCCCACACCACTTGCGGGCGTGCACAACGTATTTCATGTATCTATGCTGAAGAAATAGGTTCCTGATCCTTCACACATTATCCGATGGGAGCAGGTACAGTTGAGCGAAGACGCTACATATGTACTGCGACTGACGCGTATTCTAGACAGGAAGGAGTAGGTACTGTGTAGCAAGGTTATTCCACTTGTGAAAGTGTTATGGATGCACCACACTGAAGAAGAGGCTACTTGGGAGCCAGAAGCCGAAGTTCGAAATAACTACCCTCAAATTCTCGAGGAGTACGAAAAGGTACTAATTTCGAGGACGAAATTTTTCTTTAAGGGGGGTAAATTGTAACGTCTCTGAAAAATTCATATTAAGACCCGAGTACCACCTCAGGCAGAAATCACTTAGGACCGAATCCTTTAGAAATCAGGTGGGATTTAACTAGCGCTAAACCAGTTTACCTGTGAAATTAACACCGATCACTTTAAATACGAACTGCAAGACATAAAACTTGCAGAATCATCGACGCTACATTACCCTATAATCTAGGATCAATCTCATTACCCTGTTCCTCTCGGGAGCACATTGAAACTTCGTATCGGACCTGGACCGCGCGTCGAAAGTCCAATTACTGCGAAACCAAACGGTTAGGATCGCCTTACTGGGCTTGACAACCATCTCGGAAATCAAGTCCAAATTATGTCTAAAAACACACAACTTGAGCTCGAAGTGAAGTGTGTGAGAAACGTGGATATCTTTAAAAATAAAAATCTAAATTTAAGTAATCTGAGACTTGTCACTTGCAGGCCAAATATAAGGATTCTGACGGTCAAAATCTGACCCAAATACACCCTCGGATCAGGAGAAATTTTTCATACATTGCAGTGTACTTATGGCACTGATTGAGTTTCGGTGACCGTTGAACGAAAACTGGTCCGCCGCGGTCGATCTGTAAATCCGATCAGACTGAAAACTTAACTCAACCTAGATCCATGGTCAGGGTGCTTAAGTCCGACCGCACTTAGAAAGGGGGCCTCCAGAAGTGCTCTGTTGGATCGGAACAAGCCTCCTTTGGCTATAACCTAAGTATACCTTGGCCCTGGAGCCATTTCCGTCAGTTTTACACCTATATAAGGGCCTTAAACCCTCTCTCATTTATTCCATACGAATTTGGGAAAAACCCTAGGAGAGAGAAGAGAGTAAAGAGAGATAAAGTGAGAGAGAAGTTGGTGAAGATTCCTAGGATTCTTCCCTACTAATCCACCTGCTAAAACACCACTCCCGTGTGGTTCTTCCGGTGTTTTCAACGTCGTACTTAGGTAAGAAAACCTAACCCTAATCTGTTCTAGGGATTCAAATAGTCTAAGTGATGAAATAGCTAACCTATTGCATGTTATAGGTGGCTCTCGTATTGTAGACAACGACTTGACTTACAAACTGAGTCCAATACGCGTTTACCGGTGTAAAGTGTGGACTATATACGTTTAGGTTATGGTTTTCAAGGCTTTCAATGTCGGTTAATGATTTATTACTGACATGGATGCTATTTCATATGCCAAACGTGACGTCTATTTCGCTTTATGAATACGTATGCAATATGTATAGTATAGTGTATTCTCTGTATTTGTTGAAATAACTAAATACGTATAGATTTTGGATTCGTGATTGACATGATTATCTGTCTCAGATACATGCTTGTTGTATATATGACAACTCCTCGGCGAAAGGATTTGCCCTAATACGTAACCAACATACGCCGTGTATGTTGGAATGTGTAGTTTAAGTGTTTGTTAAAATGTCTGAATGAGTAAGTAGTTAGTAAATTGTAATGTATAAGGGTGTTGAGAAATGATTCTCAACTACTTTAACTATGTGTATGATTTCCTCCATGTACCGTATATTATAGCGTCTGTTTTAGCTACGTGATGTATATGTATAAATCTATGTTTAAGTTGTATTCCATAAAATGCTTTGATGATTGTATGAGCTGAATTATTGATCCATTACTGCTTTGATTATCTCGTATGATTATTTGTTGTAATTGAATGTGTTTGAGACTATTATATAGTCCAGGCAATCGGTAATAAGCCTTGATTTAGTGGCTGAGATTGTTTTACCACAAAGGACGTGTTCGTTGAATTTGAGTCGTACTTCGTTCGACGGCAGTGGTTAGGCCACACGGAGTGCTTACGCACTTCAAGTCGATTGACTCAAGGTGCGCTCGTGCTAGTTGAGCTCGTCAAATAACCCGATTGACCTGACGTATGTTCACCATGTATGGACGCTACTGCTTGAACTTAAGGTACCAAACTCACCAGTGGAAAGCCCGTTAACCTTGGTACCTCGATCCGCTAAGACTCATAAGCCGGACATAGTGGTATAGGACACCGTGGTCGAGCTGTCGGCCTACGCTGGGGCGACGAGCCTCCCCGTAGTGACCAGTGAGCAATACTGTCTCGTGAGCCGAATACGGTGGTATGGGACACTATATTCGAGCTGTCGGCTTACACTGATCAAGTGACGAGCCCTTTGTAGTGACCTCGAGCATACTCTGAGACTGCGTAGAGGCGACAAGCCTTTCCGTTGACGAGCCCTTTGTAGCGACCTAGAACCGTAACATTGTATGAGATTTACTAGGACTGACGACCCTAGAATGGATCATTGTTTAAAAAATTATATAAGCGAGGTACTTTAGTTTCTCAATCCTACTGTATGGATAAACCTAAGTAAGAACCTGGCTAATCACGTGCATGCACCGCATTGCATGTGCTTTGGCATGAAAGAGCACTTTCGGGAGGTTATCATGCCAGCCGTAAGATGAAGACGCTGAAGGAGTGTAGGCGAGAGCATGCATCATTCTTACATATCATTTCGCATTAATCAAGAGTATTTAGGACATGATTGTTGTACCACTTTATCATTACTGCTTGATTGAATTGATAACATGTTAACATTTGCTTTATTGTTCCACTGAGTTGATCACTCACTCCCACATTACGAGACAGTGTTTTAAATACCAACCAGACTCTATCTTGATTGCAGATGGCGACGCGACTCTTGAGGCGGAGCCTGACTTTTGTGATGACGAGGAGGCATTCTCGTACATGCAGTATTCAGGCGGGTTCATGTAAGCCGTTCTGAATCAACGGGGCTTCAGGGTTATGCTTGTAGTGGACTATCACATTCTTTTGACATTTTGTATTTTGAAACAATACATGTACTTATTGACCTAGCAACACATACATACTTTGGAGACCTATATTAGTTTATACTATTATACATTTCGTTTTAGCCTTCCGCTTGTGCATTACCACTGTCCCTGGATTATGTGTTATTGTTTTGGCTTAATCTCACTCATGTAATGCACTAACACAGACAGCATTTAATCATCATTATCTATGTTGCATAAGTGATGCGTTGAAACTCGAGAGTTAAGTCTATACTTGACCCCCGATTTTCAGGGCGTTACATCCCTTCAATCACATACAAGCCTAGTACGCCAATTAAAAAACAAAAACAAAAACAAAACAAAACAATCACTTTGCCAAAAAAAACACATTTCCATCCACATTTTTTATGACAATAGGGTGTCCCCACCCCATTTTAAGGTGACATTAATCCCTGCAAATGGGCGATGCTAGCCATTCACCCAAACCTCATGCAGGTCATTTCCATCCACATAACAACACCATTTACAAAAAGAAGAGCCATACACATTAAGTTTCCATGTGCCCAACCACGAGTTTCTGAACAAAATATTCACCATGTTTCCATCCACATAACAACACCATTACAAAAAGAAAGAGCCATACACAAGGTTTCCATGTGCCCAACCACAGAAGTTTCAGAACAAAATATCCAAAAGCATTGGGTGGTGATGAGATGTGCCCAACCAACAAAATATCCAAACCATTCAACGGTTATATCATCGTCAACCAAAACGAAACAAACACAGCAACGAATGCTCAAACCCTCTCGAGATTCGACAACAACCACTTGCGCTTCATATCCTTGCCCATGACCAAGAACATAGCTCCCAGGTTTTTCTCTTTGGCTAGAAGAATACACGCCTTGAGAAACTGTGGCGTGGTGAGGTCCGGAATTTTCTTCACCTCTTCAACCAAAGTCTTCATTCTACTCATGGAGCAGCCTCCACCCATGTTTTCCGCCACAACAACCATTGCTGATGCCAGGTCACACAAAGAGGATGCGATCTTTTCCATACCTTGAACTCTAGCCCGCGGAGATGCATCTTCTAAATCCTCAGTCGAATAAGCCAAGGATGATGAATCAGATTGCGTGTCATCATGCTCATTGTCATTATGAACAGATGCATGCTTTATAATCTCAAAGTCATCACTTTCTCCCGAATTAGGTGCCATGCGCGTATTACCTCTGTTTGGGATTGATTTGTTGACCTTCTTGAAAAAAATAACGAAAATAACTCAAATTTACTATCTTCATAATATACATGTTTAATGAAAGTTGTAATATGCTCAGTTAATTAGAATTTGCTATTTTTCATTAGTCATTTTTCGGCATATCATCCTCTGTCATTTTTTAATTGAGTCCACCCAAAGCATCAAGCATGAGACACATTTTGGACAAAAGCTAGATTTTTTTCATCATGTACGTTGGGAATTCATATGGATCTTACATGTGAAAAGGAAGTGCAAAAGCTACATAGACAAGTAGCTTTCTTTTTTCAATATAAGGAATAGACAAGCAACTCATTCAAAGGTAATATTTGTATACTGCTGGATTTGAAAACTACATGACATGAATAAATGTTCTGATGGAGAGAAGCATTACTCGGACTTCTTTTTTTCATGATTATTATTATTAACACTTACTCGTAGTATGGGAAGATGTGAACTCAAGGGGTACTGCTAATTGAGTTTTAACAAGGAAAGGGATTCAATTACTTCAAAAGAATTGAATGAACAACCATATGAGGTGAAAATCTCATATACTGTTCTTGAGAGTGACAGTAAGGGCCCGTTTAGAAGCACTTCTCAAAAGGGGATTTCCGGGTTGGTTTTTGACGAGTCGGCATTTTAGCACCTATTTTGTCTAGCAGGATCCAAGATGGATGTTTTTCTTTTTTTCTGTCCTGTTTTTCAATAGGAATCTATTAAACTGATAAAATAAAATTTACTTAAGGTCCAGTTGAAGGTTCATGGTACGGTTAATTGAAAGTGGTGAAAGTACTACAACTTCAAGAAGAGAGGAACTATTAGACTCTGATGCATCATGACATGAAGTCCCGGTACATCTCTGTCTAAGTGGAACACAACTTCCATTGATCCAGACCATTGAACTGATGGACCCAGCTTGGATACAGCACTCAACAAAAATCTGCCTGATCGATTTTTTTCTTTGGAAAAATAACAAATTTTATTCAAAAAATGAGGAGAAAAAACATCGAGAAAGAGGGAAATAGTTCCCAATACATAAATAAGAATGAAAGACTTCTCTAAACAGAATATCGGTAAATCATTCACCTCTCTATCCACATCATCATCATCACTGCTGTCACCATTGCCACCATCTTGATCTTTCTCCCACCAATTTGGGGTCAGATGTTACATAGACGATAATTAAAATAAATAAATAAAATTGCGATTGGCCACCAACCAGACACCAATCTTCCTCTTTTAGCTAGGCACTAAGAACCAGCCATGGTAGAGGCTCCCATAGACACAGTCACATGCCAGCACAGTCCCATGCAATATTGACCCCTAGCCCAACTATCACATAACCACCCCAAGGGCAAGCAAGAGGTAGGGTTGTGGAGGGCAGTTGGCAGGCAAACTGCTAGGCAGGAAGGCACACAAATGTACCACCATCAGACCAAAAGTGGTAAGGACGTGCTCCAGTAGTTGGCGGCACAGAATAGCAGGGACTCCACTGGTATGTTAACCAAATGCCACTCACATGCTAATGTAGCACCAAAGATGAAACTGAAATTTATGTTTGTAAATTAGAATAATTACTACTTAGGACAATTATTTCCAACTCCAGATGCTCCAATGTATTCAGTCAGTAGGGAAGTGAAAAATAACAATAAATAAAGATAGCCACAGAGAACCACTTCACCAAAAAGGCCTAGGGAGCAGTGTTACCTGAACACTTCTACTCTCTAGAATTTTGTGTGCTGACACTCAGGGAAACTCAAGGACTCCTGGCCTGGACACTACTACTTTCTATGATTTTGTCATGCTGATAGTTGGGGACACTTCAAAATTTGTACGGACAAAGTGCAATAGTAATGTCAGTGAAAAGTGCCATGCTCTCTTTACATTCCGGTTCATTTTCCATTGTTGGTACCATGACCCATGTAACAAAAAAGGGCAAGCTTTGTTGTTCTTTTGCATGGTTCTAATGTTTTAACAAAATCAGTGATGTTCACAAAACTACATTTTCTTAAGATGATTATCCATGATTTTCAATGTTTCAATAACCAACTATTTGTTAGTTTAAACCACTAGTAATTTGTTTCTATTGGAACTACAAAAATATTCTTTCTAATTTGCTTCAGACGACGACGACAACAACAAACAAACAAACAATAACAATAACAATAACAATAACAATAACAATAACAATAACAATAACAATAACAATAATAATAATAATAATAATAATAATAATAATAATAATAATAATAAAACTCAAAATCTCATCATCAAATCTCCATGATAACACATACAATGGCTTTCGATATAGGGGCCTTCTTATCATTAAAGATCTACTTATTCTCTCCTTCAAATTCCCCAACGAATGGAAAAAGGGAGCATTCGCCAAAGTATCCTTCCCTTAGCTTTAAACAGGCCTGCACCCACCTTGTTCAACACATCACAGCTCTCATTGAAAGGTCCAAGCCATTTTGAAGAGAAATAAGAAATATCCCCATATTTTCCATGTTGCATCACAATGGACAAATAAGTGGTGAACCATTACCTCTATTTAGAACTTCATCAGCCTTGGCTGTCCAAAGAAAGGAGAAACTAGCAAACCCCACAACATGGCAGGAGAAGATCCAATGCCTACTGTTAAAACATGATATATATTTAGAGGAATGCTCACCTGCGCACCAGTTCTCACAAGAACTCGTGAGAACTTTTTCAGAACTCATCACACGTGATGTGGGCCCAAAATCTGAACTGTCCATGTGATATAGCACCCCGTGAAACCCCCAGGGCCCAACTTGCACTCTGATCCAAAATTTTGGTGGGCCATGGAAAAAGGAAACTGTTTCCTCCCTTGATTTGTCTCTCTTTTGCCATGGCCCAAGGTTAAATGTCAGGCGTTGGGGGTTTTATGGGGTGCTGCATCACATGGACGGTTCAAATTTTGGGCCAACATCACGTGTGATGAGTTCTGAAAAAGTTCTCACGAGTTATCGTGAGAACTTTTTTAGAACGTGAGAACTGGTGTGCAAGTGAGCATTCCTCTCTCTCTCTCTCTTGTGAGAACTTTTTCAGAACGTGAGAACTGGTGCGCAAGTGAGCATTCCTCTCTCTCTCTCTCTCTCTCTCTCTCTCTCTCTCTCTCTCTCTCTATCTATCTATCTATCTATCTATCTATCTATCTATCTATATATATATATATATATATATATATATATATATATATATATAAGAGAGAGAAATCCCCACCAGATTCCACATCCACACGTTCCTATCCTTCCCCCCTTACAAGCACAAAGAGATCATATAACATTTACATCGGTTTGACATAAGTCTCCCACCTTTTCGTCTTTAACACCAATGCCTCCCAAACCAGCAAATTTCATAGCATTATTTGATGAGAGAATCCTTGGACTCACCAAAGCAATAAAATTCTCTCCTACCACTATGTCTTCCCAAACATCACCTTACAATCCTTCCTTACTTTAAATATAATGCCTTCTTTAAGGACCTCCCCACACTCTTTTTGAATATGCCCAACCTTACAAATGTTTTTCCAAACTATGAACCTTTTTCCCCATCTCCGCCACCTGATCCGACCCCTATTGATCTCCCAAATTCTCTTGCAATATTTTATCTCCACATGGCATTTACTTCTTCTCAAAAAATTTGAGCAAGTATTTCTTCTCAAAATCTCCACCACCATTTGCAAAGAAGACTACATTTCCTTTCCCTAATCCTCCCATCTCAAATCTGCCTCTTTATTACCTTTTTGCATGCCACTCCACTTAATAAAAGCAATATTTTTGTCTATTGTGTTTCCCTTCTCATAGAAAATCTCTTGAATCTTTTCAAGTTTCTTAGCCGTTGAAGCTAAGATCCTGAAAAGAGAAATGAAATAAATAGGGAGGTTAGAAAGAGCTGCTTCTGTAAATGTAAAATGGCCACCAAGCAATAGATAGCAATAGAATTCAGTGGACCAAGCCAATTTGAATGGCTGCTCCTTCGGGAACCCCCGGGGTATACAGGAATAGGCAGGCGCATTCAGGATCATCATGGTGCTCCCCTCATAGAATTCTCCGGGCCTGTTGGTGTTCAAGACTCAAATTACACGGATTTGGCTGCATTCTTGCAGGTAGTGAAGCTGTTGGCCAAATATAATCTCATCCTTGCAATTGTGGAGGGTGACTCCAAAAATGTAATCAGGTGGCTTACTACAGGGAAATGCCCATGGAATGTGTCTGACATGCTTGAGGAGGTTTGCGACCCGGTTTGAGTCATCCAAATCACTTTCTCCCATTCCAACAGAGAAGCAAATCACATGGCTGATGCTCTTGCTAAGAGAGGAGCTGCAAGACGAGTTAATGGTGCTTAACCACAGACATGGTTAGGTGCCAATAGGGTGCATTGTATACCACATCTAGTCTTTCAAGTCTTAAGTCGCGCGTCCTGCATCTAGTCTTTCAAGTCTAAGCTACATTTCCGTGTAGCTATTTTCATCTCAAATCTTTCCATGACACCCAATTCCTGAACAGTATCATTTTCTCATTGCCCCCCAGCTTGCTTGGAAATTCCTCAGATTTGCACCCCCATTTTTTTAGCAAGATCAATCAGCCTTCTTTGGTCAATGGCAATACCAACAACACTGCTTTTGCTAGGATTGATGTGAAGCCCAGAAACCGCTGCAAAGCATCTCAAAATACTTCTCAGGTTGTCAACCTGGGATTCCAATGCATGATACATCACCAAGGTATCATCCAGAAACTAGAGATGAGAAATACTTGCTTCATGATAACCCACCACAAAGCCTACTAAAAAACTACAAGCCTCAGCATTAAAAAGTAACCTGCTTTGACCTTCTGCCATGATCGTGAAGAGGTGAGGAAAGAGTCACAAGTAACCTGACCTTCCACCATGATTGTGAACAGGTGAGGAAAGAGTCGTAGGGTTGCCGGAGCCCCCAAGAGCTACTTCAGTACCCAAAGAAAGAGCCATTGTCAAGATTGAGGAGCAAGTGAAAAATAAACTCTTTTTACCTATTGCCTCCACTTTTCTTTAAAATTCATCCTCTAAAGGAAGAAAAGCCAATTGATGACATAATCACAGGCTTTCTCCCTATCAATTTTATATAAAATTGCCAGCACCTTGCCATCTTCTTTAGAGTGAATGTATTCACTGGTTACTATAATGGAATCAAGAATTTGAAAACCACCAAAGAAAGTTCCCTTGGTAAGAAGAGATAATGTCCAGTCAAGGTTCCAAATATTGATATTGTATGGGCCTGTTCCGATACATGAAACAAGAGTGAAACGAGCCACTCCAAAATTGGTAGGTGTATCAGTGTATCTGCCAACATGGGCTGTTTCGGCCACAATACACCCCCTGTATATCATGACACAGACGTGTGCCTATAAAAGGCCACTTTTTTAAAATTTTCTCACATTTTTCTTGTATTTTCTTCATTTCAAGTGTAAAGGTAGGGGCTCATTTTTACTAGATCTAGGCCTGGTTTGGAAAACAGAACACAAGATTAGAGTGTTATTCGATGGATCAAAGAGCAGCTAAACTTATCTAATTGTCATGTTTATAACATCAATCATTCAAAAAAATCATTTATGACAACAATATAGCAACTAGAATTGTTAATATTAAACAGACAATTACAATTCTTACACAAAAAGGCTAGAATATATCCTACGGTAGGGCAGTGCTGCCCCTAACCCCTGCCTAGGGGGCCGGTGAAATGTGCCTAACCCCTTCCATTGTGGTCTTGGATTAAGTTGGGTTAACATGTATATAGTTATAATGATATATTGTTCATTATATTGCATTCACTATATTTGTGATAGAAATCACAAAAATTTCCAATCTGGATAATCTGTAGTGATTCCTGTGATGTTTGAATAAAAACTTAAATATGTAACAAAACCCATTATAGTAAAAATTGGAAATCAACCAAAGAAATTCTAATTCTCAACACCAAATTTTGATGTCAAATACTTAAGAACTCGGTATTTGGCAGGTAAGGGCCGTCAGGGAGACAGTCAAAATTCCTACCAAAGAACAGTCGGGCACAACATTGAAAACATGCCAAATAAATGATATATTATTGTTTTTCCTTTTTTTCTTTTTTCTTTTTTCTTTTTTCTTTTTTCTTTCTTTTTTTTTTTTTTACATTTTTTGTAAAACAAAATTGTCGCTGATACAATCCAATACACCCCGTATCATATAATTTCTGGGCACAACCAATATGCCCTCAGACACCAATACTCAGAATGTTGTTTAGTAAAACTTACCTGACACTACATAATGATCTTTTATATACTTCCCTCGAGGCCAACAATCCAAATGTCTTTAGGTTCGACCATCAAGTTTTTTTTTTTTTTTTCAAAGATAACGGTAATTATATTAAAAACGAGGCAAGATACAAGGAAAGGCTACTGCTGAGGTAGCAGAAAAGCCAAAGAAAAAAAAATAAAAAAATAAAAATTAATCACCACCTCCATAGAAGAATAGGGAAAAACATGAACAAGAAACCATAAGGACCATCAGCACCAGAACGTTCTCTCTCCCAAGCCCCACCATAAACTTCTTTACTTCTTCAAACATCCTCATTTTTCTCATCGGGAGAGGTTCTATCAAACTCAAGCTTATCAAGTTTCAATCTCAACACAAATTCCTTTTTATAAAGAATTTTTTTTAAATAAAAAATAAAAATAATTTGCTAAGCCTACTTAATTTTAGCACGATCTTCAGTCAGCACCTCCCCCACCTTGATTGAATGATCTTAACCCTTTGATCAGAGGCCGACAATAGATTTTTAAGAAAATAATACAATAATGGTTCAGAAAAAGGGCCAAATATTTGATGGACAGAATGTTCCAATTTGGAGGTTTTTAGGGGAATTCCCCATCAATAGAAGTCCAATCAATTCATTGGCCCCAATTACTAGGCCATTTGTGCAGACTAAGAACATGGGGAACATCCACGATGCATCCAGGCCATTCATCAGGCCATGCACTGATAGATCTAGTCCCAAACAGAATATAACTGTGGGCCCCAATTATCAAGCCGTTCATCAAAAGATTCAATCAATTCACTGGTCCCAATTACCAGGTTACTTGTGCGTTGACTAAGAACATGGGGACATCCAGGATGCATCTAGACCGTTCATCACACCATGCATTGATAGATCAAGTTCCAAATAAAATATGACTGTGGGTCCCAAGGACACAATCAGGTCATGATTTTCAGTCCTTAAATGTCAGCTGATGGCTCCATTCTGCATGTATATGCCGACGCAGCGGTATTCAACTGTACGATTGTGATAAATACATGATTTACAGTCCATATGGGATTTTTAAGCCCCGTGGTTGTGCATACAGCAAAAATGGGAGATGTGTAGAGAGATCAGATGAAGTTTGCACTCTTTATACCAGTTGGCACTCTTTATACCAGTTGCATGAAGTGTTTGCATCAGCGGACTCAAGCTAGGGGACTTGAGAGAGAGAGAGAGAGAGAGAGAGAGAGAGAGAGAGAGAGAGCAGCAAATATCTAAGGATTATAAGCAAAGTATATAATAAGAGGCTGAGTTCCTTATTCCAAACAAGGAACTTCCCTGTTTGAAACTTAGTTTGTACTTTGTAGATGTGGGCCCATGGGTGCTGCTCTATCCAAGCCATTGATCTGATGGCTCCCATCATGGATGGACCATTCCCCCAAAATCTGCCAAATTGAAAGACTCTGGCCATCAAATCTTTGATCTTTCCTCCATTGAATGTGCCTTGTTCGTGCATTGCTTTTTAACCACGTATTTGCATGCCAACAATGGGAAGGTTAGAGTTCGCCAGTTGAGAGGATATTCTATGAATGGTCCATCCATGATGGGGGCCATCAATCAATGGCTTGCATAGAGCACCCATGGCCCCACATCTACAAATTAGAACAGAGAAGTTCCCTGTCCAACGAATAGAGAACTTGGCCTCATGGAAACTTTTTGGAATTTTGTTAGCAGATTTCTAGGGTTTCTTTACAGAAGCAGTATGGTTATTGACTTATTTATTTGTTTCCCTCATTAATAGAGTAAGCAATAGGGTTTTTTTTTAGCATCAATTTCAGATTTTACTCATGGATTATGGTATTTTTATACCAAAGTTATTTGAATAATAAAAAAGGAAATTTTTGGGTTTTAAAGCATGAGTTGCTCTTCCCATCACATTAGTTGCAGAGGTTATTCGCATGTGTTGTGATATCTATCCATCATAGGGCTAACTACCGCTTTAGGAAGAAAGTTCCATGCTTCAATCATTTGAAAAAATGGAACATAGCTGATTCAAATTCCCCTCTTTCAATTTGGTAACATCAAAGTCACCATCCACCTTGTGCCTACAGCCAGCATTACAACACATGTCCGACATTCGGGCCATCCAAAGGGCCAAACTCACCTTCAACATCACTTGGCGAAAAAAAATAAATAAATAAATAAACAATAGGCCAATCCATTCATAGGGTGGGTTGCACCAATCATCAATAACAATTGCGTGCATAAAGTCAGCTGCTCATTATTTTCGAACATGCGGCTCACGAGCCAATCATTACAGTGGGACCGACCTTCTAAATGTCTCATATATCATACACACGCGACACATGTTGCCCTCATGCACAAGGTGGATGGCAACCCCTATAGTCCATTAAGGTGTTTTTGAACACTCCCACCACAAATAATGGTTGGTTGGGGCTGCTTCTTACTTGTGGTACTCGAAAATGAGCTCAAGCTAAGCGGGCGACATGAAGCTTTCAAATGGCACATGTGGTGACCCATCATCAATCTTAACCATTCATTCATTCACACCAACCGGATTATCCTAAGCATCAGATTAATAGCATTGAAAATGGACAACCAAGATTGAGCAGAGAAACAAAATAGTTCCAATCATCTTGAAACATCTACTAGATAGATCCCACTCTGTATTGCTTATGATTCCAAAGTAGCACTTTGTTTAGATGATTCTAACCATGTTCCCTATAGCTCATAAACAACAGACGGTTGTAACTAATTGGCCCCATTCAAAGGGTTAGGATCATCTGACCAGTGTGATTTTTGCACCCATCGCTGGATCCCATTGGTACTATTGAATGAACCATCATGATCGATGAATGGGTGTCCCACGTGTTATTCAAAAGGTTTGGGTTGTTGCTAACGTCCACATTAAAGATGGGAACGTCAGCAGGAGCAGCAGCAACAGTAATAATAATAAATCAAGAAATTTCTAAAACAACCCATGAAATATCAGTACATTTTCATATCATAGATGAAAGAAAAAAAAAAATCCCAGAAAGCAGCACAACTACATCTCATTTCAACCAACCACACATGAAAATGAGCACATCTTCATATCTCAGACAGCCAAATAAAACCCAAAAAGGAAATCCAATAAAAACTTTTCAAATCATAAATCAACAATGAAAAGAAAAGAAAAGAACAGAAAAAACGTGGAATATCATACCTGAGAGAGGCGGAAATGCAATGGAAAAGGAGAAAAACGAAAAGGAGAGTTTGAAAAACCCTACCGCTCGATTTCTTATAAGGTGTACCGCCGAAATGACTTTTGATGGAGGGATTTCCATGGAAATGTCGACTCCCAAACGGAGGAAAACGGGAGTTTCCTTGGAAAAGCTGCTTCTCAAACGGCCTTGAGACATTTCGAGCGACGACGTGTTTGTTATTCTAAAATGCTCGGGCGGAAATTTAACTGTTCCTGTGCCAGCGGGGCAAGTGGGGTCCATCATTCGCCCATCCATCCCAAACGGACAGGAATTGTCCGCAGCACTAATCTCCACAGGACCCACCTTGATGTATGGGTTGTATCCACTCCGTTCATCCTTTTTGCTTGCTTTTTTTAAGGACATGAATCCAAACATGACGCAGATCCGAAGGTCAAGTGGACCACACCACAGGAAAGGGTGCGATAAAGATGCATACGGTTGAAACTTTCCTAGCGCCTACTGTGATGTTTACGTGACATCTAACCCGTTTATTAGGTGACTCGGACCTAGATAAAGGAAAAACATGAATATCGGCTTGATCCAAAACTTTTGTGACTCACAAGAAGTTTTCATTGGTGGACATTCAATCTCCATTGTTTCTAATGGTGTGGTCCACTTGAACTTTGGATCTGTCTCATGTTTGGGATCATGCCCTAAAATAAGCCAGCAGAACGAATGAACAAAGTGGATAAAGAATATTTTGTTAGAATCACACTGATATAGCACCATAAACATACAACCCACTTGAGCAAATAACAATATACAATCATTCAAAATATATTAATTCAAGACGCCCATTCAGCTAGATAACATATAAGCTGTCATTGTGCCCAATCTCCACTCTGCCCAAGCTTGCTTCCCTAGATACACTCCCATACCCACTTCCAAAAAGCTGTTCATTGAAGTAAGCTGACCCACTTCATGTAGAGTGAGGAAAGAATCGAACCCCAAATCATATGGGCAAAGGGGAAATGAATACACAAGTGATTTATTAATTATGCATTGTCCATGCACAAGTGCAAATGTTGGGGATCACCATTCGTCTTTTATAGAGATTATCAATAACTTGTTCTTCTATACTAACTATGCGAAGGCCATCACTTTCAGATGAGCCCCATGACATCATAACATAGCTATTGGGAGCGGTGTTCAACCGACTTGTGGTGAAGTAACTTATAGAAGGAACTAACTGAAAATCGACATAAGATTTCCTTTTGCCACCCCATATTATCTTGCTCCCCATTCGACGAAAAGAATTCTTTAAAAAAACAAAACTAAGTTATCTATTTCTTCATTAGATGGGTTCCAGTAGTAAGGATTTGACCACACCCCAGGGGATATGATAATCGCGACCAAGATATGACCATACGTGACCAAGATATGACGAAGATAATCGCAACCAAGATATGACAAACAATTCGCGACCAAGATATGACCATCCGTAGTTTATCAATAATCATGCCAAACTTGGAAACTCATTCATTAAGGAGGTTTTAATTAGGGGTGTCAATTGGTCAGGCTCAAGCCTGCAAAATCATAATTTTGAATAGGGCCCACCCAAAATAGTTCAAAACCCTAGTCTACTGACAACCCTAGTTTTAATCACACATGCATCTTACTAGAATCTGATATGTTCACCCTTTCACAAAGAAACATATCCCATCTTTGAATTTTACTTTCACACTTGATACACCCCAACATAAACCTGGAAACATTCTATGATATATAGGGCTGACCCAAAATAGTTCAAAACCCCGGCGAAGACCAACCCCGGGCTTGGCCTGCTAACAGCCCTAGTTTTAATCACACATACATCTTCCTAGAATATGATATGTTCACCCTTTCACAAAGAAACCTATCCCATCTTTGAATTTTACTTTCACACTTGATACACCCCTCCGTAAATCTGGAAACATTATATGATGTATAGAAAAGGAAGAAATATAAGCAAACATGGAATGAATCCTATGGTGATCCATATGACCATAAATGTATAGATATACACACTAAGGGTCCGTTTGGGAGACTGGATTCGGAACCCCCTGAATTTGGAATCATCTTATTGTGTTTGACACCCTGGATTCATAATCAACTTTAATCCAAAAGTAGCCGTGCATAGTATATTTATAGGGTTTGAATTTAATTACTAAATCAACAATAATATTTTTAATTAGTGAACGTATGTAATGTTTGATACAATGGTTGTAATAAGCCCACTGAAATGTATACTTTGGCTGAAAATGATGAAATTTCAAGTCTCGAATGGGCCACAAGCACAAGATCACGTCCGAGTGACTAACCAATGATTTTTAATCGTTGATTTACATGAACAATGTTTGGACGGCGTTGATCATCACATTAAAGTAATTATAGTGATGCAATTGATAATTTGTTTATTTTGGGATATCATTAGTGGGCCATGTGTCTAATAGATTAATAGTTTAGTGACACATATATTACACATGCAACTCTTGGAAGGATTTTGGATGTAATCCAATCTCTCACCATGGATTTCAAACTCCCTGTTTGACGGGATTTGAAACCCCCAGTTACTTTTTGGTGCCAAACAACTAGGGGATTTGAAATCCCCCAAAATCCATAGGGCCAACTGACCCCTTCTTCACCACCCTTTTTGGGAGCAACTAATTTTCTCCATGTAGAATTTTCCTCCATCGCAGAATGCCATCATATGACTTGCCAAAAAGTGCTAAGTTAACAATCTCCAAGAGAGTTATGTCTCCATCCACTTGAACCTGCACTTATTTGATTACCTTATTATGGGATTGGTGGACATATATTGGACGGATACGGATAAAAATGAAAAATACCTACGGTCCTATATCATCAAACAAGTGACCACATATCAGAGATTAGGATTGTTCGGCTGATTTAGTTTTGGGAATATGACTTGGTGATAGCTTTCTCCGCTGTTTAGTCGGTTTGATTTGATGTAACATGTGTCACGTGTATAATTTTTAAGTGCATGTTTAAGGAGCAACATATTATGGCAGAGTATCAAACACTACCAATCTATATTGCTGGCCCATGCCCAAAAGGCATGCATATTGAATAAATCATAACCCTTCAATGGGCCGTCAGCACATCAATTATCAAGAGAAATGATAAAAAATAGAAATTGTCAATGTTCATCCAAAAAAAACGTTGTACTCCTTGTGCTTGCAAAATTTTCAATCCATGGCACCATCGAGGCATGCTCCACCGACGGTGGGACTCAACAAATCAATGGTCTAGATAATTAAACCATGGTCCCACTTACCAGAACTTAAAATGGTGAGATCATGCATGATATATTTGTATTACAATAGACTTAAGGCATTGCCTAACACGGCCATGTGGCTTTAGACCCAGTGACTCCACCTTCAATCGAGTCATGACTCGTCTGAGTTGGTCCGACCACGTCTAAGGATTCGATTGGAGGCGCATCCGAGTCTTAAAACCATGCACTGCCATGATTTTTAGTCCATTACAATTGTTATCTTGCTAGTGAAAATCTATATTATTTAACCAATTATATTTGCCCCTAACTAAATAATTACTACATTTAATTATAAATGAATAAATGTGTATGTGGCTTGTGTGATGCATGTGGAGACAAGAAACGGTTTGCATGATGTGAGTGAGATGAGGTGGAGAAATGATGGTAAAAGAGATGAGTTTTTTTTTACCCGTCGTCGACAGATCGTGAGCCTTGCTCGACCGGTCGAAGGCTGGTCTCGACCAATCGTAGGAGTCGAGCCCTGACACGACTCAAAGTCCAGCGACTTGGGCTATTTTTCTCTGGGGTGCTCGACCGGTCCTGGGTGGCTCCTGACCGGTCGAAGGTTTATCACGACCAGTCATAGTTATGCAAATTCGTTCCGTGATTTTACGCGGATTTCGTGTCGCAAGTTTTTTTGCAACTGGGATGCGGAAAGGAGTTTCCTAAAACTTTAAATAGGAGGTACCTAGGGCTTTCTAGGTACGACAAGAGGGTTTCCTAAAGCTTTACAAGTGATTTGCTAAAGGGTTTAGGGCTATCAAAGGTGAGAGAGAGAGGAAAAGAGAGAGAGAGAGAGAGAGAGAGAGAGAGGAAGCTTATAGAAGGGAGATTATGCTCGTGGAGGTTATCTACTGTGCAATCTATATCTCAGCGTTTCTATATCCTTGTAATCGGTGAGATCTCTCAGTTTTTTTCGTTTCTCTCATTGTTTATCCACTCATGCGTGAGTGAAAAAGCTTGTAACGTTGTACTTCATAGTGGATTGTTGATCTGGAAGAGGTCCCGTGGTTTTTACCTCTTTGAGTAGGGCTGTAAATGGTCGGGTTCGGGGCGGGTTTAGCCAAAACCAGACCCGCCCATTTACTAAACGGGTCTGGGTCCAAATTTTAGACCCAGACCCTTTTACTAAATGGGCGGGTCCGGGTCGGGTCCGAGTCAACCCATTAGACCCATTTATAAATGGGTCCGGGTTTGGTAGAGGGAGATCCACCCAGACCCATTTATAAATGGGTCGGGTCTAACGGGTTTGGTTAAGGGAGATCCAGACCCTGAACCAAACCTGTTTAGAAACGGGTCCAACGGGTCTAACGGGTCCAACAGGTTGTTGATGCATGAGAAGTGTAGTTTTGTTTTTAGCCTTAAATAAATAAATTTTTTCCAAAAACCTAAAATTATTTTAAATATCATTCAAATGGAATGTTTGTAAATGTTAAAGTTATAGAAACAAAATTAAAAATTTGAGAAATTAAACAATATATACATAGAAATTATACATCTATTGGCTGGAGTGGATCTCAAATAAACAACATGGTGGGCCAGATAAAAAATCAAGGAGGTGTATCTTATTTTCAAACTAGTTTGTATTTTATTTTGAAGTGGGAACGTCGTTAGTTGCTTAATATATAGGGAAGTGAGAACGCCGGTAGAATATATAGGGAAGTGGGAAGGATATGGGTCTGGGCGGGTCCGGGTCTGGGCGGGTCTCATGTAAGGTAGACCAGACCCGCCCATTTACTAACAGGGTTCGGGTCGGGTCGGGTCGGGTCTAAATGAAAGGAACCCAGACCCAGACCCGTTTGACAAATGGGTCTATCCTTGGACCCGGACCCATACCATTTAGCAAATGGGTCGGGTTTGGGTCGGGTCTTAATGGGTCGGGTCCGGGTACCCCATCGGGTCCGCTGACCCATTTACAGCCCTATCTTTGAGGGATTTCCACGTAAAAATCTCTTGTGTGGTGTGTGGTTTATGCTTTGATTTATTTCATTGCTTTATTATCCATAATTCTGGTTTGTTTCGAGAGGCTAGATCCTAAGGTTTTGTGCAAGCTCTCCAACAAAGTGGTATCAGAGCTAAGTTCATTGAACGGGTAGGATCGGTTTTGAATTATGGAAGGTGGCTCATCAAGGATGATCAGCCTCAATGGTTCCAACTGGACCATATGAAAGGCTAGGATGGAGGACTTGCTTTATTCCAAGGACCTATATTCTCCAATTTTAAACAAATCAGCAAAATCCAAGGATATGACTGATGATGATTGGAAGAAGATGGACCGAAAGGCGGTGGGATTTGTTAGACAATGGTTGGATGATTCAGTGTTCCACCATGTGTCTACGGAAACCTCAGCCGCTAGCCTATGACTGAAGTTACAAGGGTTGTATGAGAGGAAGACAGCCGGTAATAAAAATTTTCTGATAAGGCAACTTGTGAGTCTCAAGTTCAAGGATGGTGGTTCTGTAGCCGAGCACATGAATGAGGTCAGCAATATAGTGAACCAACTCTCCTCTATGAAGATGGTCCTAGATGATGAATTGCAGGCTTTACTTTTGCTTAGTTCATTGCCTGATAGTTGGGAGATATTGGTGGTGTCTCTAAGTAATTCCGCGCTAGACGGAAAGATATCCATGGAACAGGTGATAGCTGTCTCTTCAATGAAGAGACAAGGAGGAAGTCTCAGGGGTCTACCCAGCAAGAGGCCCTTGTGACACAGGAACGGGGGAGAGAAAAGAACAGGAAGGGCGGGAAGGCCCGACATAAATCAAGAGGCAAGTTGAGTAATAGAAAGGATGTTAATTGCTGGAATTGTGGCAAGAAGGACCACTATAAACATGAATGTCGTGGTAAGAAGAACGACAAGAAAGGAAAATGGAAGGAAGATGAATCAGATTCCATTGCGGTCGCTTCAGATGGCGACGTTGTAGTTATTCTTTCTGCGGATCATGATGTATGTCTCATGGCTACGAGTCAGGACACCGACTAGGTGATAGACTCGGGAGCTTCTTTTCATGCGACTTCACGTAGAGACTTCTTCACAAGCTACAAGTCAGGTGACTATGGGACTGTGAAGATGGGAAATTCTGGCGTATCAAAAATTGTGGGAGTCGGTGATATTTGTGTGAAGACCAATGTGGGCTGCATATTGGTTCTCAGGGATGTAAGATATATCCCAAACCTTCGCCTCAACTTGATGTCGACGGGAAGGTTGGATGATGATGGCTATGAAAGTGGTTTGCTGGTGGGCGATGGAAGCTCATCAAGGGTTCATTGATCGTGGCCAGAGGAAAGAAGTGTTACACCCTTTACAAGGCAAGTGTCAGTATGTGCAAAGGTGGGCTGAACATAGCAGGAGATTCAGCTATTGATATGTGGCACAGGCGTCTAGGCCACATAAGTGAAAAATGGCTTCAGCTACTAGCCAGGAAGCGGCTCCTTCTAGACGTGACAGGTATACCTCTCAAAACCTGTCTTAATTGTTTATCAGAGAAACAGCATAGAGTTTCATTTATTAAATCTACTTCTCGTGTTAATAAAAGTGCATGCATTAGATTTGGTTTATTCTGATGTTTGTGGTCCTATGAGGACAAAAACCTTGCGTGGGGCATTGTATTTTGTTACTTTTATAGATGATGCATCTAGGAGGGTTTGGGAAATCCAAGAACGAGGTCTTTATTGTGTTTAAATTGCTTCATGTTATGGTCGAGAGAGAGAGATAGGTAGACCATTTAAGTGCATTCGCACTGACAATGGTAGTAAATACATTGGCGACTTTCATGAGTACTGCAAGTCCCTGGGTATACGGCATGAACAGACAGTTCTCAAGACCCCCCAGCATAATGGTGAATCGCACCATTGTAGAGAGAATCAGATGCATGTTATCCCATGCGAAATTGTCCAAGACGTTCTGGGGAGAAGCAATGCACAAGGCAGTGTATTTGATAAACAGGTCTCCATCAGCCCCGTTGAATGGAGAAGTACCTGAGAAGGTGTGGACTGAGCATGATCCATCGTACAGTCATCTCAGGATGTTTGGATGCAGGGCATCCGTTCACGTACCAAAGGACGAGAGGTCTAAGCTCGATATGAAGATCATGCAATGTGTGTTCTTAGGGTACGGTGATGAAAAGTTCGGTTACAGGTTATGGGATCCGACCGAGAGGAAGCTCGTCAGGAGCAGAGATGTGATTTTCTTTGAAGATCAGTATATAGAAGACATTGGTAAGTCAGAGAAAATCAGCCTAGTTCAGGTGACCTAGAAGACATGGATCCGGAAACTCCTTCCGTGGTGCCTGATGATGGGGGAGTACAGCAAGATGCAGAGGACGAGGGAGTTCCTTCAGAAGATGGACCAGGGGAGCAGCCCCCACTTGATCCACCTGTTGAGCCACAGGTGAGGAGGTCATCTAGGGACAGACAGTCGTCCAAAAGGTACTCGCCGCATGAGTACATTATGCTCACTGATGGGGGAGAGCCAAAAGATTATTCTGAGGCCCTAGCTGACGAGGGGAGTGGTTGAAAATTATGCAAGAGGAGATAAAATCCTTCCATAAGAACCACACCTATGATATGGTGAAATTGCCTAAGGGCAAGAAAGCTTTGACCAACAAGTGAGTGTTTAGAAAGAAGATCGAGCAGAAGAATTCACAGACGTGGTTCAAGGCCAGACTTGTGGTGAAAGGTTTTGGTCAGAGGAAAGGTATAGACTTTGAAGAGATATTCTCACCAGTAGTGACGATGACATCCATATGAGTGTTGCTTGGGTTGGTGGCTAGCATAGATCTGGAGATAAAACAGTTAGATGTTAAAACTGCCTTCCTCCATGGTGACCTGGAAGAAGAGATCTACATGCACCAACCAGAAGGTTTCGAAGTCAAGGGCAAAGAGCATATGGTGTGTAGGCTGAGAAAGAGCTTATATGAGCTAAAACAAGCTCCACGGTAATGGTACAAGAAGTTCGACTCGTTTATGTTGAAGCATGGGTATGACAGAACGGAGTCGGACCATTGTGTGTTCACGCGTAAGTTCTCAGATGGTGATTTCTTAGTTTTGCTCTTATACGTTGATGACATGCTTATCATGGGAAATGACATCAAGAAGATCGACAGGCTGAAATAGGAGTTGGGCAAGTCTTTTGTGATGAAAGACTTGGGCCCGGCTAATCCTAGGAATGAAGATAACTCGTGACAGAAGCAGCAGGAAGCTCTGGCTGTCACAAGAGCGGTATTGAGAAAGTCCTAGAGTGGTTCAATATAAATGCAGTGAAGCCGGTCAGTACTCCACTAGATGGTCACTTCAGATTGAGCGACAGACAGTGTCCCAAGACGAATGCAGAGGTAGAAGAGATGCAGAAGATACCCTACACGTCGGCGGTAGAAAGTTTGATGTATGTTATGGTGTGTACACACCCAGACATAGCAAATGCGGTTGGTGTTGTCAGCCGGTATCTTGCCAATCCTGGCAAAGAACATTGGGCAGCGGTTAAGTGGATACTGAGATATCTAAGAGGCTCATCCAGGTTGAGCCTATGCTATGGTGATGGAAAACATGTGTTAGAGGGTTACACAGATGCAGATATGGCAGGTGACATAGACTCCAGAAAGTCTACATCGGGGTTCATGTTCACGTTTGCAGGGGGAGCGGTTTTTTGGTAGAGCAAGCTACAGAAGGTCGTAGCATTGTCGACGACAAAGGTCGAGTATATTGCAGTCACAAAGACATGTAAAGAGATGTTTTGGATGAAGAGGTTCTTACAGGAACTTAGCCTGAAGCAGGAGGAGCATGTGGTCTATTGCGATAGTCAGAGTACTATACACTTGAGCAAGAATCCAAGTCAGCATTCCAAGTCAAAGCACATAGAGATTCGGTATCACTGAATCAGGGATACTTTGGAACAGAAGGTGTTACAGCTTGAGACAGTCCACACGGACGATAATGGGTCAGACATGATAACCAAGGCTTTGCTCAAGGGTAAGTTTGAGGTTTGTAGAAACCTGGCTGGCTTGAAGAAGGTGAATCCCTCCTGGGTCAAAAAGGGAGAGATTTGATGGGTTTTTTGACCCGTCGTCGACCGGTCATGAGCCCTGCTCAACTGGTCGAAGGCTGGTCTCGACCAGTCATAAGAGTCGAGCCATGGCACGACTCAAAGTCTAGCGACTTGGGCTATTTTTCTCTGGGGTGCTCGACCGGTCGTGGGTGGCTCTTGACCAATCAAAGGTTCATCACGACCAGTCGTAGTTACGCAGATTCGTTCAGCGATTTTGCACGGATTTCATGTCGCAAGTCCTTTCACAACTGAGATGTGGAAAGGAGTTTCCTAAAACTTTAAATATGAGATACCTAGGGCTTTCTAGGTACGACAAGAGGGTTTCCTAAAGTTTTACAAGTGATTTGCTAAAGGGTTTAGGGCTATCAAAGGTGAGAGACAGAGGAAGCTTATAAAAGGGAGATTATGCTCGTGGAGGTTATCTACTGTGCAATCTATATCTCAGCGCTTCTATGTCCTCGTAATCAGTGAGATCTCTCCATTTTTCTTTGTTTCTCTCATTGTTTATCCACTCCTGCGTGAGTGAAGAAGTTTGTAACGTTATACTTCATAGTGGATTATTGATCTGGACGAGGTCCCGTGGTTTTTACCTCTTTGAGGGTTTTCCACGTAAAAATCTCTTGTGTAGTGTGTGGTTTATGCTTTAATTTATTTCATTGCTTTATTATCCATAATTCTAGTTTGTTTCGGGAGGCTAGATCCTAAGGTTTTGTGCAAGGCCCCCAACAAAAAGGAGAGTTAGGTGCGCGAGGTGGGAATTCAATGTGAAATGGTTACATTTACTAAAACTCTCATTTATTAGATTTCATTATATAATATTTTTTTATAGGAACCATTGTGATGTATCTAATATGTGCCTAACACCTTAACAATGAGTACAAATTTTTAAGTTATAACTGTTGGAAATTGAGGAGAGAGGGGTAGCACGAGTAACTCTTAGCGGGGCCCACTACTTAGTGCGGCCCCATGTATGGGGGCCTATATAAGTAACCCTCATATCTTCTCTCATTACTCACTCACTCCCTCCCTGGCATTCTCTCACCCTTGTTTTGAGAAAAACCTGCACTTCCACGTTTTGTATAAAAGTGTCATACTTTTCTATTTTAAGGAAAAGTCATACTTTAACATGGAAAAGTCGCAATTCCTTATTTTTATGCAAAACTCACACTTACATGTTTTGTGGAAAAGCCGCACTTCCCTATATGCAAAGCCACGTTATCCTATTGTGGGGCTGCACTCACATCTAAGGTGAGGATAGAAGGGGATGAGATGAGATATATTTGTTTTGTGGAGCCTATCCACTCGCAAGTTGAGCGGGACCATGTTGTTGGCATATCACTTCCGTCGTTAGATTGGGGATGTGAATTTGCTTATCTTTTTCACATGCGGTTAACTTGAGCAGGCCATCATGTATCATGTTTTCAGTTCCCTAAATAGGTCACATAATTGTATCGTTCGGTCTATACTAATAATAAAATTAAATAATAAATGCCATGTTTCCCCCTTACGTGCCCAACAGTGGTATCAGAGCAACTTTGATATGGTTTCGACTGAAAGATGAAGTGGCTTGCTGACACGCTTTTTGTTGTTGTTGGCATTGCAGTAGATGCGGTAGTTCTGTTAGTGTGGCACACAGTATCAATTGCGACATATGTGCGCATAGTGGCGTCACACTAGTGGCATTACGTATGGTGGAATGACATTTAGTGTATTACAAAGTATTTTAGTTTTTATATGTGCGTAGTGACATTGCATTACTTCTTTGTGCAAGTATTTATATTTGATGTGTGTGGCATGTTTATTGTAAGTGGCACCTGACCATTACCATGGAAGGATTCCTTTATTGTCCTTCTGACTTTGATTATTACTACTACACCTAATCGGGTAGGTGATACTTTTGGATTGGACTAACGATGACCGTATTGCCTTCATGGTAATTGGTTTATGTGATACCAGCATGGACCCTTTTAGACCACTGATGATCATTGTGCATGGATATTTAATTTTAGTGTCTCATATGTGTTTTTCAATTGACTTATAAAGGCCACTCTCTCACCAAATGAAGTGATTATAAATGACATTTAAATCTATTGCGCCCGATCAATTTAAAAGAGGGAAGTTTGACGGGAATCATTTTGACGACTAGTGCAAATTTGTAAGAATATTGTTAGATGAATAAAACGTATTGTATGTTAAAAATTGTCAGAAAAAAAATAAAAATCCAGAGATAAAGGATGATGATGTTACTATAGGCAAGTCGAAACTCGATTTAAAGAAATATTAAAAAATGAAAGAATAATAATAAAATTGTCATAAACATCTTGCTCAGTTCTATACACAAGGATTTAATCCCCATGCACAAAGTCCGCTAGAAAAATGTGGGATGCCCTAATTGAATCATATGCCAAAATATTGAATGCCTATATTAGAACAATATAAATGGAATTTAATATGTATAAAATGCTAATTTGGTGCATCATTAGGGACCACATTAGAAAAATGAAACAAATGATGACTAAATTGCAGAATGTAGGTTGCACTCTGACCAAAAATCAAAAAAATATTGCAATGTTTCAATCTCTCCTAAACTCATAGTCCCACATTAAGAATATTTTGAATCACAACAAGGTGATCAAAACTTTTGGAGACTTAGCTTATCATTTAGAATATGATATTGAGTCCAAGGTTGTTCAGTATAGTACAATGTTGTCATATGCGGCTGCGTAATTGATTTTGCGATCACATAATCACATTAATCGATGCAAATGGCATATGCTATGATCGCATATACCATATGCCATGGTATACGATCGCATATCGCACAATGGCATATGTGATCGCATACATTCAACGGTCAGAAGTTTGACCATTAGATTTTTTATTTTCAAAAGTTTTGCGTATAAAAAAGTATTATTCCCTCATTCATTTGCAATATATACTCACTAAAACTCTCAATACATATTCTCCTACTCTTATACATCATTGTAAAGCTTTCATTTTTTCTTAATCTCTTTTATAATTTTTCTTATCTTTATTACTTCTTTACTAATTCACTTAAAATTGAAAGCAAAAATCAATAATTCAATGTTACATGCTAGCGCAATAGGCAACCTCATGTACGCTTTATTATATAGTAGCTACAAATATATTATATCATAAGACTTATGAGTCAATATCAAAGTAATCAAAGCCGGGTGTGTTGACAAATAATCAAAAGGATTTTTCGCTACCTGTGAAGAACGAATGAATATATGTTATGTTATCACATCACTGAGTTAAGGGTGTGGACTTATTTCGATCATTTTAGGCATATGATTAAGATAAGAGTGAGTTTACTTGAGGCCATGTGTCTATGATGAATGGCGGTGTCATCTCATGATTTAGTAAGAAATAATTTTTCACTACTCTGTCAACTATGGAGGTTGAATATACTGCGTGTCGTGTGACAGTTTAAGAAGATGTAAGGATTATGAAAATTTTAAGAGCTTTAGGTATTTCGACTTCTAAAAGTCTTCTTCTAATTAAGATGAATAATACATTGGTTGTTGATCTCGCCAAGCATCCTAAACACCATAATAAATCCAAACATATTGAAATTAAATATCACCACATAAAAGATCAGGTGATAGATGGGCATGTTTGTGGTTAAGTACATTTCCAGATGGGGCTCATTACTAGAGATTTATTTGAGGCATATATCAAGCAAATGAGGCTCAAGAGATCTTGATATCCTTTATGTAAATAAGAGCATGGTAATTGCATACATGATGAGATATATCATTTTATAGCTATATATTAAATATACACGTACAATCAATTTTTCTAGGTATCAAATCGTTATTGGTGGTTTTTTTTTCATTAGCAAGCCATTTCCCCACTTGCATAGGAGCTAACCACCCCTAGTATGCAAGTTAAAGCCATGTTCAAGATGAAGAAGCACGATGAGGTGTGACTGCCTCCTATAGTGATGAAAAAAATGAGGTAGCAGGTATAACTGCCTACAGTCACAACTATATACATGTATCCCTGACATGTCGTGCATGTTTAAATGAATCTCGCACGTATTATTGCTTATAAACCTGAAATTATCAACAATTGATAGTTTTGTGTGACTAGAGATAAGACTCTTGGAGTTGAATAACATTCACTGTGGTAGACAGAGTTAAGAGTTGCTAAGCTAACACTTACACATTTTAGGTGTGGCCTTTGTTTCTTGATGATGTCATGGCCTATACAGAGCTAAGCTGAGAGTTAATGGGCTAGAAATCACATGTTTTAGGTGAAACCTCTATGTGATGAGATTAAGAATTGTTGAGCCAGTACTCACGTGCTTTAGGTGAGACTTGACCATTGTAAACCTAACTATATCTAGTAATGTCTACTTTACGGCGTGGGTAAGCAACCACGTGTTTGTAGTGTTGAGTTAAACTCAGCTCCAGGACCAATTTACGCACCAGTGCCTGATTCGATCTAATCATGCATTATGAGAGCAGGTTAGTTTCGTAGGTGACTCTCGTGACATAACTGTTGCGCAGCACGCCAACAACGCAGTGAGCCTAGATCCAATCTCAAGCCTCGCCCACAAATGATAAACAGGAAGAAATATAAACTAGAAACAGATCAAAGCAATTGTAACAAACCACAAGACAAGATATACGTGGAAAAACCCAAATCTAGGGTAAAAAACCACAGATGCAAACTTCCACTATGATGGACAAAGATTACAAGGCAATATACTAACCTCTCCCTTGGAAGAACAAAGAAAACCCTTTGCCCACACCTTAGAATTATTTTTCCAATATTTTAATACACCTAAAAAAGCCCTAGGAACACCTATATATAGTTTAGGCAACTTCTCTTCCACACCCTTGCGAAAAGCGACACCAAAGTCCGCAATCCACATCAGATTCGGAATGAATCTGCATAACTTACGACTAGTCGAAGGGGAGCTACGACTGGTCGAACAATCCCTACGACTGGTCGAAGGGCCCGGACATGAAAAACGATGCTCGCTGGACTTTGAGTCGAACCAATCCACGACCGGTCGAGAGGGCCCCTACGACCGGTCGAGCATGGGCCACGACCGGTCGAAGGCCACCCCAGATGTGGCTCCATATCTCAACAATAACTATCCACATTTGCATCTAAGAGGATGAGATTGAGTGTCGCTACTTTAGCATATAGTACAAAGGTCATGATTAATTTGGCTATGGATATATTGCTAAAAAAGCGGCTTGATCGATTCAAAATTACGTATTTGTGTGGGAAAGACTCATTGACAACAACATTAGGTTCTTAAGACCATGATTACACAGTTTGAGACTTATCTATCATGACTATTGATTTTTGAAAAGATAACTTATAAATTTATTTTTAAAATTATATTATATGTAGCTAATAATATATTTTTTTAAAAAAAATCAAAGAACATTTGCAAATTATTTGAACTCGATAAGATGATAAGTGCATATGATGGCAGAGCACTCTTTAATTAAGGAACGTCTCCATCCGGTGTAGCCATGCGGTTTAAGTAGGCCTTGGAGAGCTTTGGAGGTTGCACATTGGTTAAGTGGTTGCTTAACATACAGACACTTATACCCCGACTGGTCCCACGTTTACAATTCTTGCTCAATGTATACAATATCAGTCAATGTTGTTGAAATGGACGAGGCTAGTTATGTTACCCACAATGGGGTTGAGCGAGCTATGTTGGAAATTGACGAGAGAGAGAGAGAGAGAGAGAGAGAGAGAGAGAGAGAGAGAGAGAGAGAGTAGCCAACCCTTAGTTGGGCCCACCACTTGGCGAATCCCACATATGGGGCCTATATTACCTATCATCTCTTCTCTCATTACACTCACTCTCTCCCTCCAATTCTCTCACACTTTCCTATTTTTGTGAAAAAGTTGCACTTCCTTGTAAAAAAAACCACACTTTCTTGTTTTATGGAAAAGCTACACTTTCCTATTTTAAGGAAAAGTCATACTTTCTTGTGGAAAAGCTGCACTTTCTTATTTTTATTAAAAAGTCGCACTTCCTTATTTTGTGGAAAAGTCATACTTCTCAATATGCAAAGCCACATAATCTTATTGCACGATTGCACTGACATTTGGGCCTTGTTTGATTTTTCAAATCACGTGTAAATGCTCGTGAATTAGTAGTTATCATTTCTCCACCCCGTTTGAAAATGCACTTACATTTCAGTTTCAGAAACCGAGTCAAAATGACTGGCTTAAATTTTTGGGCCCCACCCTGACATATACGATATATCTTCGTCGTCAATCCATTTTAGCGTAAAATTTTGAGGCATGAGCCAAAAAATGAGGCTGATCTAACACTCAAGCGGCCCACACTAAAGGAAACAGTGGCACCGATAAGTTTTTAATGGTAGATAAATTTTTCCAATGGATCTTTACTCTTGCTCCAGTGGTAGACTCTCAGGAGTTTTAACACTTGGTCAAGGGTTCGAGTATCCATAGGTGGTGAAATCCCTCTATGGCGTGAGTGTGTGGGGGTGTGTGCGTGCGTGTAAAAAAAAAAGGTAGATGTTCGATTCCGTAAATTATGTGGTGTGGTCCACTTGAGCTTTGTATCAGCCTCATTTTTTTGGCCAAGCCCTAAATTTATTTGGCATAACAGATGGACGGTGTGGATAAGCCACATACATCAAGGCGGGCCCCAAATATATTTGGCAGTGTCCTCGATTTTAGAGCTTAAAAAGTAACCGTCAAATCAAGCATAGGTTACAAATGCCGCAGTTACCATAAAAAATAATCATTACCCCATTCGCACGGTAATGACCGATGGTTTAGAAAATCAAACATGCCTTTGAGGTAAGTGAAGAATGAGATTGTAACATCTCGAAAAAATCCATACAAAGACCCGAGTACCACCTCAGGACCAAACCCTTTAAAAATTAGACGAAAATTAATCAAGTGTTAAACTGAATTAAATGCTAATTAGCTTGAACAGCTTTATATACGATCTATAAGACCCAAAACTAGTAGAATTGCTAACATTACATTACATAAAAATGCAGGATCAATCTTAAAACCCAGTTGCTCTCGGGAGCAGCTTGAAACTCCGTTTCAGACCTGGACCGCGCGTCGAAAGTTCGATAACCGCAAAACTATACGGTTATGACCGCCTTACTAGACTTGACAACTATCTCGAAAATCAAGTCCAGATAGTATCCAGAAACGCACAACTTGGATCCGGAGCGAAGTATGTGACAAACGCGAATATCTTTAGAAAACGAACTCAGATTTAAGTAAATTGGGTCGTTCGCTTGTAGGCCAAATTTAAGGTTTCTGACCGTCGAAATCTAACCCAAATACATCATTGGATCAGAGAAATTTTCATGCACAGGTCAGAGTACTTGTGGCCCTGATCAAGTGACGATGACCGTTGAACTGAAACCGGTCCTCCGCCGTCTATCCGTAAATCCAATCAAACAAAAAACTTAACCTGGCATAGATCCATTGTCAGGGAACTTTCCCCGGACTGTATGCAGAAAAGAGCCTCCAGATGAGCTTCGTTGGCCTAAAACAACCGACATTTGGCTATAAACCAAGTATACCATGGCCCTAAGGCCATTGAGCTCAGTTCTGGGCTTATATACGGGCCTAAACCCACCAATTTCTCTCTCATTTCATACGAATTTCAAACCCTAGGAGAGAAGAGAGAGAAAAAAGAAGAAGAAAGTAAGGACAAGAGAGAGAGAGAGAGTGAGAGATAGTTGTCGGGTTTCATTCATGCCGCTCCACGTGCCGAATCACCATACTCGTATCACTACACCGGCGATTTCGACTCCGTTATTGGGTAAGAAATTCTAACCCTAATCTATTTTAGATATCCAAATAGGCAGATCGGTGAAATAACTGACCTATTCTGTGATTCAGGTAGCCGTTGTGCTGTAGACGAAGACTTAATGTATAAACTGAGTTCGTTACGAGCATACCGGTGAAAGGTGCGGACTATAAACGTTCAGGTTATGGTTTTCAAGGCCTTCAATGTCAGTTAATGATTTGTCACGTGCACTTAGATGCGATGTTTTCTGCATATTACACATATATATGAACTATGTTGAATATAATGCATTCCATGTATTTGTTAAAATGTTTGAATGAAATCATTTTCATGATTTGTACTTGCCATGACTATTAATCGTGAATACATGTTTGTTGTATGTATAACAACTCCTTTGTGAAATAATTTACTATAATATAAGCTATAACTAAATTAGGGTATATACGTAGTAATGTGTAGGTTAAGTGTTTGATAAAATGCTTGAATGAGTATTTGTTTGTTAAATTGTGATTATTAAGGGTGTTGAGATAGGATTCTCAACTGCCTTATCTACGTGTATAAATTCGTTTGTGTAACCTATCTTATTACTACATGATTTATGAATGAAATGCTTGTGTACGATAACATGTACTCTATGTGTTTGTGAAAATGAGATTTATATTTAAATTGGTTGTTACATGTTGTCCTTGATTTACACATGTGAATGTTACCGTATTTGAAGTGTGATTGGGACTACTGCATAATCCAGGCAATTGGAAAAGTTTCTCAAGTAGTGGCCGAGTTCGTTTCGCCATACAAGACATATTTGAGTAATCCGAGTCGTACGCTGATTGTCGATAGTGGTTAGGCCACGCGAAACGCTTACACACTCCATGTCGATCAATTCAACGTACGCTCGTACCAGTCAAGCTTGTCAAGTAACCCGATTGACCTAATGTATGTTCACCATATATAGATGTTACTGCTTGAATCTAAGGTACTAACTTACCAGAGGAAAGCCTGTTTAACCTTGGTATCATGATCCGCTAAGACTAATGAGCCGAGCATGGTTATGGGACACTGTGGTCGAACTGTCGGCCTACGCTAGGGCGACGAGCCTCCTCGTAGTGACCAGTGAACAACCCAACCTCGTGAGCCGAATACGGTTGTATGAGACACTGTATTCGAGCTGTCGGCCTATGCTAAGGTGACGAGCCTTTCTCGTAGTGACCTCGAGTATACACTAGCACTGCGCTAAGGTGACGAGCCTTGCCGTAGTGACCTTGAGTATAAAATAGGCCTACCGCGATGCAGCTTAATTGTGGTCCCTAGTCGGGTTGGTGACGAGCCTTCGAAAATAAACTGCCAGTTAGTAGGGCATTGGTGGTGTGACCTCGAGTATGAATTAAGCCTACGTTGAGGTGACAAGCCTCCCGTAGCAACCTATCTTATCAACTCGTGAACTTGCCTATCATATGTGATTAACTAGGATTGACGACCCTAGATGGATCATCGTTGGGGTAAATGATATAAAGGGAGGTATCTTAGCTTCCCGAACACACTGTTTGAATAAATTTAAACAAGAACTTAGTTAACACGATCATGCACCAAATTGCATGTGTTTTGGCGAGGAAGCGCACGTTTAGGGAAGTTACCATGCGCGATCGTGAAATGATGTCGCTCAGAGAGTGTAGGCGAGGGTATGCATCATTATCGCATACCATCCTTGTATTAACAAGAGTACTTAGGATATGATTGTTGTACTGCTTTATCATTACTGTTTGATTGAATTGATAATATGTTAACCTTTGCCTTATAGCTCCACTGAGTTGATCACTCACTCCCACTCTGGGACGGTGTTTTAAAACACCAATCAGACTCTGGTTTAGTTGCAGATGATGACAATGCTTACGAGGCAGAGCCTGATTTTTATGATGATGAGGAGGAGTTCTCCTACATGTAACTCTCTAGCGGGTCTATGTAGATCTGGAGTTGCGCCATCAGGGCTACAGCGATCTAGATTAAATGACATCACACTTTATTGTTTTGTAAATGTTTGGAGTTATACATGTAAATGTTTAACCTAGTGACTTTCATACTCAGGGGATGTACAATCACTTATATGTTTTATATATCTATCACAGTCTTCTACTTGCATAATTTAACTATCTATGGAGTATAATATATTGATTTGGTATAATCTCCCTCATGTTTAATGCACTAATACGGACAACATTTAATCATCATTATCTATGTTGCATAAGTGATGAGTTGAAACTTGGGAGTTGAGCTTCTGCTCGACCTCTGATTTTCAGGGCGTTACAGAGATGAAGTAAGATATATATGTTATATGGGGCTCATCCACTCATAAATTGAGTGGGACCATATTGTCAACACAACACTTCTGATGATGTAAATTGGCTTATCTTCTCGCATGTGGTTGATTTAAGCGAGGCTATTAGGTATCGTGTTTCGGATCCCTAAATCAGTAGCATAATTGTATTGCTCGATCCATAATAATAATAAAATTAAATAATAAATGCCATGTTGTCCTTTTATGTACCAAATAATAATGATCACTTGATATGGCGATGGGTTTAGATGTTTTTTTTTTAAGAATTAAATGGTGAATTTTAGATATTTGTATTGATCCAAGTAAGGACCCAATGCATGTATATTTGAATTGGATTAGAATTTCAAAAATTTGAAAACTACTGTCTTGTTGAATGGTTCCATACATTGGTCATTTTTTCATTGCATCCAAAAATCATATTGTTCGAGTAATATGAATCTTTGATTGGTTGACAAATATTTGGCTCGAATACTTTTTTAATTATTTTTCCCAATAAATGTCCACCAATTAGCCATTTAGATAATCAAATCGGCATAATGTTTTGGTTTATAAACCATCAAATTATAGATAACACTTTGAACTGGTTTACTATAATTATTTATATGCAAACTTAGTTAGCAAAACTTTGTTTTAAACTCCATGTTTTGACAAAAAGTGCATATAATTAATTAATGTTTAAACTTTGTATTTTCATAAAATAAGCGAAAAACTAATTTTTTGTGTCAAACCTAATCAAATGATACACGTTTGTAAAATTTTGTAATATAGAAATTAATTCCAATTATTTCAATTAAAGTATCATATTTTAACCTTTATACATTATACATACATATTTATTGCATTTTTTTAACTTTATTTTTTTAGATTTATTAATAAAGTAAATCCAAGGTCTACCTTAATTAGTTAATTGAGTAATCTTTCTAAAACTTTTTTTTAGACTTCTAACAACTTTTGAAAATTTTTATGGACAAAATGCCCATACTTTTTTTTTTTTTTTCATTTTTCTCTTTTTTGTTTGAAAAAAGACAAATAAATCAGAAAAATACTGGTAATTACCATTAATATTATTTTCTTTTTCTTATTCCTTATAAAATAAAGAGAGGATAAAAATAAAAATTATTAGCTTTCGGTTTGGTTTGGTCAGGTGTGACTTGTGCGGGCGTGCCATAACCGATTTTGAGACTTGATTCAAACTGAACAACTTGACCTCAAGAGCCAAGATAGGCAGACACGTCAAATGTGAGCGTATATGACCAAGACTTGAGAAGATTGGTTGCCTATTCAACCACTCGCAATATTATTATAAGACGATCAAACGATTGTTGGGGGTTGGGTTCTTCCTCTGAAGATGTGATGCAAGACATCAAATTTAAATATAATATGCAAGATTTCAGGCTTAGATCATACTAATTTAAAACAACCACATAATAATTCCACATCTCACACAAAAAGCTCAAACATTCAAGTAAAGGAGAATCTGCACGGGTCTAGGCATACACAAGCTAAGACTGGATCAATTAAATTATGGACTAAATGATGCTCAAAGGGAAATAGAAATCAGCTACACATGCATAGTAATCAGTCCATAATCCAAGGGATTCCCCAATTTCAATTCAAGGAACCCTATAGTGAGAAATGGGCAAATAAATTAGGGATAATGCAATCTAGGGCTAGGGTTTGTGAAAACTGGTATTAAAGAGAGGAAATAAGAAGGAAAACATGAATCAACAAACGTCTACGCGTGCGGATAGCGGCAGGGTCTGGCGCACGTGCACAGGAGCCTAACCGTGCATGCGAGCGGGGCCTATTTTCTAAAACAGACTCCTTAGCCTTGGTCAGCCACGGGAGGTCTCCAATCCCTCCAAATTTCGTCACAATCCGATGTGCGGTTGAGACGCGGTGCTTCGTCGAAGTTTCAACCCTCTTGCAAGGCCAGATTCTGGAAACTTGATGAAGAGAGACGAATAGCTGCAAATAAGCGGATTTAAAGCGAGTATGATCATGGGATGGATGAAATAAGATGGAGGGGCGAATTGAGATAAACATGGCTTCGCACAACGGTAGTTAGACCTTCGAAAAGGGAGGGCTTCGCATCCACTTGAATTTAGCCATTCGAAAAGGGAGGACTTCGCACACACTTGAATTTAACCATTCGAAAAGGGAGGGCTTCGCGCCCACTTGAATTTTTTCATAACTCAGAAACTCAGATAGCAGAAAAACAAGCATGAATTTTTATTCAACTTCAATCAATCAAAAAAACTACAGGGGTGCCTATTTATAGGAAAACCATATACCCCAAAACTCGCGCAATGCGCGCAACCTCTCACTTGGCGATTAAGTAAAACTAATCAAAGAAATTTAAAGCGTTCATGATATTCTAAATAACATAAATAATCAAAACTTAAATATATGAAATCAATCCGATTAGTGGGCCCTGATCATGAGATCCCATGATGGACTTTACTTGATTATTGAGCCTACTCTAATGAACCAAAACTCTGTCTTCTAACTAGAAGACCCTCCCTAGATGTCATCATCGAGCCAGATCAACGGTGGGGCCATCCCTCTCCTTCCGTACGGGTGTAGAGGGCGGCGTGCGTGCGCGTGTGATGTCCCCATCAAGATGGGTTGCACCTTACCTTCCATACGAAAGGACTTTTATAAATGGAAATAGTCAAACAGAAAATGGAACACTTACGGTCGATCGCAAGGAGCAACAGTAAAACGTATTTATAAAAGTTAAATTGATTGTATTGATAATAGGAATAGTCTAACGCAAAAGCATAGACTTGGATTATATCTAAAGATTACCGCTACTGGATTATGACTAAGGATTACCACTACTTCGATAGAACTAATGTATGATAATGAAAGATAATTTGATTTGTTTGTTAGATTGGTACGAGACAATTTCCATTGCTAAACTTCTTTCTATTTATAGATCTCTATTACAGCTTCTCTTCAAGTAAAAATTTTTTTTTCAACGGTTGTGGCAGCTGAATCATTACCACATTTGTCTTTTCAAATCCTTTTGTCTATTCATGTCCCTCTAACCGTTATTTTCTGCTAGATCACCTTCCGTCTCTTAAGCTTTTCGGTCATGCCCCCGTCATCAAATGACACGTACTGTCCAGCTTAGCGTCAACTGTACTTCTGTAAAAAGCACTCCAAATATCTTTAAACATCTTTCGCACACTATATATTTCACATGTAATGACATATGTCCTTTTCTGTTATTTCAAGAACGGTAAAAAATAAGGTATAATAAAAATATCCAATAAATAAAACAACTTACATTTTTTCCTTTGTTATTATTCTTTTTTCTTATTATTTTTTTTCTGAAAAATGGACAAATAAATTAGAAAATTAATGAATAAATAGAAAAAAGCATTATTAACTTTCTTTAAAAAAAATGAGAGAAAATAAAATATCAAATAAATAAAACAACTTTTCTTCTTTTCATTCTTCTTCTTCATTAAAAAAAAGGACAAATTAGAACATTAACCAATAAAAAACATTCCTAATCTTCTTAAATAAAAAGGAGAAAAAAAGATGACAAAAATAAAAATATGAAATAAATAAAACAACTTACCTTCTTATTATCATTTTTCTTTTATATTTGTTTGAAAATGGACAAATAAATCAGAAATTTTACTAATAAATGGTAAAAAATAATAATTAATCTTCTTAAATAAAAAGAGAAATAAAACAAGATGGAACTGATAACCAAGACCCAACCGAAAATTGAGAAATGTGACGCAACATAGAATTGAGAACCACAACCCATGTAACACAATGTACCAATAGAGAAATGAGAAACAAGACCTCAGCAGATAACTTAGAATCTCGATCCACGCAATGTAATGTATCAACAGATAACTAAGGCCCATGAAACTTAGTGTGCTGACATATAATTAAGACGACATATAATTAAGACCCATGCAACGCAGTGTGTCAACGAAGAACTGAGACCTTGCAGTGCAGTATACAAATAAAGAACTGAGACCCATGCAACACAACGTTCAACCGATACAACGCGGCATGGTATACCAATAAGAGAACTAAGACCCATGCAGTGCAACGTACCGATAGAGAACTGAGACTGCTGCAATGTAATATACCAACATGGAACTGAAACCCATGCAGTGTATTGTATGAGTAGAGAACTAAGAACCATGCAGTGTAATGCACCCATAGAGAATCGAGACCCATGCAGTACAACATGGCAACATAGAACTAAGACCCACGCAACGCAGCGTACCAAGAGAGACTTGAGACTCATGGAGCGCAATGTACAAACAGAGAACTAATACCATGCAACGCAGTGTGCCAATACAGAACCAAGACGCACTGTATCAATAAAGAACTGATAATTGCAACCCTTGCAGCATGGTGCACCAATAGATAATTCAGACCCATGTAGCATAGTGTACCAATAGAGAATTGAGACCCATGGAATACAATGTACCAATAAAGAATTGAGACCCTTACAAAGCGTCCCAACAGAAAATTGGGACCCATGCTGATGTAGAGCGGGTCACGGACAGTTTTATGGCCAAGATGGACCAGAAAAGGCCCAGTCGACGACAGAAGTGATCCAGATCGTCGGATCTTAGATCAGGCATATCTCACAATCCGGAATGAGTTATCGGGCGTAAAATATATGATTTTGGGGTAGAACGAGCTACTTTAGCCAACCAACCCCGCTACACCGGGTTGCGTAACCTGGAATTGCAAAATACCCCTGGATCGACAGTCGTTTCCCCGTTTTAATTTCGTTTTTACTATAAATAATAAGTTTTAGTTTGATTATAACTCTTCATCCGTCGACTTTAGGAGTTGCGCCTAACGTGAAAAGAACTTAGAATAATTAAGAGAATGGTTTGGTGAAGCCAAATAAGACACTTACTATTTTTGGCCGAAAACCTTGTGCACTAGTAGACATCACGGCCATCTATAAACAGTAAGTTTACTATTTATAGTAAGTTGTGGATTCTAGGAGTTTTAGTTGTAGTTTGATTATGATTTCTTTCTCATTGCTTGGTACCCGTATTTAAAAGGGTTGTGAACTCGTTTTTATTAATTAATGAATCAATTTTGAATTTATTAGAATTTCTTTTTATTTTCTGCTTTCTTTTCTCGTGGATTTGAGAAGTCTCTGTGAGGAGTTCACAGAAGCTTCATGGATTCGGAGTAGTTATCCTCTTGAAGAAGACGGTGATCGACCTCATCGCGTTCATCCCTGCATCACATGCGGTGCAATGTACCAATAGAGATCTGAAACCGTTGTACCTCAATGTACTAATAGAGAATTGTGACCCATGCAGTGGAGTGTACCAACAGAGAACTGTGACCCATACAACACAATGTATCAACAAAGAATTGAGATCCTTGCAGTGCAGTGTACAAATAGAGATTTTAGATCCTTGCAACGCAATGTACAAATAGAGAACCGCTACCCATGCAGCATAGTGTGCCAGCAGAGAACGGCGACTCATGTAGCACCGTGTACCAATAGCGAACATGCAATGTAGTGTACTAATAATAGTGAACTGTAACCCCCGCAACACAGTTAATTTTTTATTTTTTTATTTTTTCATAAAAAGGAAAAATGATAAAAACAAAAAGTAGAGAAGGAATAAAATAAGTTGTTTTATTTATTTGATATTTTATTTTATTTAATTATATTAATAATATTTTTTTAGAAAAAAATGTAGAAAAAGAAAAAGAGTGAAAGAAAAAAGTAAGTTATTTTATTTATTTAATGGTTTTATTTTTCTTTTTTTATTTTTTAAAGAAGAAGAAGATATTGTAAGTAATTACTAGTATTTTTTTCTAATTTATTTATTTAATTTTTATATAAAAAAGAGAGAGAAAAAAAGGGCATTTTCATCCTTAATTAGCTTTGTTTTAAAAAGACAAAAGTTATGGACTAGGCGATATTTTTATAATCTGCCTTTTTTTTTTTCTTTTTTTTTTCTTTTTTTTTCTTTTTTTTTTTTTGGGTGCATGATAAAAAAAAAAAAGAGTGGATGGAGGGGATTTTTCACAAACATCATGGTGGACACTCCCTGTCAACGTGGTAATCGGTACACATGATTACCTATGGTTTTAAAGAATCACTTCTGATTGGCAAATGCAGTCATCCCATCCATGGCCTTGAAAGAGGGTGGCTATAGAAAATAGGTCCAGATCAAGACTGGATTGACCATTAGATCAGTGTGAGTTTCGAATGGTAGGCTGATATATGTGTTTTGGACTTAATGGACAGTCTAGATCAGTCGATTGGAACTGTCTATTGAACATATACAACCAGGAGCACTATAACTATTATAGTGCTGCGGGAGCACTGGAACATTTCTCAATTTTGAAAATCTCCCGAGAAGTTACTGAGCTGAGAAATTGCCGAGAATTAATTTATCACCATGGTGCCTCCACGTCATTCTCAACAATTCTGAACAGATGGTACACATGAGTAGGAAAGGCCTATTAATTAGACGGTTCGAATATTCTAATCATAGAAATTTTTTCAGTAAGATGACAATCAACGACTGAGATTACAAGATGCATGCGTCAGATCAGCATAAAACTGGACGCGGATTAGATACTTACAGGTTGAGTAGGGAGTGGGCTACTGAAGTGACGTCACCAAGTTATGTAGGCCCACTATGATGTATGTGTTGTATCCACACCGTCCATCCATTTTGAGATATTAATTTAGGCATGAGCCAAAGAACTAGGATTAAAAAAAGATGCAGTGGACCCCACCACAGAAAACAGTGGGGAGAGTGATTCGCACCATTGAAACTATCCTAAGGCCCACTATAATTTTTATTTGAAATCCAACCTATTCAAAAGTTAAAAAAGTTATGAAATAAGGTAAAACACAAATATCATATTGATCTAAAACTTTTGTGGCCTTTAAAAGTTTTTAATGGTGGGTGTCATTGTCTCCACTGTTTTCTGTGCTGGGGTCCACTGGAGCTTTGGATTTAACTCATTCTTTCGATATTGCCCTAAAATGATATCTACAATTGGATGGAAGGTGGGGATACAAAACATACATTATGGTGGGCCATGAAACTTGGTGACGTCACTTCAGTAGCGAGTCTCGCTAGTCAACCTGTCAGCGGCTAATCTGCGCCCTATGAAACTGGAAACGGATTGGCTACTCCCCCGACACCCGCCAATGGCTGGTGGTCGGTGCTATGTGGGCCCCACCATGATGTATGTGTTTCATCCATGCCGTCCATATATTTTTGAAGATAATTTTACTATATGAGGGAAAAAAAGGAGTATATCCCTATCTCAAGTGGACCACATTGCAGGAAACAGGGTTGAATGGTTTTCGACCATTAAAAACATTTAGCGGACCATAAAAGTTTTGGATCAAGCTGATTGTGTTTTTTCCCTTCACCTGAGCCTGTATGACCTAATCAACAGATTGGATGTCAAATAAACAGTACATTAGGCCTTAAGAGGACTTTAATGGTGGATATCCAATCTCTATTGTTTTCATGCGGTGTGGTCTTCCTGAGATTTATATCCCTCTCATTTTGACACAAGGCCCTAAAATGATCTTTAAAAATGTATGAACGGAATGGATGAAACAAATACATCATTGTGGGGCCCACAGAGCACCGACCATCAGCCACGGGGCTGGTGTCAGGGGGAGTAGCCAATCCGTTTCCCATAAAACTATGCCACGTGTACCTGGAGGCACGAAAATACGTGCTCCTACCAAGATAATTTTTTATACTCTGTCCGAGGAGAAAATGACCACTGTAGGCAAAACCTTTTACCCAGCGGTTTCTATCAAAGAATACAAACTTTAGTTACCAATCTAGACTAGCACGTGCGGACAGCGACTTTGAGGACGAAACTACCCCTCCTTTTCGCTGCGAAGACGAGCGCTGACACTCCTCGAACTGAGAGTTGTACGAACGGCTTAAAAGAGATCAAAGTTACGTGGCCCCACAGCTATATATTTATTATATCCACAACGTTCATCCATATTTCAAGATGATTTCGGAGCATTATCCAAAAAAAAAAAATCATATCCAAAGATCAACTGGACCACACCACAAAGAGCAGCGGGGAAATTGATTTTCACCGTTAAAAATTTTGTAGGGTCCACCATAACATTTATTTTCCATCCAATCTATCCATAAGGTCACAAAGGCAAGGATGAAGAGGAAAAACAAGTTTCATAATGATCCAAAACTTCCGTGACCCCTAAAAGGGTTTCAATGGTAGACATTCAATCATCCGCAGCCTTTAACAGTGTGGTCCACTTGATAGCTAGATCTGTCTTATTTTTCGTCTCAAACCTTAATATGAGTTCGCCAAAAATATGGACGGTTTGGATATAACACATACCTCATAATAGGACCCACAAAAAGTGGTGGGATTACAACAAAAAAAAAAAAAAAAAACCGTCGATTCGTCCATATATCGAAAATGGTCCAGAATTGTCCAGTGAGTTTTCCTCAAAAATCCTACAATTGTTGATATATCGACAGTCCGTCGATAGGTTGAAAAAGGTATTTTACCTTTAGCTACGGATTATAACCGTAGCCATAACTGTACTCAGTGCCACTCTATGAAATTTTATATTTTTTTATTTATTTTTTTATTTTTTACATGGAGAAATTTATTCTACCTACAATTTTCTTTAATACATATTTATATAAATAAGTATATATAAGCATATAAAATTTTTTTCCCTCTTTTTTTTCATTTATTTCTTTAATCATTTAATAAGAATATCTTCTAAACCAAAATTAGTTACTTGACGTACCATATATAATTTTGGGGTAGGAGAAGCTACTTTAGCCAACTAACCATGCTATTTTCCAAGATTCCATCAAGTCGATGGTAAAAAATCCATTTCATTCAATCCATGATCATTTCTAGGTTGTCCGCTGAATTTCTAGGTTGTCACGCTCAATTTCTACCTTCCCTCGCTCAATTCCTACCTTCCCTCGCTCAATTTCTAGATTTCTACCTTCCCTCGCTCAATTTTTAGGTTCCCTCGCTCAATTTCTAGCTTCCCTGGCTCAATTCCTACGTTGCCTCGCTCAATTCCTACCTTCCCTCGCTCAATTCCTACCTCGCTCAATTCCTACCTTCCCTCGCTCAATTCCTACCTTCCCTCGCTCAATTCCTACCTTCCCTCGCTCAATTCCTACCTTCCCTCGCTCAATTCCTACCTTCCCTCGCTCAATTTCTAGGTTCCCTCGTTCAATTTCTACCTTCCCTCGCTCAATTTCTAGCTTCCCTCGCTCAATTCCTACGTTGCCTCGCTCAATTTCTAGCTTCCCTCGCTTAATTCCTACGTTGCCTCGCTCAATTTCTAGCTTCCCTCGCTCAATTCCTACGTTGCCTCGCTCAATTTCTAGCTTCCCTCGCTCAATTTCTACCTTCCCTCGCTCAATTTCTAGGTTCCCTCGCTCAATTCCTACCTTCCCTCACTCAATTTCTACCTTCACTCGCTCAATTCCTACCTTCCCTCACTCAATTGCTAGGTTCCCTCACTCAATTTATATGTTGCCTTGCTCAATTTCTAGTTTCCCTCGCTCAATTCCTAGGTTGTCTCGCTCAATTCATAGGTTGTCTCGCTGAATTTCTGCGTTGCCTCACTCGATTGCTAGGTTGCCTCGCTCAATTCCTAGGTTCCTTCGCTGAATTTCTAGCTTCCCTCGCTCAATTCCTAGGTTGCCTCGCTCAATTTCTAGCTTCCCTTTCTCAATTCCTAGGTTCCCTCGCTCAATTCCTAGGTTTTCTCGCTCAATTTTTAGGTTGCCTCGCTGAATTTCTAGCTTCCCTCGCTCAATTCCTAGGCTGTCTGGCTCAATTCATAGGTTCCCTCGCTGAATTTCTAGCTTCCCTCGCACAATTTCCAGCTTCCCTCGCTCAATTTCTACCTTCCCTCGCTCAAATCCTAGGTTGCCTCGCTGAATTTCTAGGTTCCCTCGCTTAATTTCTAGCTTCCCTCGCTCAATTCCTAGGATTCCTCGCTGAATTTCTACGTTGCCTCGCTCATTTCTTAGGTTCCCTCGCTCATTTCCTATGTTGCCTCGCTCAAATCCTACATTGCCTCGCTCAATTTATAGGTTCCCTCGCACAATTTGTAGCTTCCCTCGCTCAAATCTTAGGTTGCCTCGCTGAATTTCTAGGTTCCCTCGCTCAAATTCTAGCTTCCCTCGCTTAATTTCTAACTTCTTTCGCTCAAATCCTAGGTTGCCTCGCTCAAAGCCTAGGTTTTCTCGCTAAATTTCTACCTTGCCTCACTCAATTTCTAGGTTCCTTCGCTCAATTTCTAGCTTCCCTCGCTCAAATCCTAGGTTGCCTCGCTGAATTTCTAGGTTCCCTCGCTTAATTTCTAGCTTCCCTCGCTCAATTCCTAGGATTCCTCGTTGAATTTCTACGTTGCCTCGCTCATTTCCTAGGTTCCCTCACTCAATTCCTATGTTGCCTCGCTCAAATCCTAAGTTGCCTTACTCAATTTTTACGTTTCCTCGCACAATTTGTAACTTCCCTCGCTCAAATCCTAGGTTGTCTCGCTGAATTTTTAGGTTCCCTCGGTCAAATTCTAGCTTCCCTCGCTCAATTTCTAACTTCCCTCGCTCAATTCCTAGGTTGCCTAGCTCAAATCGTAGGTTCACTCGCTCAATTTCTAGGTTCCCTACTCATTTTCTACGTTGCCTTGCTCAATTTCTAGGTTGCCTTGCTCGATTGCTAGGTTGCCCTGCTCAATTTCTAGTTTAACCGCGAGGTGAATGAAATGTATTTTCGACCATAGACCTAATGGAATCTTGGAAAATAACTAGGTTGGTTGGCTAAAGTAGCTTCTCCTACCCCAAAACCATATGTGGTACGTTAAGTAACTAATTTTAGTTTAGAAGATATTCTTGTTAAATGAATGACGAAAGAAATGAAAAAATAATAATTTATATGCATATTGAGCGATAGACTCGCAAGCTTCCAAGAAATTTCAGAAGCCATGCAGATTGAGTAATGAAAGATAAGCTTCATTATCTCAGTCTTTCACACCTAAATGTAAAATCTTGTTGAAGCTATGAATAAACCAATGGCTTATCACCGTAGATATAGTGTCCCATGCTGGACTAAATCTTTCGTAAGGATATCTTAAGATCATTGGAAGGACTGACGTTTTAGATAGAAAACCACCTGTCTTAAACGGAATGAGGAAATCTTCATTCGTAGTTGTGCCCTCTGTAGTTGGAAATGAAAATAATCAACCATGGTCCATAATGATGCAAAGAAGCACACTGGGGTTCAATTTGCTTAACTTCATGGTCATTTCCATGCATTTCACGGTCAATTTCGACGATTCTGTTTAGATTCACAGTCATTTCGATGCACTTCACGGTCAATTCCCTTCACTTTACAGTCATTTCCATGCATTTGACGGTCAATCTCGGTGATTCCGTTTCCAAGTTTTATCGGATTGGTGTTTGTATGGCTCAACCTCAAGACCAAACCCGATACATCCTGCCCAAGCCCAACCTAATGTCGGGTGGGTCACAGGTTGGTCAGGTTGAACCCCTTGACTTTCAGCTCAAAATCATATATGGTACGTCAAGTAACTAATTTTGGTTTAGAAGATATTCTTGTTATATAAATAAAGAAAGAAATGAAAAAATGAGAGAATTTTTTTTTATATGCTTATATATACATATTTATATAAATGTGTTAGAAAAAAAAATGTAGGTAGGTTGGTGCGGCACTGGCCAAGCTCGACTCGTGCACACCTCTAGACTAATAGCCCGTTCAGCCCTGCTCTGACTTTGGACTGATCTAGGCTGGGCTGGCATTTCAGGTCTGGAAAAACCGGATTCGGATTTGCTGTGACCCGAAGCAGCCAGTTGGTGCGGCAAGACGGCCATAGGGCCCACCTTAATATGTTTTTTTGTTATCCATGGACCACACAGTAGGGATTGAATTCCCACCATTAAAAACTTCTTGGGGGCTTCGAAAGTCTGTGTGATCTTATCAACGGGTTAGGTGTGGTCCACCTGAGATTCGTATCTGCTTCAATTTTGGAACCATGCCCTAAAATTAGCTAACAAAACGGATAGACGATGTGGATATACAACACATACATCAAGGTGGGTCCCATGGTGAGGGCCACAGTCTTGAGGGGTGGAGGGCTTAAGTGAATTACTTGGCTGATAGTTTGGCCATGCTTAGAGGTGGATCCAACCCTGAGTGGGCCATGTGGAAAATAAGAGTTGCCTGAAATAATCCTGTCCACTGTATCTTTGGACGGATACAATGGCATAAGGCTCATGGAATTCATGATAAAACAAAATGATAATAAGAAACATAAATAGGGAATGATCACACCTTCGAACGTTAGAGTTGTGTGGGGCCTACCATGATGCTTATGTGGAATGATCACACATTTATGCATAAGGTAAGCCTTTCACCTTATTTTTGGGATAGAATTATAGAAAGGTTTGAGAGAAAACTATCCTCCTAGAGAAGAAAATTCCTATCCTTTGGAGGAAAATTGACCATCATCAAAGTAACAATGTCGAACTTACACATCTATTTTTTGTCCCTATTTCAATGCTCGAAAATCTATCATTGAAATAAATTCATAAGGGAATTCTTGTAGCGAAGTGGATCTTCCTCGAGAAAATTCCCATTATTAAATTTTCTCAAGGAAGTGGATCTTCCTCGAGAAAATTCCCGTTATTAAATTGGAGTGATTATAAGAGAGCATATATATGGTCAATTTTGTTCTTCTTGAGAAATGAGTGTAGCGTTTTGCCAATGAGGTAAAGGGTTTATGGAAATCCCTGATTTCAGCTAAACACGGCATTTCCCATATAAGATGGTGGACCAAAAGTTCTTCTTTATACTCGTTTCTTCTATATTTGAAAAGGTATCACTAAATCAAAATCCACTGTATCTGCAGGGATTAGTCTCACTTCAAAAAAGAAGTGGAGACACCTTGTGTCTTCAAAAAAAAAAAAAAAAAAATCTAGTTTCTCTTTAGGCAATGGTCAAAGGATTAGATTTTGATTTGATTCTTGGGTTGGGAATAATCCTTTTATGGATGACTTCCTAGATCTTGCAACAATTAGTATTAATATTGATATCTCAGTTCCATCTTGCTTGAACTTTAGTGATGGAGCTAGAAATTGAGCGAGGGAAGGTAGGAATTGAGCGAGGGAAGGTAGGAATTGAGCGAGGAAAGCTAGAAATTGAGCGAGGCAGCGTAGGAATTGAGCGAGGGAAGCTAGAAATTGAGCGAGGGAAGCTAGAAATTGAGCGAGGCAACGTAGGAATTGAGCGAGGGAAGCTAGAAATTGAGCGAGGGAAGCTAGAAATTGAGCGAGGCAACGTAGGAATTGAGCGAGGGAAGCTAGAAATTGAGCGAGGCAACGTAGGAATTGAGCGAGGGAAGTTAGAAATTGAGCGAGGGAAGCTAGAAATTGAGCGAGGCAACGTAGGAATTGAGCGAGGGAAGCTAGAAATTGAGCGAGGCAACGTAGGAATTGAGCGAGGGAAGCTAGAAATTGAGCGAGGGAAGCTAGAAATTGAAATGCGAAATGAGCGAGGAAGCTAGAAATTGAGCGAGGCAAACGTAAGAATGAGCGAAGCTAGAAATTGAGCGAGGAAGCTAGAAATGAGCGAGGTAACGTAGGAATTGAGCGAGGAAGCTAGAAATTGAGCGAGGCAACGTAGGAATTGAGCGAGGAAGCTAGAAATTGAGCGAGGCAACGTAAAATTGAGCGAGGAAGTTAGAAATTGAGCGAAAGCCTAAAGCTGAAATTGAGCGAGGCAACGTAGAAATTGAGTGCGAGGAAGCGGTTTGAGAAATTGAGCGAGGAAAATTGAAATTTGAGAGAACAGGGAAGCTAGAAATTGAGCGAGGCAACGTAGGAATTGAGCGAGGAAGCTAGAAAATTGAGCGAGACAACGTAGAAATTGAGCGAGGGAAGCTAGAAAAAGCGAGGAAGCTAGGAAATTGAGCGAGGAAGCTAGAAATTGAGCGAGGCAACGTAGGAATTGAGCGAGGAAGTTAGAAATTGAGCGAGCGAGAAATCGAGAAATTGAGCGAGGCAACGTAGGAATTGAGCGAAGCCAGAAATTGAGCGAGGCAACGTAGGAATTGAGCGAGGAAGCTAGAAATTGAGAGAGGGAAGCTAGGAATTGAGCGAGGGAAGCTAGAAATGGAGCGAGGGAAGCTAGAAATTGAGCGAGGCAACGTAGGAATTGAGCGAGGGAAGCTAGAAATTGAGTGAGGCAACGTAAATTGAGCGAGGCAACGTAGGAATTGAGCGAGAGAAGCTAGAAATTGAGCGAGGCAATGTAGGAATTGAGCGAGGGAAGCTAGAAATTGAGCGAGGCAACATAGGTTCCCTTGCTCAATTCCTACATTCCCTCGCTCAAATCCTAGGTTGCCTCGCTCAATTTCTAGCTTCCCTCGCACAATTTGTAGCTTTTCTCGCTCAAATCCTATGTTGCCTCGCTGAATTTCTAAGTTCCTCACAAATTCTAGCTTCCTTGCTAAATTTCTAACTTCCTCGCTCAATTCCTAGGTTGCCTCGCTCAAATTCTTGGTTTCCTCATTTGAATTTTTACCTTGCCTCACTCAATTTCTGGGTTCCTCGCTCAATTTCTAGCTTCCTAAACTCGCTCATTCCTAGGTTGTCTCATTTGAATTTCTAGGTTCCCTCGCTTAATTTCTAGCTTCCCTCGCTTAATTCCTAGGATTCTTCGTTGAATTTCTACGTTGCCTCGCTCATTTCCTAGGTTCCCTCGCTCAATTCCTATGTTGCCTCGCTCAAATCCTAGGTTGCCTCGCTCAATTTCTAGATTCCCTCGCTCAAATCCTAGTTGTCTCACTGAATTTCTAGGTTCCTCGCTCAAATTCTAGCTTCCTCAATTTTTCTAACTTCCTCGCTCAATTCTAGGTTACTTTTTTGATCCCTACGTTGCCTCGCTCAATTTTCTTCTTCTCGCTCAATTTCTAGCTTCCCTAGCTCAATTCCTACGTTGACTCGCTCAATTTCTAGCTTCCCTCGCTGAATCCCTATGTTGCCTCGCTCAATTTCTAGCTTCCCTCGCTCAATTTCTAGCTTCCCTCGCTCAATTCCTACCGCCTCGCTCAATTTCTAGCTTCCTCGCTCAATTCCTACGTTGCCTCGCTCAATTTCTAGCTTCCCGCTCAATTCCTACGTTGCCTCGCTCAATTTCTAGCTTCCCTCGCTCAATTCCTACGTTGCCTCGCTCAATTTCTAGCTTCCCTCGCTCAATTCCTACGTTGCCTCGCTCAATTTCTAGCTTCCCTCGCTCAATTCCTACGTTGCCTCGCTCAATTTCTAGCTTCCCTCGCTCAATTCCTAGCTTCCCTCGCTCAATTCCTACGTTGCCTCGCTCAATTTCTAGCTTCCCTCGCTCAATTCCTACGTTGCCTCGCTCAATTTCTAGCTTCCCTCGCTCAATTCCTACGTTGCCTCGCTCAATTTCTAGCTTTCCTCGCTCAATTTCTAGCTTCCCTCGCTCAATTCCTTCGTTGCCTCGCTCAATTTCTAGCTTCCCTCGCTCAATTTCTAGCTTCCCTCGCTCAATTTCTAGCTTCCCTCGCTCAATTCCTACGTTGCCTCGCTCAATTTCTAGCTTCCCTCGCTCAATTTCTAGCTTCCCTCACTCAATTTCTAGCTTCCCTCGCTCAATTCCTACGTTGCCTCGCTCAATTTCTAGCTTCCCTCGCTCAATTCCTACGTTGCCTCGCTCAATTTCTAGCTTCCCTCGCTCAATTTCTAGCTTCCCTCGCAGAATCCCTACATTGCCTCGCTCAATTTCTAGCTTCCCTCACTCATTTCTAGCTTCCCCTCTCTCAATTCCTAGGTTGCCTAGCTCAAATCGTAGGTTCCCTCGCTCATTTTCTACGTTGCCTCGCTCAATTTCTAGCTTACCTCGCTCAATTTCTAGATTCCCTCACTGAACTCCTACCTTGCCTCTCTCAATTTCTAGGTTCCCTCGCTCAATTCCTACCTTGCCTCACTCAATTTTCAATTTGCCTACTCAATTTCATATTTGTCCCGCTCAATTTCTAGTTTGACCGCGAAGTGACTGAAATTGACAGCGAAGTGAATGAAATGTATTTTCAACCATCGACCTGATGGAATCTTGGAAAATAACTAGGTTGGTTGGCTAAAGTAGCTTCTCTTAACCCAAAATCATATGTGGTACGTCAAGTAACTAATTTTGGTTTAGAAGATATTCTTGTTAAATGATTAAAAAAATAAATGAAAAAAAAGAGGGAAAATAATTTTATATGCTTATATATACCTATTTATATAAATATGTATTAAAGAAAATTGTAGGTAGAATAAATTTCTCCATGTAAAAAATAAAAAAAAAAAAAATAATAAAAAATTTCATAGACCAATGCACACTATTACGCTATATGGCTACGGTTATAATCCGTAACTAAAGGTAAAACACCTTTTTTGATATATCGATAGACAGTCGATATATCGAAAATTGTAAAATTTTTGAGGAAAACTCACTGGACAGTTCTGAACCATTTTCGATATATCGACTGGCTGTCGATATATCGACGGATTTTTTTTTTTTTTGCTGTTGTAATCCCACCGCTTTTTATGGGTCCTATTATGAGGTATGTGTTATATCCAAACCGTCCATCTATTTGGCGAGCTCATATTCAGGCTTGAGACTAAAAATAAGATAGATCTAACTATCAAGTAGACCACACTGTAAAAGGCAATGGGGAATTGAACGTCTACCATTGAAACCCTTTTAGGGGTTATAGAAGTTTTGGATCATTATGAAATTTGTTTTCTTCTTCATCCAGGTCTTTGTGACCTATGAATGAACTTAGACGGGGAGGATTTCTCACGAACATCACAGTGGGCCCCAAAAAGTTTTTAATGGTCGACGCTCATTCAACATCATTTCTGTAATGTGGTACACTTGAAATTTGCATATACCTCATTTTTGGTCGTATATCATAAAATGATATGGAAAAATATATGGACGGCATGGATGAATAGCATACATCATGGTGGGGCCCACAGACCACCGACCATCCGCCATTGGCTGGTGGCAGGGGGAGTACCCAATCCGTTTCCGTGAAAGGAGGGGTAGTTTCGTCCTCAACGTCGCTGTCCGCACGTGATAGTCTAGATTGGTAACTAAAGTTTGTATTCTTTCATAGAAACCGCTGGGTAAAAGGTTTTGTCTACAGTGGTCATTTTCTCCTGTCCGAGGGATGATATACAAGAAATTGACCACTATACATGCCATCTTTTACCATGAGTCTTTTCAAAGCGCTCCCAAACTTTACTTTCCCAAAGTAAGCCATTTTGTACGGAAACACTATTAGCAGACGAAAATACCCATGCATTCAATACCTATAGCTACGAATTTTAACCGTAGCAATAGGTATATCGCACCTTCAATGCGAGTGTATTTTCGTCTGAAAATAGTATTTCCGTACAGAATGGTTTACTTTGGGAAAGCAAAGTTTAGGAGCGCTTTAAAAAGACACCTGGTAAAAGGTGGCATTTACAGTGGTCAATTTCTCATGCAGGCACTTGGAAATTACTTAGAAAATACAGATGCTTACGTGGAAAATAAATAACTAAAACTAAAATTTCCAAACTAAGTTCCCAGTTCAGATGGACCATAAACCCAAAGCTACGCTTATGTGATCATCTGGGACCATCAGATTCGTTAACATCTATCGGACGGTTAAAAATGAAAAAAAATTCAATGGTCATATTTCAACAAACAAGTGTCCACGAATCAGAGACTAAAATTCTTCAAATAATTTTATTTTGGGCATGTGAATTAGAGACAGTGGCTTCCACCATGTAGTCGGTTTAATTTGAGTTAATACTTGCCACGTGCATAATTTCTAAGCGCTTGAGTATCAAGCGGCATACACTACCTGAGTATCATATATCTCCCTGCATACAATCTTCCATTGTTTATCCTTTTGCTGGTTATTTTTTCCCTCCACTCTCTCTCTATGGAGTGTTGTCTGCAAAGCCTCCCAACAGCTCTTAACCTGCGCCACCTTTCCTTAACCTTCACCCCCAAAACCCAACTCCTCTCAATCAATACATACAAAACAAGACAATCTCACCCCCCTTTGATTCCCAGCTTCATTCTCTCAAGAAAGCCTTCAAACCCATTTCAGCTTTCTCCTTCTGGTGAGCAAAAATTGCCCCTTTCTCTGCAGAATTCTCACCCATTTTCTGTTCTTCCTTTCATGAAAGTTTCGTTTTTTTTTTTTCTTGGGTATTTCTTTCTTGTATCATATTTATTACTGTATTGTCTTTTGTGTTGTCAGTATTTCTTTCAATTTCTTTGCAGAATTTTTGTGGGAATTTTCTTTCGTTTTCAGTTCTTTTTGTGGATTTTTTGTATTCGTTTATGTAGAAGTTTCTTGGGTTTTCTTTGATTTTTCATTTGTGTTATTTTGTTTATTTCTGTTGTAAACGTGTATTGTCTTTACTTCTGCAAGATTTTTAATTATCATTATTGGGGCCTTAAATAAAAAGGAAGTGAGCTAGACTAATGAATGGTTTCGCCGCAAATTTCCAAGTCGTGGCAAATCTTCTACCACCCACATGTTTGTTCATCGATCCGGATGGTCCGAATCATGGGCCCCGTCGTGGATGAAGCCTGGACCAAAATTGAAAATGATGGGATTATCCCAACCATTCGATAGGTGGTCATCGAATGGACAGTATAAAAAATGGTGTGCTCAGGCAGTTGCAGTTGCGTGATCAGTGTGATTATCAGGATACACTCCATCCACAGTGGGCCCATGTTATGTATGGTCTAGATTGACGTAAATGTGTGCCATATGTTCTTGGATGAGTTGCAACAACCAAGTAAATTGTGGCAGACACAAACTGTAGTTTAGCCATTTGCTTTTCTTCCGAATTCGAATTCGTAGATTGCACATTTCTTCAGGATTTGAATTGCCATTGTCTCTCTTTCAGGTGTTTATCCATCTATTGAAATGGGGATTGCCTCTTTTTCGAGTGTTATCTATCTATCTATCTATATGGGTGTTTCTGGTTTTTCAAAATGCCCATGCCCATTGTAATGGGTATTTTGAAAAACCAAAAAATGAAAAAAGAAAAATCCTGTTGTATTTTTAACTGAGAGCCATTTAAAAAAATAAATAAATTAAAGTTACTTGTATACCATTATAAGTACTGCTCACAGTTTAAAAGCTTAACACTGTGGATGTTACTGTTATACAGTGCCACTTGCGACGTCGGATGGCCAATCTGGTGCAGGAATAAGCACAGAAACAGCTGAATGGGCAATGCAAGGTATGTTACTTTGAAACTCTGAGTTGTTTTTGCTGACCAATGTAGAAAGTTAAAATACGAGTGCATATTCAGATTTCTTTTTTCTTCATTCCAGTTCAAATAGAGACCTGAAAAGAGTGACAGCATCTATAAAATAATCTTATGAAATGTAAGGATTTGAATATTTGCTTTATCACGAATCCAAACGACATGAGTGGAATGGCAGAACAGGATTCATGTATCTGCCCTCAATTAATTGCATGAAGCTTAGATGATGATGATTATGAGTTTCTCTTCATTTGATTCCCTTAATTTGCATTCTGCATGAGCAAGTTTTAGCTGTTCGGATTGGTGTCTTCAACTTACATATGAAAACCAAAGGGTGGGGATGTGTTTTCACCAATGTTATAAAGACCAGACTGGACGGTCAGTCCAATTTGGACCAGAACAGTCCGGTTCATGTGAGACACGGGTCAAATGGTGGTTACCCATTTCCTTAAAAATTTAACATTTACATTGGTTAAACTTGAACCGTGATCTCCCTTCGAATGCCAAAGGTACTGTCCAATTCCACCATACCAGAGGCATTTTGGATGTTTAGACTGGTTTTTATTTATCATACTCAGTGTTTAAATAACGGTAGCGTGTTGCGTAGCATTCAGCCCTTTGTAGTGTAGTGTGAGCTACACAATACTTCTATTTTTTAATTTAAAAATAGGAAAAATATGATACATAGTAAGAAAAAAATATAAAAATGCCTAAAAGATTTTTTCATTTTTTCAAGTATAAGCATGTTTAAACAAGTTATTAATGATCATTTATCAAAAGCCAATCCATATATATAACCCAATCAATCATTACCACATCAACAACTTTCTAAACAAACCACTTTAATTAATAATGTCTAATTGAAACCACAACTCACAAGTATGAAAAGAAATTAAAATCCCACAGGTTGAGAGTATTAAGTACAAAATACAAAATACAATTATCATTTATATATATAAAAAAAGCACGCTACGATGCTACATACCGCTTATAGACCACAAACCTTGTAGCATATGTTACATGGGACTTGCGCTATTTGCTAATGCTACGTAGCGTTGTGGCTATGCTGCAGATTCTATTCAAAACATTGATTGTACTTTAAGCAAGTGCCTTTAGTTTGATGGTTCAGCATGGTTGGACTTCTGGTTGGACCGAACTCAACAAATAACATGTTTGATTCCTTGTCAGGTTTTTAAAACATTCATTTTCATATATGTAACTGCAGTCTTGACTAAAAACATAGGAAATTGTATATGGGTTTATAGATGTGGTAGTATTACTACGTTTCAATGGGATTATGGGATAGGGTCTTGTGAATTATGTAGTTTACAGAACCTTTTAAACTTGGGGGACTATACAGATAAATCCCACCCTTCTACCGAGTTGACTCGGCTGAATCTTGAAACAGTCAGTGGAGTAAAGTTTTGACAATTGTTTCTGGTTGTTGGCAGATTTTTATACATTAAGGAAGGATGTGGAAACTACTATTGAACGTGTTGAAGAAATTAGGGCCTCTGCAGGTCTTGACCAGTTAGAAGCAGAGCTCGCAGCTTTGGAGAACAAGGCAGCAGATAGCTCTTTATGGGATGATCCTGCTAAAGCACAGGAAACCCTTCTGGCCCTCACTGATGTCAAGGATAAAATCAAACTGCTCACAGAGTTCAAATCCCAGGTTCCAAATTTGGCGCTTTGTTTTTGCTTAATGAAGACATTTTACAAAATAATTTTAAGATCATATTAATGGAGGAGTTGCTCAATTTACTATACATTTAATGGAAGAGATGTACTTGAAGAGGGAGCCTATTTGAATCTAATCGCCCTTATCTTGTTTTTTTAGAATTTATTATTATTATTTTATAATCCATTAACTGGAATACCCATACATATACAAATACACATGAACATGCATGTATGTATGAAGGTGGAACTAATTTGAACCCAGTTGCCTTTTTTCTTGATTTTTAATTCATTCCACAATCCACATAACTGGCACACTTAAGTGTGTGTGTGTACACATGTATGCATGTAGACATATATATTAATTTACCTCTTACTGCTTGTGTTTCCACATTGTATATTCTTGCTAGAAAAAGGTTGGTTGTGTACAATAATTCTAGTTCTTGCCTTGCCATTGGTTGGAATGTATGGGACCTACCTGAAAAATGATAGGTCCCCTATTTCAGCATGCAATAGAGGCCATAAAAAGTGAGATTTATAGTTATTGTGGACTACTAAACCATATGGCTAGGCCCATACAAATAGCCTGAAACTTCAAATGTCGAAGCTTTGTCCTGAGGATCTATTTGCTGTCATGCATGGTAAAGTAACCCCTATGCTCAACACAGGTTGAGGATGCGGAAATGATAGTAAAGCTGACTGAGGAAATGGAATCTATAGATACAGGGCTTCTTGAAGAGGCCTCCAAGATCATTCGAGAGATGAGCAAATCGCTGGATCGGTTTGAGTTGAACCAGCTGCTTTCTGGACCTTATGATAAAGAAGGTGCTGTTGTCACTATCACTGCTGGTGCTGGGGGTACTGATGCACAGGTATTCAATTTTTTTTTTCATTGCAAGCATTAAGCTCTGCAATTTTTGTTTTATTGTTGGTGAAATGTGGGATGTATTTGACTTGGACATGGAAATATGTTCTGGTGTTGGACATAGATAGGCTTTTTATCCTCTAATGATGCTGTTGATTCCCCATTCAATCTCATTCATGCAAACTGTTGCTTAAATCCAACCTCCGCATATCAAGGTGATCAATCATTTCATTTAAAGGCAAAAGGGGTCCCTCAACACTAACAATAAGTTAATAGCTAGGATTTCAAGAAGATATATAGGAAGAGGAACTAAACAATATCCCATCAAGCATTGCTCACTAGACAAGTTGTACATGTGAGGCCCACCCTTTGGTAATCCAAATTGTTCATAAAATGGGTTTAGGGCAGATGGGAGATACCCCAAAAATCTTCCCCATGAACTGTTCCTAATTGCCTAGTTCAATCCGCACCATTAGATGCTTCTAATTGTCCATTTTCATTGGATGGTTGGGATCATCTGATATGGGAGATTTTTGGCCTTCCCAAACACAAATGTTTTAATTATTTAATTTGCGAATATAGCACATTTTATTAAAGAAGAAACCATACAAAAGGATGATGAGGCATCATCCAAGATACAACGGAGAAGGAGAACCTCATGTGCCCCCCAAAAAATCCCAATAATTTCCCCAAGAACCTTGTTTGTAGCTGCCCAATCAGAGATCAATTTCTTCACTTTAAACACCACCTCATTGACCAAACATCACTTGTCTCGGAAGATCCGATTGTTGCGCTACCCCCAGGTCGCCCATCGAATCATGAGCAGGGATAACTGTCAATGAGACACCTCCCTTTTGCAATCCTTTAATCGACCATGCCATGTCCTCATCAGCTGCACTATTGATTATGGCATCTCCCAATCCATCCCAATCCACCCCCATCAAACTAAATAGGCTCCCTTACACCGCAGTGGTGAAAGGGCAATGGATAAAGGGGTGTTTCACTGATTCTTCATATCAAAGGTAAACAATGTTGTTCCTTTCTAGCAAGCATCATATTACACCTTCTTTAGGTAATGCTAGATTCTATTGAACTATGAATCGGTTGCTAATTTGTGGTTTCTTCTTTTGTTAGTTCAATAGATGTTTGTTTGTTTTTTTTTTTTTTCCTGGTTTCCTTCTTGAAAATTTATGCATATTTAGGCCCTGTTTAGATTGGGTGTAAAGTAGGAGAATGCAAGGCAAAACAAAATTGTGACAAGCGGAATGACATTTGACATCAGCTTGTTTGTCTTGCTAAAGGAAAGTTTTGGAAAAATTCTTTGCCTTTGCATTTGAAAGTGTTTGGATTGCAATCCCACATAGGGAAACCTCTTTTTACTCCAATTTTGCCATTTAAAATGTCATATCAAAGGCAAATCTTTTCCCTCCATTTGTTTTGTGGAAAAAAGAAGAAGGTTTTACTCTCTTGTTGAGGTGGGAAAGGCAAAGACAAACATTTTGCTATGGCATCCTCCGCTTCCCAAGCATATGTGATGCAGGACAATTAACCACTTGCTCTAAAGCTCGAACTGATAAAGCATGACGATTTAATCCCTTTATCTCATAGCTCAGGCCCTAAATCCATGAGTTAGGTCCTTGGCCGAACCCTCCTCGTGGGCCCCAAATCCATGGGTTCCGCCCCCTCGTAGGCCCTAAATCCATGGGTTCCACCTCGCATGAGCCACCTGTCTCACATAGGCCCCAAATCCATGGGTTTTGCGGGCCGCCCACCTTGAGTGTGCCCCTGCATCCCACAGGCCACTTCACTAGAGCTCGGTGTGAAAATGCCCTCGCATTAATCACCCCTGGTTAGGAGTCTTGAACATGAGATCTCTCGTTCTGATATCAATTTGATGCAGGACAGTTAACCACTTGCTCTTAAAGCTTGAACTGATAGAGCATGGCGAATTAATCCTTTTATCTCATAATGCAGGCCCCAAATCTATGGGTTAGGTCCCTGGCCGAACCCTCCTCGTGGGCCCCAAATCCATGGGTTTCGCCTCACACGAGCTACCCATCTCACACATGCCCCAAATCCATGGGTTCTGCGGGCTGCTCACCCCGAGTGTGCCCCTGCATCCCACAGGCCACCCCACTCGAGCCCGGTATGAAAATGCCCCGGCATTAATATGCAAATGTCTTTTCGATGCAAATGCTTTCCCTGGTTTGCACCCAATCCAAACAGGCCATTAATGAACTTGTATATAAGTCTTTCAACTCACCCTAGTTTGACTCAAGATGATTTGGTGAAATACAGTGCCACCCTTGACTTTTATCTTTAGATATATTAAATCTACCCTGTGAAATTTCCTTAGTCCCTTTTTTTTTTTTTTCATGCTCGATTTTCTCGTAAGACTCTTTGCATTATTTTCCAGTGCAGGATTGGGCTGACATGCTTCTTAGAATGTACGTAAGATGGGGTGAGAAGCAGCGGTACAAGACAAAAGTGGTTGAGAAATCTATGGGAGAGGAGGCCGGAATCAAGTCGGCTACAATTGAATTGGAAGGGCGTTTTGCTTATGGTTACTTGTCTGGGGAGAAAGGAACACATCGTATTGTTCGGCAATCTCCTTTTAATGCAAAAGGTCTTCGCCAGGTAACCTTCTCCTATGTTATGCAACTTAGACACAAACACATGGTGCCCGACACTGCTGGCCTAGAAAATCAACATGTTGAAACCCATACAGTTGCGTCTATAAGAACATCAAAAGTTTATCATTATGCAAATATTTCTTCCTAAAAGCACAAGATAATGTTTTTGGGCAAGTAAAATAAAATGCTTATGGGTGGGATAAAGATAAGAGGTATAAGATGATGCATGGATGTACCAAACACTGTTGGTTTGGCCTCCAAACTATATGGGTGGAACCTACCTTTGTGCGCGCGTGCATGCATGCTGTGCACATGTGTGTGTGTGTGTGCGCGTGCGCATGTTTGCGTGTATGTGTTTGTTCCTATGTATGTGTAGGCGTGTACAAGCATGGCATGGGGACAGACCTCGCGAATCTACAATTGACTTTGCTCCCATTTCTGATGGGGAAAAATAGTTCTATTTACTAGCAGCAAGACTGAAATTATGAAGATTGTTAGTCCAATATTTTACATTGGTGATGATTGAAGCATCTAAACTATTCCTCTTTAACCTTTTCTTTTCTCCATTAGAAGATCCTTATGCACCCACTGCCCGTTGCTAGTTGGAACTGTTAATATTCTCCTACAGGGGATGTGTCAAATTTCCATTCAACTTTTGGTAATTGAAAAATCTCACTTGGACTTTAAACTAACAGTAATGGTTATTAAGATGATCAGCCAATGTAACTTAGACATGTCCCACTGTCAAGCACAAAGGCCTTGGGAATGTCAACTTCAAAAACCAAACTTGCTGACACCTGATGTACAAGCTATATCTTGATATTCACTACTTAGAGATATAGTAAGATGTACAAAGTACAAAACTTACAAGGTACATTGTAACTATATAAATAATGATATACCGTATACAAATAAACCAAAACAGGAAAAAAGAAAAAGAAAAAAAGAAAAAAGATGCATTGAAGTTTCGTACTAAATGATATCTCATGTCCTGTGGACGATATATGCAGTGTCTTTATGTAGCTCCTACTTGCCCTTGTACAGTTATAAGCTTTTTGATGCAGCTCCTGTTCTTGTTGATGTGATATTTTGACCCTTTCCATGTTGATGCATGAGCGGACCCCATGCAGCATAACAAATGAACTCCATCGTTTTATATATTTTCTCAAAATTTTGGTATTTCTTATCATACCTGAGGTATATGTTTAGCACCATTGAACTTGGAAAACAAGTTCCCTATTCTCATATGTTTATGCAAAGATTTATGTGGGAAACTAGGAAATGAGGTTCTTGTTTTCTTCTTACTACAGACAAGTTTTGCTGGTGTCGAAGTCATGCCCCTCCTTCCCGAAGAGTCATTGGATGTTGACATACCTGAAGAAGACCTTGAAATAAGCTACTCAAGAGCAGGTGGAAAAGGAGGCCAGAATGTGAACAAGGTTGAAACGGCTGTTCGGATTGTTCACATCCCCACTGGCATTGCAATCCGCTGCACAGGTTCCCTCAAAACAGCAGAAATCTATTTAAGCACACCCGATATCAGTTTGCTCTTCGAGATTTTTTTGGTTGAACAGTGGATAATTAATTTAGCTGTTAGTCCCATGATTTGTGATGCTATTCCCATTTATATTTGAATCATGCAGTTCACTAGGGTTACGTTTGGATGAAAGTTGAATTGAATTGCAATAATTAGTTCAGTAGAGAGGAAATCGCCAAATTGAAAGTGCCTGCTTTAGAATTCGTGAAGAGTTAGTAGGCCACCAATTGCAATTTATGTTTCTTTTGAGTCCAACTTGAAAGTAACATTTTTCCTATTAGGAGCATGGCCCCTCAATATGAATACTATGTGAGATTATTCAACTAACAGTGCAGTTCAATTCAGAATAGCACCCAAATGCAGCCTGAAGAACGGGAAGGTATATGGTTTCATAGTTGCTAGATCTTCTAAAGTTCATTTCCTCTTACAGACTGAAGAGTAAATGAAATGGAATTGCAGGTAAAAACCAAGAATGCTTTCCATCATCTGAGTGTTATGAATGCTCTTTGTATTTTATGTTCATATCTTATTTTCATGTTCTTCAATGTTCCTATATTCTGTTGACTTCAATCCAAATTTTAGAAACTATTATTAGGATCAGACTTAAGTTTTATATTGTCTTCCTATGAGAATATTGAAAAACTCAAGACCCAACTCCATTTGATGAAAGCTAACTCCAACTTGATTTCAAGTTGAATAAAACATCGGCGAAATAACCTGAAATTTCAATTTCTGAGTGCTTGGTCAAGTAATTTGGGGTTTTAAGGCTAGCTTACCTCATTACAGCAACCCTGTTCTCCATCAACCTGAGCTGACTTGGCAAGTTTCTAAGGACTCAAATCTTGTTTTCGAAAACTGACGCTTTAAAAGATTACATGTGCGTTTTCCTATATATAGCCCTGTCCTTTTAAGCACTTTCTGATTTTCTATCTTGGTCTTCATTTGGGGGGTCAAGGTATCAAGCTGTCGGCCATCTCCATGTGGGAACCCATGGTGGAAAATTTTGAGAAGCGTCTTGATCTGTGGAAAAGGAGCTACCTGTCTTTTGGAGATCATATCACCCTCATTGAAGCACTAGGCAATCTTCCGGTCTTCTACCTTTCCCACTTCAAGGTCATGGTGTCAGTGGCCAGATAGCGCAAAAAGATCCAAAAGGATCTTTTATTAGAGGGAATATTGAGAAATGTAAATTCCACTTAATCATGTGGAGTGAGGTTCAAAAAGCAAAAAGAGCAGGGCGGCATTGAGATGGGGAGGATAAAGGAAAGAAATTGGAGCCTCCCAAGGGAGGATGGAAGACCAAGCTCTTTGGCAAAAGGGTGATATGGGAAAAGTATGGGTCATCCAATAGAGGATGGGATCAAGGAATTGTAAAGCATAATGGCTCAGAGGATTGCCAAGGCTCAATAAGATGGGAGACAAATCAAGACCGTAGGGAAAAACTCTAAAAGAAAGGATAAGATTTGAGGTCAACAAGGGAGACAAAGTGTGGTTTTGGGAAGATATCTGGGTGGGGACAAAAAGTCGATGGCGTCTACCTTCCCAAATTTATTTAGCCCCATGGAAGAAAGAGACATTGGTAAATGAATGCTTCGAGACAATTTGGGTTAGATTTATGGGGAATCTAAATTTCGTAGGAACCTGAATGATGATGAGGCTGAGGCTTTTCAAAAGTTGTTAGAGAACCTCCAGCAAGTTTTTCATCCAGAAGCAGGGGATGACTCCAAATTCGAATAGGAAAGATTTGGGAAATTTCTCTACAAAGTCATTTTTCAGATCTCTGTTGAAGGAAGAAAGTTCATTGATACTGCCCATTTTGGAAAATTTTCTGCCCCCTCACGTTATCGCTTTTTTGGATGGTAGCATAAGAGAAAATTATTATTTTGGTCCATTTTAAAAACGGGGGTGTTAGCCTTCTTAACAGATGCAAGATGTGCAAAGAGGGATACTTCAGTTCATCACCATTCCTGCATTATTCAGTTGCTAGTTGGATCATGGTTGTGTTCTTTAATCTTTGTGGAAAGCTTGGAGAGGTACTCAGTTGTTGGGAAAGAGGAAAAGCGCTTCGGCGCTGCCGTAGCATTTATGTTGGAAGATTTGGAAGGAAAGAACAACTACAGTTTCAAGGGATAATTGCTTTCTGATCAGGCATTACTGGAAAGAATTAAAGGAAGTTTAATCATCTGGGCCCTTTTCCCTGACTTTTAGGTGCATATCTGCATTGGGTATTCTTAGAGATTGGTTGTTGGTGGTCTTAAGTGCTTCCTTTAAGAAAAAAGGTGGCAAAGTGGTCCGTCCTCAGAATGGTGTATGCAATTTGCTATTTCGAAGTAATTCCTGTAGCAATCTAGCTCTTCTAGTATTGGATGGTTGCTACGGATGGCAATGGTCAATATGGCCTAGTTGGGTCCCATCTCTTTGGGAGTTGCTTGAAGTGAAAGCCTTGTCTCTGTGGGAAGCACATCATGCGTTCGGGTTCAAATTTAATGGGAAGTCATTGTGGAAGCTAGAAGGAGATTTGTCCAATGTTAATGAATGGGCAAAAAAGCAAGCCTTCTCTCTCTCTCTCTCTCTCTCTGTCCAATGTTAATGAATGGGCAAAAAAGGAGATTTATGCATTTCTTTCAATAAAAGGATTGTTTAAAATAATAAAAAAAAAAAATTTAAGGAAAAAAATCTTAGCTTGTCCCAACTATTCAGAGTCAGCTTCAAAAATCCTGTTTTGCCAAAAATTCCTGTACTACGCTTCATCTTCAACAAGTGAAAAATCCTTCACATCTAACAGCTATATCCATCTTCTTTTAGGTCTTCCTCCTGGCCTCCTTTCAGGCCCTTCAATCTCAATTGAAGTTCCTACCTTGCTGTATTCATCTCTAGTTAGCACATGGTTGAACAATCCATCAGCATCTGAAAAATCATGTGATTGAAAATGTTGTCACCTTTGCTTATGGATAAACAGTTGTGGATCTCAAACTAGTTATGGTCATGAAATACTTGCTCTTGATATTTGATACTCTATTGGTGCTACTGGTGTTGCCTATGCCAAATTGGGTTCTGGATGTAGGATTGGAACTATTGAACCAATTACTCTGAACTATTGAACCAACTACTCTGTTACTCGCTCTGATCTAGGAGTGGACCCATTTCCTTGCACTTCTGAGAGCCTATAAAAGTTTCGTTATATCCATTTTGAACCCTGCCATGCCTTCACTTGTCAATCAGGTGGGTTTATGGTTGGTTCATATTGGCATTTGTCAAGGTGTGATTGTAGCTATGGTACTTAGCTGCCCCAATATGGGACCACCACCCAGTAGCATGTTGCTGCTAGAAGCAGAACCCAGCATTTCTTCCAGAGAATCTCCCAATTGTTCCAGAGCAACTAGAAAGGGATTCTTTTTTTTTTTTCTTTTTTTTAAGAGGTAACGAAGAGAATGCATTAAAGAGAAAGGCAAATACAAAAGAACTGCTGAGATAGCAGCCAGGAAAGCAAAAGAACTAGGACCTTAAGGAAAGGAGATTATAATCTTTTAAACCCATTACAATTGTCAGCCACTCTAAGACTAACTTTTTGGCACAGGAGCCCACAGAACTAGCAGAAGCCTGAGAATCGTTGAAAACTCTCTCATTCCTTTCCTTCCAAACTGCCCACCAAATTGCAATAATCGCCATTCTCCAAATTCTGGTTTTCACTTTACCAATCTTATGACCATGCCAAGCCGCAAGCAATGAGGCAGCAAAATTCGGAAAACAGCCAACAAAATTGAATCTAGCACTAAAGTCGCACAGGATTTGAGAGGTAAAGGGACAGCGGACCAAGAGATGATCGACAGTCTCTTCATCACTCATACAACAACGGCATATATTAACAATCTGCATTCCACGCTTCCTGAGATTATCAATCGTGAGGATCCAGTTCCTAGCAGCCAACCAAGCAAAGCAAATGAATTTGGGAGGGGTCGCATATTTCCAAATGAAGGGGAAGGAGTGGTGCGCGGAGGAAGAGATGGGAGCCAGGGAAGCATATAAGGATTTCACCGAAAATTTACCGGATTGGTGGCAAGTCCAAGTCAGCTTATCGGTAGAGGCCGGGTCTAAAGAGACTGCAGATAAACTTTGGAGCATTTCGACATATTCACTGACCTCCCGATCTCGGAGATTTCTGACACAGTTGATTTCCCACACCCCATTCGAGCCTGAATAGGAAATATTGCCGGCTACCATGCTATCTTTGTTAGCCGCAATTCTATATATTCCTAGAAATCTGCTTTTGAGGTTGTTTTCGCCTTGCCAGGGATCATCCCAGAATCGAATTCTTGTTCCATTGCCCAGGCTGAAAGCAATATTGGACATCACTTCGTTTTTTTGGCGAATGATGCCTTTCCATAGAAAAGACGCTCTGTAAACTGAAGTGTTACTGGTCCACCACCCACCAGGAGACGGACCATATTTTCCTTTGACGATGATGTTCCATAGAGCTTCCGATTCCGTGCCCAGACGCCAGAGCCACTTGCCTAGCAGCGCCGCGTTCATGATCTTAAGATTTTTAATGTTAGCTCCTCCATACTGGAAGTGGGTGCAGACTTCCTTCCAGTCCATTAAGTGGAACTTCCTATGATTATCCTTACCATTCCAAAGGAAATTTCTTCTTAGCGCATCGATACGATTCAGGATAGGAGCCGGACATCTGAAAAGGGACATGAAATAGAGCGGGAGGCTAGAGAGCGCTGCTTTGATCAACATGATTCTGCCACCAATCGAAAGGTAGCGACATTGCCACGAAGCGAGTTTCTTTTGAACTTTATCAACAATTTTGTCCCACATCAACAAAGGAGGAGGGCCAAAAGAAAGAGGAAGACCAACGAACGTCGTAGGAAAGGAACCCGGCGAATAGCCCAAAGCACCAGCATAACCATTTAACTCCTGGTCTGAGACGTTCGCCCCATAGATTTTAGATTTGGCTAGATTAATTTTCAGGCCTGAGACGGCCTCGAAGCAGCGCAGGGACGTAAGAAGATTGAGGACGGAATTTTCGTCGGCCTCAATCATAATAAGAGTATCATCGGCAAATTGGATATGCGTGATAGGGGCGACGGTATCAGCGACGACTGAACCTCTGAACAGACCAGCAGCTTGCCCTTTAAGGATCATTTGAGACAAAGCCTTTCCGATAAGAAGGAACAAAGGCGGGGAGAGAGGGTCTCCCTGACGAAGCCCTCTCGAAGAGTGGAAGCCTTTGGAGTGCCATTTAGGAGGATGGAGAAGTGCGCCGACTCCACACACGATCTTATCCAGCCACTCCATTTGTTCCCAAAACTCATTCTCTGCATCATGTATTGCAAAAAATCCCAGTCTACATGATCGTAAGCCTTTTCGATATCCAACTTATAGAATATGGTTTTCGTACGGGATTCTTTAACTAGAAAATAAAATAAAAATCTGTTCGTAGGATACCTAAGTTTTCATAACTAAATCATGTTTGATGGAATCAACAAAGATTTGATCCTCTCTCTCTCTCTCTCTCTCTCTCTCTCTCTATATATATATATATATATATATATATATATATATAGCTCTCCATCATTTCATCTCCAATTGGACCTGCTCTGAGGTTGTTTTGGATGACCTCATTCCTAGTATTGTCCTTCCTAGTCTTCTCACGCATCCATCTCAACTTCCTCAACTCTGCAACTTCTATCCTCTGTTTTTATTTTTTGAAAGGGTCATCCTCTGTTAATATTCTTTTAATTGCAAGCACTTCTCCCTGTATAGCATGGTTGACTTGGCATAAGATGATCACACAGCACTCCAAAGACATCTTCCCTTCCTGCTCTGACTCCAATTCTGTTAGAAACATCTTCATTCTCTCCACCACTTTGAATGATAGAGCCCATTGTTCTTAATACCGGGACTCAACTCAGGACCCAGTTAGTCACTGGGCTGGATTGACTTGGGATTTGGTGGGTTGATCAAGTGAGTTAAGAAAACAATTTATTGTGACATTTTTTTTGTGCCTGAACCGTGCATGCACGTCAGTCCATAGCTGCGAATAGGCTGTTGTTTTGGTCTAACGGTTGATTTGTAGATGACAAGGCAAAAATATAAAGAACATAATCTTAGCACATCTTCAATATATTTGCAGAAACCTGCACGAAGGCAGGTTTTTTTTACAAACAGTGGTGCTCTTAGCTGTTTCCTTTGACCAAGCTAAACCAAGCTAAACCAAGCTAGTCTTCCAACTCTCCAGTTGGGCTGAAAGATTAAGCAAGAAAAGAAGGATGGGATTATTTTCAGGAGATTGCAATCTTGACTAAACATGTGGATCAAAGGGGCTAGGGAACAAGCAAGAAAAGTGGCCGAGAATCGCCGAGTAAAAACAAAGATTCGAGTCTAGAGTGTCACCGATAATCCTCTCCTCTTTACGTCTTACCAGTGTCGTGAATGAGTGAGCTACTCTTCTCGTATATCCAAATGGGGAAGGGGTCGGTTATTGCATGGCGAATCGTAGTATGCCATGTTGTCTAATAAGCTGTCTGCTCAAACCAATTGGGAACCGCCACGTCAGAGTTGGGATAAGGTTCAATAGCACCATAAATGGTAATCCAAAACAGTCACTTGGCTGGATAAGAAGGGATGTCCGGCTGCACGTGGTGAGATCTATTGGGAAATCCTTGAACTGTCATAGCTTCTGGAAGATTTTACATGAGGGAACAAATATCCTTGGTCGAACAAAGCTATCTTTGAGATGATTTATTGAATTCTCCAAGTGAAAGGAGATGATACCAGCCAAGGACCTCAGAAGATGCCGCCTCAGAACTAGGTTAGCCGAATAAGAGTTGTGGTGCTTGAACCAGGTTCCTCGAAAGTGAGGGCTGTCAGTGAAGATCATCAGATTGAAGCAGAGCAACCGTCTTCACCAAGCACGCACGAGTGTTGAAACACTAAACGGAAGTGGGTGTTTGGCACCCCTGAGTGATCGATCCCCAACGATGCATGTTGTGCCTCAGAAAAAAATCAAAAATATTATAAAAATAGTAATTATTAATCCGTATAAACTCTACTAATAATATGAGTTTTTACACTCTCAGATGGGGGGTTTGTGTCAAGTAGGCAGTCAGCACTCAGCATAGAACTTTGCCACATCCTTTTCTCATGGATACCTGACTCCAGTTAGTAGGGCTACGACACAGATGATGATGATGATGATAGTAATAAATACTGGTAATATACAAAATAAAAAATAAAAAAAAAAATCATAAAAAATAGTAACAATTCACATTCAATTGAAAATGAACCAGAAAGTTATAACAATGTTCCACCATGTTAAGGCCCATAATATCGATGGGTTGGATTGTCGATCCACGGGCCCCACTTGTAGAAATTGAAAGCTTGGACAACTGTTTTTTTTTTTTTTTTTTCCAACTGTCCACTTGTAGGGCAATGAATGAAGGATTAGGATCTTCCAGTCAATGGGGGAACCCATTAGATCAAATGGAAGAGTTCAGTAACTACATATCTTGAAAGTCGATAGGGAATGCTAATGTACCTACCTTCATGGGGACATTATCAATGTTCCAAAAGCTTTTAAATGACATGTGGGATGTCCAATGATCAATCCAGACCAGTGTTAAATCACATTGATTAGATGATTCTAGCCATCCGATTAATAGCATGAAAAATGGCAATCAAGATCGAGTAGAGAAACACTATAGGTGAAATAATCATCTTGAAACATCTATTGAATAGTTCCCACCATGGATTGCTTCTAAGGAGGCACTTTGGTTTGATGATGCTAACCATTTGATCTATGGCTCATAAAAATAGACGGTCGTAACAAAATATCCCACGTTCAAAAGGGTTAGGATCATCTGGTTGGAATGATATTTTTATACGATGGCTCAACTCTAGTGGTATGAATGAATGGACTGTCTAGATCGATGATTGGTTGTCCATGCACACACAAACATGTATATTACACATATTTAGCAGTTTGCAACAACTACTGACACTTGTCCGATTCCTTGTCCAAATGCAGAAGAAAGATCTCAACTAGCAAACAGGATCAAAGCTCTTAGCCGTTTAAAAGCCAAACTGCTTGTCATTGCCGAGGAGCAGCGGGCATCTGAAATCAAGCAAATACGGGGAGATGCAGTGAAGGCCGAGTGGGGTCAGCAGATCCGTAATTATGTCTTCCATCCTTACAAGCTTGTGAAAGATGTGCGGACAGGGTTGGAAACTTCAGATATCAATTCTGTTATGGATGGTGAACTGGAATCATTTATCAAAGCTTACCTCAAATACAAATACACCCAAACGGTGACCACAGGGAGCCTAAAATGAGAATTATGCATAGCTTCTTTTATTACTGTTGATTTTGTATATTATGGGGTCATTGATTGCTATTTGTGACGATTCCATTAAACTCTGCAATTTGTTTGCTGTGGAAATGATTTAGGCAGCTGATAAGATATCCATCGTGTTGTGATGTGGATTTCCGAAACTGTTGGCAGGTCTTCTTTTTTGTATCAGGGACTTGTTGCGGCTCGCTTCATGTTCCTTTCTTGATTCTTTTAGGGGTTGTTTGGCAACCTGGAATTTGAAAATTACTTCAGGAATTGGGTTTCTGAGAATTTCATTCTGTCAATTGTGTTTGGCAACATGGAGTTGGAATTTGATTTCTATGAATTTTGCAAGCCAGCTTTTCAAAAAGAGTCATAAATTGCTTTTTGAAATCAGGAATTGAATGACCCCTCAATTGTATTAAAAAGAAAAATCCTACTGGAATATAGTTCTAACTAAATCCCAGGTTGCCAAACATGAAAATCAGCCAAATTCCAAGTCGCCAACCGAACCCTAAAATGATTCTGTTTCTTACAGGGAGAAAAAAAAAATTGTTCTATGGGCAGTTTTCTGTTCAGCTTGATAGGCATCAGGGACTGGTAAGAGGAAGGGAAATAGGAATGCTTGCAAGATCTGGTCCGTTCATCCGTTCAGGCCCACCATGAACATGCCTAGCCTGTTTGGCCCAAAGTGCTAATGAAAACTTGATTATTTAGTGGTTTTGTTTGACTTTTTTTTTAAAAAAAATTATAATTTACTTCTAGGCCAGGCTTTGGTAATTTGTATGACCAAAGCTTGATTATTCATTGAAATCTTTGGTTGGCCAGAGTGCCTCTTTGTTTTATTTAATCTTTACCATCTTTTCTGTTGATTATGGATTGTTCTTCTATTTCTTAATCAAGTATTTGCATGCAAGTGATGTATACAGATTTCTAGTTTGATTTGTTTTGAGTTTTACTATGTTTTTGTTAAAAGAACTATGTAATGGCTTGATCCTAATCTGCTTTTTTGGGTATATCCACTGAAAATTTACTAGAATCAGGCTATTCAAATTCATTTTCAAACATGCTTTTGATTAGTTTTCCTAGCTGTTCATTTTCCTCATGCATAGGGAATGCACAAATCACACTGATTGGATGGATTTGATCCGTCCACTAAGTTGCCTTTCCTATTTGTATTGATTCTTTTACCCAGCCCTTCCCAAAACCCCATGTGTCAGGTTGACATGAGCCGTTGGTCTATGGATCATCTGCATGGGGCCATAATGTTGTTGTTTGGATCACTGAACCGCTAGGCCACACTAGTGGGCCATCCTGTAATGGACCATTGGTTAAAGAGGGACCATATGATCCTTGACATTTTGTATAAGCTGGGCCTTGTGTCAGGGGATCCATATACTGGTTCCGTTTGGGTAGACTAAACTTCCAAACATCTCCGGCATCGGAACATTGTAACCCTTAAATTTTAGGCAGTTTCTTAGTTGAATGACTGTTGCTTTATTTCTCTTTTCAATCGTTTATTTTTGGCCCACAAAATGAAACGGTAGGATTCTCCTGTTAAGGAGATTTTGAGCATATGGTCCATCAATGATGTGCCACATCTATGGTCTGAACCACATTGTGGGCCACACCTTGGGTTGTCTGCATATGATCTTATCCTGTGATCAGAAGATTGCAGGATGCATTCCATCAGATCAAAGGATGGTCAGAAGGTCAGGATGCATCCATTAAGTATCCATTAGATACTCTTGCCCGGGTGGTAGACTCTCAGGTTTCAACTCCTGGTCAAGGGTTCGAGTACCCATGGGTGGTGAAATTCCACCAGCGTGAGTGTGTGGGGGTGTGTGTGCGTGTGTTAAAAAAAAAAAAAAAGTATCCATTAGATAAAAAAATAACAACATGCCCCAAAATCAATCCAATGGCACAATCCTAACCTCATTGATTGGTGACCTGTAATTGGGAAAATACAACACTTACAAGGTAATGTATTTTACTGCCAGGAATTACAACGTAAGATGCATCAGATCGTGAATAGCGTCCAAGGATCCGTTTTGGACAAAGTGGGGCGGCGTTCACTGTGGGCTCCTCAATGTTAACGGTCATGACACTACTCACAATGGTTCCATCAGGACTTTCCTTTGACTGAAAGCAATGGAACCGAAGCTAGGGAAGGTGGATAGTAATTGTTGTGATTTGAAGATTTAAAGGCAATGCTTTTGCTGCTCATGGATGGACCCCACATGGTTGTATGATTTGATGATTGTGATGGCGAATGTTGATAGGTGTTGTAGAGGCATGGCCCATCATATACATGAACATGCATGCACATGGATCCTCAGTGCTCCCATTGCCAATAGTAGGAATGCCTGTGGGTACATGGGATATAAATGCCCAATCCAGAACTTTAATGATTTGGCCTCTTGTAGACTGGACATCCATATGAAATGGCATTGGTTAATGCCAACCAAAACTTTTGTTTCAGGGCTGTTTGGAAAATAAGAAAATAAAAGAAAAGAAAATTGTAATAATTGTCTACTGCCCAGCCTAAAAATGAATTCATCTCATTCTGGTTAACAGTAATTTTGTATTAGAATCTCAATCTCTAGTACATAACAAGTTCTTTTTGAAAGTAATGATGTTTTAGAGATCAAGCTCTCTAATAAATAGTTGCTGGTATCTAGAATGCGATGAATTCAATTTTCAGGGCCTATGGATTATTTCCAACAACATTATTGAAACATTGATTCCCATGGATTTCATTTTTGGAGATTCTGGTTGGATAGCAAGTGAAAATCTCATATTCTCTCACAATAGTCACCTAGTTTTCTGTACCAAATAATCTTTAATATTGAAAAGTCTAGTGATTATTGTGGTGAAATCTGCCCCTTTTTTTGTTATCCAAACAATATAAGAGGTCACATAAACTGAAAATCATTATCATTTCCCACATTTTCTTTTGTTTTGTGTGTTTCCAAACAAGACCGTGGCCACTAATTTCAGGTAAAACAACAGTGATAACAACATCCGAATGCATTAGAATAAACATAGGAAAAAAGAAAAAGAAGGAAACATACAACTGTCATTTTATAGGGATTTGCCTGGAATCAATGATGTCTATTTTCAACTTCTTTCTTGTATATAGGCAGTAAATGTCAGCACGACCTCATTAAAATGCCTTGAAACAAGACTAGTTTCCTCTTCTTTGGTCGTTTGGCATAGGTCGTCAAAGGTGTTGATGGTTTTGAGGATGGATGGATGGATGGTTTTGGCATAGGTCATCGAAGGTGTTGATTTGGAATTGGTCATTTTTCCAAATCTTCTGAATTTCTACATGTTTTAGGACCTGGCACCAATCAAAGCCATAACATTTATATCAGGAACTTTTATTTGGACCCAACTGAGAGCGGAAGATCATCAACTGTATTTCAACTAAAGATGCGAGGCCTTTAACGAAAGAAAAAACTGCAGGAAATATTGTGATAGTCAGCAAGCACAGAGATTCAGGTTGCTTTCTTCTTGTGGCCAAAGAGTAAGCTCCATGCATATGTGTTGCTCTTCTGTGCTGCAGCTTCTACTCGATTCCCGCCAATCTGGAAGACAATGAATCACAAACAGAGGAAACATGCATTCAGAAAATTTGCTGTAGAATAAACCTGAAAAGAATAAATAAATAAAAATAAAAAAGAAAATTCACTGCAGAGCATAAAGCTGAATCATGCATGCAGTGTAACAAATCCTAGAATCTTAGGATTATGCACAATGAGAAATGATCTACTTGGGCTCAGTGTATGGAAATCTTTTCATGCATCTAGTTGCATTTGAACTGTTGGTATCCACATCACCTGTCTAGACCGTGCGTTGGGTTCAGTTCACTTTTGGCCCACTTGTGCTAAAAATTACAGCAATCTAATGGTCCTAAACATCCGTGACTGGACCTATCTTCTGTGAATAATCTAATCTATCCAATTTTTTGCATGCCACTGACTTTATGGTTTGGATCAGCTGCTCAGTTGAAAATTTCAAGGCAACCAACAAGAGTGCACTGACCTCATGGACAGTTCAAGGATGTGAAATAAACCCAAAACGAAACTAGGTGCATGGAATGGTTTCCAGATACTTGGACCACTGGATCATCTCTATTGTACAACAGGATTGGCTAATGGAGGAATCATGACATTTTTCACTTAAGGATATGCATGGCATCCTAGGGTGTTTTGCTTGTAGGAGTGGGCTCCCACAGTTCAGACTATTGATCCAACAAGCCCCACCATGGATCAGCAATGCCCCAAAAATCTCCCACATCGGAAGATTGTAGCCATCCAGTCTTTGGTTTGTCTTTGTTCAGATGAATGTTTGCTGCATTTCTTTCCTCAAACCTCTATTTGCAGGTCATTGATAGGAGATTAGGAACATCGGACTGATGAAAATTTTGGGCGGACGTCCTTGTTAGCTTGCCTATGTTAATAATCACTTTGAATGGTTTCGGTCGAACCCCATATGACTCTATTCAGGATTCAAGGCTCAAGCTCGAAACAGACTTCACATGTGCATGACATCAATCAAAATGATGGTTCTCAATATTTTCCGAAACTGAGCCGACTCAATCATGTTTTTTTTTTTTTTTGGGGAAAGATAACGACGATTTTATTAAAAAACCAAGCAACTACAAAGAAATGGGGCACCAAAGAGACAGCCCACCTACATCCCAAGAAAATCTAGATTACAATCTTTTAACTTGGAAGAACAAGAAGCCCACTCGGTAATAAGCATCGTAGCCCTACGAGTAGTTCCTTCTATCGATTTGCTTTCATTCTTGAAGCATCTAGTGTTACGGTCTTACCAAACAGCCCAACAAACCGCAAGTGGAGCCATTCTCCACAACATCTTCATCGCCTTACAAAATTTGTCCCGTGCCAAGCAAGCAAAAGATCCTGCACCGCCATGGGGAAGGACCAAGAGACTTTAAACCAGCCCAAAATGTCCGCCCAAATCGACCCCACAAATGGGGAATGCACAAAAAGATGGTCCACTGTCTCCATGTCCTGCTTGAATAAAAGACATTTGGCATTACCATAGACCTCCTTTGGAGATTAACCACCCAAAAATTGCTATCTTGGGGGGAGCGTCATAATGCCAAACAAAATTGGTAGGAGCCAAGTCCGCTTGCCAGTCACGATCGAGCATTAGGGAATAAAGGGATTTGACTGAAAAGGACCCGATTTGTCGGCGTTCCCCATCATCTTATCCGGTTCGGAAGTACTAGATGCGCATAGATAGATGCAATCCACAAGAGCTGCAAATTCCTCAGCTTCCTTATCAAAAAGGAGCCGCTTACATGAGGGTTCCCAAATGGCTGCCCTCCGATGCAGGAAAAACACTCAGCCACCACCACTGAAGGATCTGGAGCCAATCAGAACATCCTAAGGAAATTGGCTTTTAAATGTGAGATCCCCACCCACGTCTTCCCAAAACCAAGTCTTTTCTCCATTCCCCAAAGAGAAACCAAACCCTCCTAAAAAATCTGGCTTCACTGAAGAGATTCCTTTCCGCAATGCCAACGCTCTATAGGCCGAAGAGTCCCTAGTCCACCAACCTCCTTGCAGGCATCCATATTTACATTTAACTACTTCCAAAGCGCCCCATCTTCTACCCCAAATCTCCATAACCATTTACCAAGCAATGCCACGTGTATGGTTTTAAGATCCTTTATACCTACTCCTCCCCCTTCATAGGGCTTGAACACTTCATTCCATCCCATACTCAGTCCTGTTGTGCAACAAAAATTAGTCACCAGTCCAAAATAGGATCAGAACTGCCCGGAATGGAACAAGTCAGAGCTGGTTATAACAGTGTCAGTCTCCAGTGAATCGCACTTCAAAACCATTATTTAAAACCATGATCAGAATAAATTATATGGAGCATCCTGATTTTAAATCATACCATCCTTTACGGATCAAAGGCCGATTAGATGGAAATGCAGCGAAGATTCTAAGATCAATATATTTCAACTTGAATATTCCGTTACTACATTTCAAAATATAAATGCTTCGTAGAGTTTAAATTTTGATGTGACACCACAATTTTGTTTATGAGATTTGATCTTATTTTTCCAAATAACATAAAATAATTTAATTATTTATAATATTCTTAAAATGCTAATACAAAGTTTTTTCTTAAGCATTTGATGAATTTTTAAGATCTGCTGAAGGGAAAGCTCGGATCGAACCTACAACTTCCTAGGTCATGATTGCAACGAAGAACATTGTTCTGAGATTGGTACAACATTGTTCACTGACATATGGTACCAATCCCAACTTAAAAGATTAAAAAAACTTACATTTACTGACCAGTTTCATTTCCAATTAAGTGCAGGGATTGAGGTGGGGTAGCGCCTGTGCTGATTGGCAGATTTGTTTGGGTGTGGGATCCACAGATACAGTTGTTTCCGATCACATATTTGGGCCTCCTGAAGTCCTGCTGGGGGCCAATCCATCTTTGCCATTTCCATGTGGTGGGACCCAGTGAGTGAGAAAATTGAAAAAAGACTTGTATCATAGAGAGGTTATCTATCCCTGGGTGGTTGGATAGTCCATTCAAAGCAACCTTAGCAAACCTGCCAGCATGCTATCTTTCTCTATTCAAGATTCCAAAAAAGTTCAAAGCTTCCTATAACTGATAAGAGGGAATTCCGCTTGATAAGTGGAGGGGACTTGACAGATAACAGTGACGACTTGGAGCCTTTTATGTAAAGGGTTGTGGAGATTTGGTCATGAAAAAGCCGGCTTTACGGAAAAGAGCTGTGAGTGATAAGTATGCCGCAGAAAAAAAAGGTTTTGGGATCCTGTTCTTGTAAATAGGGCTCTAAGCTCTAAAGTATGGAAATGCATCCTTTCAATGGGTGGCACTCTTAAGCCATGGGGCAAGGTTCTGTTCAAGGGATTCATGTTTGTGGCCGCCAAAGGCAACAAAGTTCATTTTTAGGAAGATCCTTCGTTAGGTGAAAGCTCGCAAGCAGAAAAAATTTCGAGACGGTATAGGGCGGTTTTGAAGCAGAAATTGTGGTTAAAAGAATTCACTGACCAGTTTGGGGGCAGATCAGTGGGGAGCATATTATTAAGAAGAAACCTCAAGGAGGAAGAGATCAAAGACTTTCAGTGAACTGCAAGGTATTCTAGATTTCGGCAGTCTTGGTGTTAGGGTCTCAAAATGGAACGCTTCCAAGAATGTTTTGGCAAAGTCAATTTTCCAAAAGTTGATTAGAGTCTGTTCTCAGCATGGCGGTTGAAGCTTCCCCTAGAGCGGCGGAGTTCATTTGGTAGGCCATGAAAAACAAGATCTCAACAGTTGATCACCTAATGCTTCTCCATACATAACAGATGTGTTATAAGTCTGTCAGTCCACCTTTCCTTGGCTTCAGCGATACGGAGTTGGTTCTTTCTTTACCCTTTTTGGCATAGAGTGGATCTTTGAGGGAAAGGCTTGACAAGGTATTTATTAGCTGGGGCGGCAGTCTGTTCAAGGACAGGAAAGGTTATGTCGCGATTGCGTTGGGAGATTTGGAAGGAAATAAATAATCGCATCTTCAAGTCAGGTCAGGTTTCCTTGGATAGATTGCATGCACGATAAAATCAAACGCAGCATCATCCTATGGGCTGTTTGGCTTCCAATCTATGTTCAGAGTGGAGAACGTGGAAATATCTGCTCCCTACAAGCTTACCCCAGAAGAATAAGTGGTTACCTCCTGCAGGCATTTGGAAGATGAAATTCAATGGACCCTCATTCGGTAATCCGGATGCTTCAGGTATTGGGGGAATTCTTAGGGATGATTTGGGCCAAATGCAACTGGCTTAATCTGGTCCCATGCTCCCAAACGTTGCTCACGTAGTGGAAGTGTCGCTTAGGGAAGCTCTCTACATTCTTGCTAGAGACCCTCTTCACAAGGTCACTGTAAAGAGCGATTCACCCAATGTCATTAACTGGGCTGGGCCGAATTTAAAGCCGTCGGAGGTCCCTTATGTTTCAATAGGTCTCTCGCTTCTAGTTCATACATTCTGTTTACTCACGTGAGGAGAGAGGCTAATGGTATTACTGAAGTATTCACTAGAGGAGCTGGCTTTTCAGTTCCCTGTCTCGGGAATTCTTTCCCATTGTCTTGCTTTTAAAAACATTTAGAATTGCTAGCTCAAGGAAAAAAAGGAGGGAAACATCAAAAAAAGAAGACGAAGAAGAAGAAGAATCTTTGACCACTAGAAAACAGTTAATTAGATTCTATTACACAGGACTACAATAATGATGAGGACATCACGTAACATATACCCTTACGTACATATCAGAGGAGGAGGCGGGCCGCGCTGACGCTGATTTCCCTGTGGCTAGACGAATACCCGTGATTGTGTTGAAGACCCCATGTGCTTGTGCGAGCATTTGGAAGACCCCACACTGGGAAAATGCACATGGGCTGCTTTATGAAGTGATCTAGACCGTTGGATCAAAGGGATGTGACTATCGGGCCATTGGATCGCATGGATCACATAATCGGGCCATTGATCGTTGATCGTCCACATCGGTTTTAGACTTTATAATATTTTAGAATTTAGTTTTTGATTATTTTATATTTAGACACATTATGAGTGTTTTAGTTGATTTTATTTAGACTATACCTATTTTCGTTAAAGTTCACAAGACAGGGAGATTTTTGTAATTTTTGAAACTTCTTAGATCTATAAAAAGAGGAGGGCATGTGACCTCTCTCCCATTGAATTTTGTGATTAAAAAAAGAAAAAAGAAAAACGGAAAAGCTCTTGCTTTCTTCTCCCATCTTCATACGATTTGAAGATACTTCCATGCGATTTGGAAGGAAGATTGGTGCGAAGCTAATCTTCATCAACGGAGGTGCGAGGTCTCCAACTATCCCCACACTATCTTCTCTTTTCTTCCCCATCCAGGTATTTTCTTCGTATTCTTAATTCTCTCATCCCAAATCTTCGTCTTCTCCCAAACCCAACTTTCACATACCATCCACAATCCAAACCCTAACTCTAGACCTAAAATTCTTTATTTTCCTACTATTCGAAAATTACCCAAACCCTAATTTTCACCCTAGGTTGTATTAGGTTTCCTATTTTGAAATAGGCTATACCCTATGCTAATTGAATGTCCCTACATCCATTAGATCCTAGTTTCTTTTTTATTTAATGACCCTGTGTTACGATGTTGGTAGCTTAGGCCAGGATCATGCATGATTTTCTTTTGATCTTCATGATATTTGTGATGAATAATCTCATGTGTTACTTAGTTCATGCATCAGTCCTGCATTAAATAAACTTTTCATAATTTTTTTAATGTATGGTTCCAAAATCTCAAATATTAATAGACCATGTACTATAGTCATTGCAGCGTCAAACGTGCAAGCTGGATGTAGGGAAAACAACACCTTTCCCAACTGTGTAAATCAATGAGATTAACTATATGGAGAGAGATAATAAAGGATAAGCAATTCGAACCCAAGCAAGCATATCATTGAACATGTGGAATGCAAAAGGAGGCACGAAGATTTTTAACTTGGAAAATCCTAAAAAATGAAGGAAAAAACTACGGGAGCTACTCCAGCAACAAATCCACTATAATGATAATAGAAGTACAATAATCAAGAGAACGCCATCTCTTGGACCCCCTACTACACCACAAAACAACCTTTAAGAGAGCCCTCTTGGATAACCCAAAAAATACACCACACAACAAGTGGATTGCAAGCATCCACAAAGTATGGAAGTTTCTTATCAAGAAGGATTTTAGAGAAGTAATCACTAACCAACCCTTGGAGAAGATTACTGACGAATCCGGAGATTGTGGATGGAAGCCTCACTATACCGGAGACGAACCTTCTCTTGAAATCGACAAGAGGCTTGAATCAGGGCCTTTGAGGAGAGAGCCTTGCTCTTCTTCTTTTGAGAAACCCTTTCTTTCTAAGAGAAAACAAAGAAACCCCCAATCGGTTGCTAGCTATTGTGTATGACACACTCTAAACAAAGAAAGGCCAAGGCAAAAGGACCGAAATGTCCTCACTTAGCCCTCACACGTGGGACTCACCTCCACAACCGACACATGAGGGAACCAACAGAAGACAGATACTCACCGAGCACACATACCAGCCAAGCTTCTGCAAAGCTTATGTTTCTCCTTTGGAACAACCTTCGTCATCATATCTGATGGATTTCAATCGGTGTGGATCTTCACGAATTGCATCGATTGGTTCTCCAACACATCACGTATCTAGTGGTAACAGACATCTATATGTTTGGTTCGGGAGTGATATGTGACATTCTTAATTAGATCCATCGCACTTTGGCTATCAAAATGAACCACATACTTTTCTTGCTTCAAGCCCAATTCTTGGAGAAATCTCTTCATCCACAACAACTCTTTTCCAACTTCAGTAGCCACAATGTATTCTACTTCTGTCGTAGAGAGAACAACACACTTCTGCAGTTTTGATTGCCAAGAACAACTCCCCCTGCAAAAGTGAATAAATACCCAGAAGTGGACTTTTTGCCATCTGTGTCACCTGCCATGTCAGCGTCTGTATATCTTTACCAGGATTAACGAGATACTTGCTTAGGACACCCACCGCATGAGTAATGTCTGGCCTTATGCGAACCATAGAATACATCAAACTACCCACTGCTAAAGAATACAGAATTGATATCATCTCTTCCTTTTTCTTTTCCAGTAGTAGGAGAATTCTTTGCACTCAACTTGAAATGACTTGCAAGCAGTATACTTAAAGGCTTGGCACCTTACATATTGAACCTTTCAAGCACCCATTCAATATCTTTCTCTTGTGACAACCACAATGATGAGAACATCAGAGCATCATCCTGCTGTGTCTACCAGCGGAGGAGGAAGACCTCGACTGAGGCCCCGGTTTCGCTATGGCTGGACGATTGCTATGCGGGGCCCAACGGGCTACATTGAAGACCTCATATGCATGGTTCGTGCATCTGGAAGACCCCACAGTGAGAACATGCATGTGGGTTGCTTTTATTGGAGAATTTGACTGTTGGATTTCACCTGCTCTCTCATTGAATTGTCAAATCATGGTGATCGGGCCATTGGCTCTTTTGGACCACTGGATTTTAGACTCTATGGGTTCCTTTTTTTATATATATTATTCCCTAATTTTTATTATTTATTTTGGACATTTTGAATGTTTTAGATTGGTTATTAGTGTTTTAGATTGCTTAATATTGAGTGGACCACTTATCTAAACCGGAGTGGCATTTTTGTAATTTTTGAATATGAGAATATAAAAGCTACAGGCAAGGTGTTCCGTAAGGGTAACGGTGGCTGTAACGGCCACCGCCGTTACCTTTACGATACGGGGCATAATGATTGTTACAGCCCCGTAACGGCCGTTACGGTTTCTTTTTTTATTTTTATTTTTTATTTATTGAAAATACCTCCGAAAAACCTGTATCTACCCTGTAATGTTGATTAAAAAGTATGAAAAACATGTCCTATAATAGACCATTACGGGGCCATTATGGCCTTTATAGGGGATGTAATGTGTCGTTAACAGCAATTACGGGTCATTTTTTTCCATAATGGTTATTACGGCCGTTACGACCCCATAACGTGTAACGGTTGCCACCTTTACCTTTACGTATCGGCCTTTACGGCACACCATGGCTACAGGGCGGATATCCAAGCTTTCTACCCTAGCTTTGGAGAAAAGAAAAAAAAGAAAAAGAGAGAACTCTTTCATGGCTTTGTGAGAAAGCCTCCTTGCATCTCCAGAGATTGGAGAGGGTGTGATACCCACATGGAGTGATTCCACAAGTATCTTTCTTTCGTTTTCTTCGATTCAAGGTAGATATCTCTTCTCTCTCTCTCTCTCTCATCCCTTCTCTCCTCATCATCTTCTTTCTTTTCTTTTCCTTCTTTCTTCTTCCATCAACAACCAAACCCAACCCATCCCTCTCTCTCTTTCCCCACGTATGCGCGCACACACGTGTGTCTGTACGGTTGGCCACGTGTGGGCCCCCTTTTCCCTTGTTTCTTTCCTTATTCCCTTCTCCAAACATCGTAAAGAACATTGGTCAGCGGTCAAGTGGATTCTCAAAGTATTTAGGAGTGTTTGATGAAATGATCATCACATACACTCTAGATGTTATGCATTCAATTTGAATATAGTCGCATTAGTTCAGTCAGACAGCGCATAGCTAAGGATCATATATAAAGGAAACCTATTATGTGTCCTTCTTTTTTGAGATGTTATGATTTAAAAGTATGTATTAAGGTCTTTTTTAACAATCCCTGAAGTTTCATTGAAAAATTCAACCATTTTCCCAATGTTTCCCGTGTTTCCCAAAAAGTGCAATAAATTACTCAATACAAACGATATATCTCGTGCGACGATATGTATCTGTATCCCAAGGATGTGATATGTAACACGATACCAATATTTTGAACACTGCCCGAGAGGATGAATAGAACCATTGTTGAAAGAATTAGGAGCATGCTCTCTTCAGCCAAACTGCCCAAATCATTTTGGGGTGAGGCTATGCGCACGACCTGTTACATAATTAATAGGTCCCCTTCAGTTCCTTTGGAGGGAGATATTCCAGAAAGAGTGTGGACAAGGAAAGAGGTTTCATACTCTCATTTAAAGGTGTTTAGGTGCAAAGCCTATGTCCATGTGCCAAAAGACAAAGAACCAAACTTGATGATAAAGCAATTCCCTGCATATTCTTAGGCTATGGGGAAGAAGAATTTGGCTATAGGATATAGGATCCAAAAAGAAAGAAAATTCAAAGAAGCCAGAATGTGGTCTTTTATGAAGATTAGACTATTGAAGACTTTGAGAAGATTGAAAAGCAGGGGGATGTGATTGATGATGTCCCTGATCTAACTCTACTTCCTCCTCTCGTGGTGCATGATGATGGGGGAGAGATACAAGAAAATGATGGAGTGGTTGATGATGATGTTCCTGTAGATAATGCAAACAATGTTGAACAAGAAGAGTAGAGGGAGCAGCCCCCTCAAGAGACACCAGCCGAATCTCAGATAAGAAGGTCTACAAGAGACCGATAGTCCTCAAGGAAGTACCCCTTTACAAAATATGTTACGCTAGCTGATGCGAGGGAGCTCGAAAGCTTCAAGGAAGCTCAAATTCATAAAGACAATTATAAGTGGAAGATGGCCATGCAGGATGAAATGGCCCCGTTGCACAAAAACAATACCTATGAGTTGGAGCTTCCAAATGGAAGAAAAGCACTAAAGAAAAAGTGGGTCTTCAAGTTGAAAGGAAATGAAAATGACAAGAAAGTGAAATATAAAGCTCGTTTGGTTGTGAAAGGCTTCGGTTAAAAGAAGGGAATCGACTTTGATGAAATATTCTCTCTCGTGGTAAAGATGTCATCCATTCAAGTGATTTTGGGTCTAGTTGCAAGCCTAGACCTTGAGTTAGAACAGCTAGATGTCAAGACATCTTTTCTTCATAGTGATTTGAATGAAGAGATTTACATGGAGCAACCAAAAGGGTTTGAAGTGAAGGGTAAGGAACACTTGGTTTGCAAGTTAAAGAAGAGCCTATATGGGTTGAAGCAAGCTCCAAGGCAATGGTATAAGAAATTCGACTCATTCATGACGACTTATGGATACAATAGAATGCGAACAGTCCACTGTGTTTATTTTAGAAAGCTTTCTGATGATAGCTTCATTATTCTATTGCTCTATGTTGATGACATGCTAATTGTTGGTCAAGATGTTGGTAAAATTGATAGGTTGAAGAAAGAGTCGTTTAAATCCTTTGATATGAAGGATTTAGGGCACGCTCAACAAATTTTGGGCATGGAGATTACTCGTGACAGGAAAACTAACAAGTTGTGTGATGCTGGACGAATGGCGTAGACTAATATGCAATAGCAAGATCATAAAACAATTTAATTCAAGTAACTAAAATACAAATTTCATGCTTTTCTATCACAAATTAAAATTTTCAGATTTATACCAAGGCATAAATACAGACCACAAACATCGCACAATGCACATAGCTATAAAATATTGTTAAGAAAGGGCCCTATGGGAAGTAAAACTCCCCATCTAGCATAGGATTCACACACATTCATATAACCATTTGACATTGATTTAACATAATTCAACAACAAAAAGGATTGGAAATTGAAAATGCTCACTGGCTCGAACATGTGAGATATATCGGCACTACCTGTGCGTTTCATATTGCACAGGTGGAATACAAGATATATCGTGGGATATATCGGCCGATATCGTTGATATTTAAAACATTGGTTGTGTATGACACGCTCTAAAAAAAACCTTTTAAAAAAAAACTTTTTATCTAAACAAAGAAAGGCAAAGGCAAAAAGACCAAAATGCCCTCACTTAGCCCTCACACATGGGACTCACCTCCACATGAGGAGGGAAATCCCAATGCTAGATACACGTTAACAAGGGAAAAAAAAAAGAGTAAATTTTTTTTTCATATTTCTAGCAATACTAATATGAGATTAAGATAGTTTCTATTTACCTATCTACATTTTCAATCTTTGCTTCCGTGGACTAATATTTATGAATGCTTTAGGTGTGCTTTTGGATTTCTTAATGCCACTGGACTCAGCTCATCCTATAGGAACTGCCAACGCCAATCGGTACAAATTTGATGGGAAAAAGTTATTGGGTGCACCGCATAATGCGCCTTTGACCTTTCCAAGGCGACATCCATTTCAAAAGTATCATGTGGATGCCATTGAAATTGGTCAAAAACACCTATTTAGTGTGTCGAAAGGCATCTTTCATTATTATCACCAATGTTTAAAATATTAGTAGCGTGTTGTGTAGCGTTCAACCCTCTGTAGCATGTAGCATAAGCTACATGATACTTCTATTTTTAATTTAAAAATGGGAAAAATATGGTACATAGCAAGGAAAAAAACAATATATATATATATATATATATATATATATATATATATATATATATATATATATATATATGCCTAAAAAGATGATTCAATTTTTCAAGTTTAAGCATGTTCGACCAACTTATTAATTATCATTTATCAAAAGTCAATCCACATATATACACCAAATCAAATCATCATATCAACAACTTTCTAAGCAAACTACTTTAATTAATAATGTCTAATTGAAACCATAAGTCACAAATATGGAAAAAAAAAAAAATTTTAATCCCAAAGGTTGAGTATTAAGTATAAATTACAAAATACAATTATCATTTATAAATTTTTTTTTAAAAAAAACGAAGCGTATGCTGGATACACTACGTGTACGCTACCTACGCTACGCATACACTGATGCTACATACACTATGACCCTTGCAGCTTATGCTATAGGTGATTTATGTTATTTGTTAATGCTACATATTGCCATAGCTACTCTACGCTACAGACGCTATTCAAAACACTGATTATCACAGTGTATAGATGTGCCAGTGTGTTGGTTTCAAGATTATGGTTTTTAATCAAATCAATCATATATTTTAGGCTCAACTGGTAATAGACGATTAGGTACAGTCTTTTTTTTTTTTCTTTTTTTTAAAAATGCAATGTCAAACAAGCATACTGGATAGGGCCGCAACTTGGGTTTAGGTCAATACAAAGCTGACTAAACCAACCTGAGTTCGAATTGGGTTGGGACAGGTTGTCAGGACCTTGGTTTGGGTTAGGGCTGGAAAACTGCAACCTGATTTGAAATCGGGTTGGGGTTGGAAATAATCACACATATTTGACTCAGGTGGGGTGGGGTTGGGTTGGGTCAAGTTAGGGTTGAGTACAAAGGAATTAGGCTTGGGCAACTCGGGTACGAATTTAGGCTGGGTCCTCTTCAGGTCACACTCAGGTTGACCCTCTACTAGACCCAACCCGCCCAAGTTGCATCCCTAATACTAGATATAGGATCACAAGAATAAAAGAAACTTATTCATCATTTTTTTCCCATATATTTAGCAATACGAATAAAAGATTTAGACGGTCTCTAGATTTCTAATTATTTATCTTAAGCTTTAATTTTCTTTTTATCTTATGATTTGCTAGACCAATATTTATGAATGCTTTAGGTGAGTTTTGGGATAATGCCATTGCTCAGCTTGTCCTATAAGAACTGCCAATGACAATTGGAGCCCGTTTGATTGGAAAAGGTCATTGGGTGCACTTTCCAATACATGCTTCGCATTTCCCAGATGGCACCCATTTTGAAAATGTCATGTACACCACATTGAAATTGGTAGGAAACACCATTTCAGCATGTTTCCAAAGTCAGCCTAATCTTTCAATATTATCAACCGGTATGTAATGCAGGAGCATTTTCACATCGGGCTCAAGTAGGGTCGCTTGTGGGATGCAGGGGCACACTCAGGGTGGGTGCGGCCCACGGAGGAGGTCTCGTGTTCGAGACTCCTCACTGGGGGTGATTAATGTAGGAGCATTTTCACATCGAGCTCAAGTGGGGTCGCTTGTGGGATGCAGGGGCACACTCGGGGTGGGTGCGGCCCACGAAGGAGATCTCGTGTTTGAGAGTCCTTACAAAGGGTGATTAATGCGCATTTCACACCAGGCTCGAGTGAGGTAGCCCGTGGGATGTGGGGACACGCTCGAGGTGGGCGGCCCATGTGATTTGGGGCCCATGAAGGGGGTTCGGCCGAGGTCCTAACCCATGCGATGTAGGGCCTGAGCTATGAGATAAATGGATTAATTCGCCATACTCTAACAGTTCAAGCTTTTAGAGCAAGTGGTTAATTGTTCAACATCAAATTGGTATCAAAGCAGGAGGTCTCGTGTTGCCCACGGAGGAGGTCTCGTGTTTAAGACTTGTCACCGGGGGGGTGGATTAATGCGCATTTCACACCAGGCTCAAGTGCGGTAGCCCGTGGGATGCAGAGACACGCTCGAGGTGGGCGGCCCATGTGATTTGGGGCCCACGAAGGGGGTTCGGCCGAGGTCCTAACCCATGCGATGTGGGGCCTGGGCTATTAGATAAAGGGATTAATTTGTCATACTCTAACAGTTTGAGCTTTTAGAGCAAGTGGTTAATTGTCCTACATCAGTATGGATATGCCAGCATGTTGATTTCAGGTTTACCATGTCTGATTCCTTTGTATTGCATAATAGTAATAGGCGATACCTTGTCCATGAGCCAATAGCCAATGGTTGGCATGTATTGCACCAGGTACATGACGGCAAGAACAGGCTGCAAAGAGAGAATGAGTATAAGAGATCATCCAATATACACACACACACACACACACACACACACATATATATATATAATGATTTTAAAAAGAAGAAGAAGATGAAGAAGAAAAAGCTGTGGAGCAAGAAGCAAAGCTCAGGAAATAACATCCAGCTTTGCCCTCCTGAACACCCCGTCAGGGCAGCACCAAGATTCCAAAAATACAATGTATTGATCACAAGATTCGGAATATTTAAGAACTGAACTCCAACTTCAACAGAACAAACAAAAAACTGATTGAAATTGTTTCATTTGCTCTTTCTCAAATATTCTCACTCTTCTACAATACAGTAGTGCGATGTAGATATTCTCTTCCATATGTTTAGCATGTAGAATTGGAATGTTATACAGAAGATAATAATTTTATTTTTATTTTTTAAAAAAACATTGCATGAAAATGACCTGATTCGATATCCAAACTTCCTTTAGCCCATGCGTTGCTGCTACGATCGCTAGTTCTGCACACCTTTCCGATGTCACACGTTTCTGTTAAAAGACATGGGTTTAGATATAGGAGTGAAGAACCAAAGGTGATAAGCAAATTGTGCATTCTTGCAGTTTGAAATTTCTTTTCCTCTAGCAAATTGCATTCAAACCTAGTTACAAAAAATTCCTACATTTATTCCACAAAATATCCAAGGACTTTTCGCTTATACCTTGCTATGTGAGATGACTGACAAATAATAGAGACCTGGGTTTGTTAGGAAGTGAATAGTGCTGACTCCTGAAGCACCTAATCCCTACAAGGGGGGTCTGTAGTTCGCTGATTTAAAGGTCCCCTCAGAGGATGAAAGATCCTAATCATATCTTTGGCCCTTCACCAAAGTGTTTCTGTATTGTTCTCTTAACTGTCTATTTGTAGGGCCAATTATGAAGGATTGGAAGCTTCCCATCTTAGAGTTTGGGGCATGGACATTCCACTGTGGGCTCCTCAGCCCAACAGTCTGGATCGCCAAACCACACATGCCACTTGTATGAGGTAGTGCATCAAGACACTATTCACATTCTAATGCATCAGAACCCAGTAAAATCTTGAGATTACTGTTTTTTTCATAAATAATGTGAATTGGTTTGTCACTAGCGAGCTTTTGCATCAAGGCATTGAATACCATTTCGGTTATTCAATTCACATCATTACCAATATTTTTTATTTATTATTATTTTTTTTAATATTTTTTTTTAAATCACATCAGGAAGTATATGGATTTAAGAGCACACAGTACCCACCTCTCTCTGTTGTGATGAGCTCTCTCCAGAACCGTTTGATGTTTCTATCGGTCCAGGACAAACAACAGTGACCCTAATCCCTTTCTGAAACAACTGTAATCAATATAACAGGCACGGGTGGAACAGGTTAACATAGACTGCATTGTTATACTGACGATCAGGACTTTGAAAGGAAGGCTTTTGAATTACCACATACTAAATCAAAATTATTGTTTATCAATATAAACTAAAAACAACTGTGAGGGCATCAACAAAGGTAAACTAAAAATAACTGTGAGTTATCAAACTAAAACATTGGGCACAATTTAAAAAAGAAAGAAAAGAAAATTGAAGTTACGCTCAGTAAAAAAAAAAAAATTACATTACAAACAAGGTCTGTGGTCTTTATTTTCTTACTGGGACTTCAGAATCAAGGAATAAAAACTCCATTTCAGGATGCAACTAGCATGGGGCCCAAAACCAGTATAGTGCATTCCAACCGAGTGCATCATTCTGTCTCAGTTGCACAATATAGGGGCGAGTTGGCGTTTACTCCTTTCATTCTCCACCAAAACCAAGTAGACTCTGTTTTGGCTGAGTTTTGATTGCATGTTCAGAATAGAACAAAAACAAACAAGGTGGAGGTAACCAATTGCATTGTCATTCAGAAGTTGCAGGCCATATAACATTTAGTAAAAGGATACCCACAAAGCCAATTCACAAATATACCTCTGAACGCAAAGTATGGAAGTATCCATTTATAGCATACTTAGAAGCAGAATACACAGCCTGACCTGGTGCAGGTGTCTTCCCTGCAGCACTGCTCATCTGCATATCAAACATTGTTGAACAACAGAGGATTAGAAATAGCATGATAGAAAGGAACTATTTGAATTAGAAAATCATCTGACAACATCGAGTAAGTGGATTCATTTTTTGAATGGTTTCCTCAACATACCACAACAAAATGACCCCTCCCCCTTTTCAACATGAAAGGTGCCAGGAGCCGAGTGAGAGTTATTGTCCCCAGGACATTTATATTGAATGTAGCCTGGTAACAAAGAGAAAAGTTACTGAGATGACTATCCCCAAAGGAGAAGAAAAGAAACGAGAAAAGAAGAAACAAAAAGAGTGAACTGTTATTTCATATACCCGAAGAGCTTCCTCAGTAACGTCCAAAGCCGTTGACTTCTGCAAGCAGAGATGTAAACAGCTAGAAGATAGTTAGAGACCAATAGTCATTTTATCTTCTTACATACTACTTGCAGCATTGCACTCAATGATTTCATCGTGAATTTTATTTGGACAAAAAGAGTATTACCCTCAGCATCTGCATGAGGGTAATGTTGTACAAGTTCCATATTATCAGTTTAACTTAGACGTGCAAATTTCTGCGTCAGACCGCAATTTTGGAGAACCCAACATGCACGTGTCTGCACAGTTATATAACAATAATATTGAAATCGAGAGTCTAGGAGGGAATTTGGCTGCCCCCTTTTAGGAGGAATTTGAGGGATCATGAAATCGAGAGTCTAGCTAACTTATTGTTTCGCCTGCAGGGGATTTCAATGTACCCGGAAGTGGGAGACACGATATTGTGGAAGCTTAGCATGTCCGAATCCTTCTCTGTTTGCTCTTTTGGTTCCCTTTCAGCTCCAAAAGTTCTGGTGAATCAATGCCCTACGAGTGTGGTTTGGACTTATGGATCCCCCCAAAGGTTGCAGCATTTGCTTGGCTACTAGGGAGAGGTCGAGAACTCACGATTGATAATCTTCAGTAGAGGGGTATGATCCTCCCAAATATATGCTTGCATTGCATGCAAGACTTAGAATCAATAGATCATTTGTTCCTGCATTGCCCTTTTGCAGTGTGCATTTGGTATGGAGTCTTTGGCTTAGCTGAGGTCTATTGGGTGATGCCACAATCTATGGAAGACTTCTTCGCTGTTTGGCATGGTATGGAGAGTGGAATTTTAGGTAGGAAGAGATGGAGGCTGATCCTTCCCCAGTCCTTTGGTCCACTTGGGGTGAGAGGAACAACCAGTGTTTTCACAATAATAGTATTGTGGCATCAGGGGTTTTCAACAGGGCTCTTCTATTGTTTCGAGACTGGGCGCCATGAGTTTTTTTGTTGGAGTTGTCGGTGGGCTTTCCACAGCCATGGAGCCGGCTGTTGTTGTTGTTGTTTTTTTTTTTTTTTTTTTTTTTTTTTTTTTTTTTAACACACAGATGCACACCCACACCACAATGGGTACTCGAACCCATGGCCTCTGTGTTGAAACTCTTGTGAGTCTACTGCTAAGCCATGAGTAGAGTTAGGTAGTTTTTTGTTCTTTTTGTTGTCTGCTTTCTTTGTTCCTGCTGTTGTTTGTTTTCCATTTTGGCTTTAGCCTAATAAATATCACCTTCCAAAAAAATAATTTTGAAATATAAGCTAATAGAAGCATGAGATTCAGTAAGAGTAGATAGAGATAAATATATTAGAATTAGATTGATAGAACAAAAATACTACCAACAACCAACAAAAGAGGACATTTCAGTTTCCTCATCATACATACTTCACTTGTCCAAAGCAACAACTTATTAAAATTTGCAGCTACCTTGTTACCCAGCATCACATATAGCACTAATAGAACCAGTCAATGGCGATTAGATTGAACCTTAACCTTGTAACCCAGACACTACACATAAGAAACAGGGGACTTTGGAAACCTGGAAAGCTGACATCAACATAGATACATGATGATATTTAAAAATTTACTATTATACACATTTTAGCTCATATATATATGAGAAACAAAATAATTACATGCATAAATTAGAAAAATAAACATACACACTCTTTAGGAAGGCCACACCGTTAAACCAAATTACAAGTGTGGCCAACCTAACAGTAATTAGGGTTGCCTTTTTCGTCATCCTCATGATGGGGCCACCCTTTTATATGGTTTGGATGTCACACAAACACAACATGTTGGAATTTATCCTCTGGTTGGGCGGTAACTTAGCAGTCCAACTGGTTGGACACAAGCATTCTCTCTGCCATATGGTTGGATGTCACACAAACACAACATGTTGGAATTTATCCACTGGTAGGGCGGTAATATGTATACATATAGGGAAAAGGTACTATGAGGTTAACCTTATGGGATCTTCCCATAAGGTTGAGCTTTGTGGTCCCACCATGATGCATGCTGAGAGTGGACATCCATCCACCCATTAAAACCTTCATGATTGTTTGCGATGCCCTCCCTCCCTCCCTCCCTCCCTCTCTAGTAAATATAATATAGCACAGAAATACTACAACATACAAGAATAAATAACAAACTAAATACTGCAAAAAGAACTAGTTTTCTTTTTGTAGTTGTCTTGACTTGGGTTGGGGCCTGTTTGGTAAAACTTATTTTCTACACTTATATTTGAAATGGGTTGTTTTCAGTAATTTTCCTGATTCAGATTGTTTGGTAAATCCAAAATATTAAGTGCTTAATCTAGATTTTCACTGAAAAATTTGAATTTTTTAAAGCTTCCTTCCTTTGGCTTAATGCTTAATGCTGAATGCACGGTAAGTGATTTCAAAGTTAAAACTTTTTTAAAATGGCAACTTTACCCTCTTCTTACAACATGCGGTGCCGACTTTGATGGAAGAGTAGAAGCCTAATTGACAAGGCAAAGTTCTTTGCCTTATCATGATGTGTGTTATATCTACACTGTTCATCCATTTTGCCAGATCATTTTAGGGTATGAACCAAAAAATAAGGCTGACCCAAAGCTCAAGTGGATCATCCCACAAAAAGTTGTGTGGACACTGGACAATGACACCCACCATTGAAACCTTCCTGGGGCCGACCATGATGTTTCTTTGCCATCCAATTTGTTCATAAGGTCGCACAGACCTAGATGATGGGAAAACACAAATATCAGCTTGTAGGCATTCAAGAAGTTTTCAATTGTAGGCATTCAATCTCCACTAGTTTTTGTGGTGGTCCACTTACACTTTAGAGCCGTCTCAATTTTGGGCTCATGACCAAAAATAATATGAAAAAATGGATGAACGGTATAGATCTAACAAATACATCATGGTGGGGCCATAGAACTTTGCCACGTCAACATGGTAACTAAGGTGTCGTGTCATGGTTCCGCAATTGACGCGGATTTCCTGCCAAAGCCTTTTAACAGGAAGTCCTATGATGGGATGCCAGATGGGGCCCACTATGATGTTTGTGAGAAATCCGCCCCGTCCATCCGTATTACAATCTCATTTTAAGACTTGTGTCCAAAAACGAGGTGGATCTAAAACTCAAGATGGCTTCATGAGTGGAAATAGTGTGTATTCAATGACCACCATTGAAACATTTATATGCCATAAAAGTTTTGTATCAGGCAAAGTTTTTCGTTTTTCACTTCATCCCAGTGGAAATGAACTAATAAACGATTTGGATGGCATATAACATCAAGGTGGAGCCCAGGAAGGTTTCAACGATAGGCATTTCTTTTCGTAAATTTACCTCTCGTGTGGCCCACTTGAGTTTTGGATCCGTCTCATTTTTTTTGTTGTGTCCTAAAATGAGCTCGCAAAACAGATGGACGGGGTGGATTTCTCAAAAACATCATGGTGGGCCCCACATAGCATCCAGTGTAGGAACTTCCTATGAAAGCAATCCGCGTCCTCCACAATCCTTGGGAGCAGATTAGGTACCTAGGTTACACTTTATTGGATGTTGCCATGATCGTAGGCCCACCTAAAAAAATATTTTATATCCACGCAGTCCATCAGTTTTTCTAGCTCATTTTAGTGCATGGTCCCAATAATAAAGCATATCCAAATCTCAAGTGGACCACATCATAAGAAAAAATGAGGATTAAAAGTCCACTATTGAAACATTCCTAGGACCACCGAAGTTTTGGATGAAGCTAATATTTTTATGTTTTCAGTTCATCCCAATAGGAATGACCTTATGAATGGTATGGATGGCATATAAACATCATACAGGTTTATGTGACCATATGAACAGGTTGGATGGCAAATAAACATCACGGTAGGCTTTAGGAAGTTTTCAATTGTAGTGATTCAATCTCCACTACTTCCCTATGGTGGGGTCCATTTGAGCCTTCAATCTGCCTCCCTCTTGGGATCATGCCCTTAAACGATCTGTCAAACTGGATGGACGACGTGGATAATATATATATATATATATATATATATATATATATATATATATATATATATATATGCACACACACACACATACATATAGGCTAATTGAAACTATTTTGTTGGTTGAATGATGGATGATAAAGATTTGGTGGCGTGCACACCTATAAAATAAAAATTTGTACATGTGTGGCCCACTAATTCAACAGGGCAAGAATATTTTTTCCTAGCCAAAACTTTTTTTAAAATTTAAGGTCGTAGAGGCAAAAGTATGTTGTGGATGGGATAGTAAAGATGAATGGTCTATATTGTGCTTGTATGAGATGTCATGGTCCACCAATCAAAGGGTTATGTGATTATTCTATCAAGAAGAGTATAGCATATGGTGCATCAATTTAGGGGTCATATTTGAGAGATATATGTGGATGGGGCATAGGTGTGCCAAAATTGGTAGTAAGGCAATAATATGTTTTGTCTCATATTCTATAAAGGATAGAGTTGAGCAATAAGGGCAAATATGACAAATTGCCAATTTTCAGACATTTGTGGTTTGTTTTTACCAAACAGGTTTTTATGAAGAAAAAAAAAAAACTTATTTTCATATATCAGGACGTTTTTCAAACAAATTACCAAACAGATTTTTCAGTACTCATTTAAGTACTTGAATTCAGCATTTTAAGTTTTCAGCAGCTACATTAATTTTCAGACCTTATTTTTCAGTTTACCAAATGGCACCTTGTTGTCTAACACAGGTGTAAAGCGTTGCACTTTAAGAAATGGAGCATCCTTGTTACAAGTTACTTAAAAAGATAAACAATATAATGCAAAAGTATGAAAAGGCCAGCTTGGGTTTGTCAACAAGATGAAAGATAACCACTTACAGGGCGTTCATAGGCTGCATTGTGGACCATATATTCAACACCAGCATCAGGAAAGAAGGACTCCGCTTTCTCCACGGCTTGAAGGAGAGAATCTTCACCAGATGCCAAATCCAGAGGTAAAACTTTTATTTCTCCAGGTGCATGTTTCCCTATTGGCAAACCAACAAGAAATCAGAAAACAAAAGAATATTAAAGCATAAGCAGCATAAGTCATATGCATGTTTTCTTCAAAGCTTCTAATGCTTCAACAAGTGACAAACAAAGGTGTTCACATACGGCTTTGGAAAGCGTAATATACCAACAAGTTCTGCTTTGACTCGCTCCAATTCGGCTTCATTGCGTGCAGAAAGGATCAGCTTAGCTCCTAGTCTTGCAAACTGTTTTGCAAGAATTTCCCCTGATGATAGAAGGTAACATTCGTGTCATGGTATTACAAATGTAGTCAGATTGCAACGTCAACAATGGACTGAAACTCTGTAAATATATTTAATGGGTAAGATCTTTTGCAAAGCGTAACCAAGGATGATGCACACCTATCTCCAGCCATCCAAAGATCGTGCAGGAGAACACCAACACATTAGAATTTGGAAATGCAATTTTAAAAATACCATATTCAAATGAGTGTTGGATTCCCATTATTGTCTTTTTATGATGGGAGATAGGTCTGCAATGGCACTCAGCATGCACTGCTTGCACATCAGTTAGCCCCATGTAATTCCATATGATAATGCAGCCATGATCAAGGACCAAGAAGGTATAAATCTTGGGCCGCACTGAAGACTGAGGATCCTTTGGGACCAACTTTCCCAAATCATCTGCTTTCTTATTACATTATTGTTCCTTATCTGTTGGTTGTTCAACTCAAGTAGGAGATTTGTTAGGAGTTAAGTGTTAGGATTAGTTTGATTTTGATGAGGCCAAGCAAAAGACTCTATATATACATGCAATATGGAATTTTTATATAGTTAGTGATTGATTATTTTCTCTTCAAACTTTGAGATTTTCTCAGTTTCTCCTGCAAGCTTTGTTTAAGGAAAGTGTTGTTTTTCCTATTGAGATGTTCACGGAAATTCATCATTTTTTAAGGTTTTACATTGTCCCATTGTTGAGCCTCTCACAGGGTTACCTGAGTTGGTTTTCCCACACTGATTCCTCAGTGTTTTCCCGTCATCCTTGCTACTGCCGTACATGTCATCAACTTGAATGGGCCATGTCATAAATTGTCTTAAACTTTTGATGAGGAAATCACTTCACGTACACTTTTGCGTACGTATCAGAGGAGGAGGCGGGCTGCACCGATTTCCCTGTGGTTAGGCGAGTACCCATGATTGTGCTGAAGACCCTATGTGCATGTGCGAGCATCTGGAAGACCCCACACTGGGAAGTTGCACATGGGCTGCTATATGGCGTGATCTAAACCGTTGGATTAGAGGGACATGACGATCGGGTCGTTGGATCGCATGGATCACATGATTGAGCCATTGATTGTGGATCGTCCACATCAGTTTTTTAGATTTTATCTTTTAAGAGTTAGTTTTGATTATTTTATGTTTGGACATCTTTTATGAGTGATTTAGTAGATTCTCTTTAGATTAGGGCCATTTTTATTAAAATTTCATAAGACGGTGTTTTTTGTAATTAGTGAAACTTGGTGAAGCTATAAAAGAGGGTGGGCGTGTGACTCTCTCCCCCATTAGGTTTTATGAAAAAGAAAGAAAGAAATAAAGAGGTTTTTGCTCTTTTCTTCCATCTTCATGAGATTTGAAGATACTTCCATGTGATTTGGAAGGGAGATTGATGCGAGGTTAATCATTCATCAACGGAGGTATGAGGTTTCCATCTATCCCCACATTATCATCTCTCTTCCATCCATCAAGGTATTTTCTTCAAGTTCTTCAACTTTTCCATCCTAAGTCTTCATCTTCTTCTAAACATATCTTTCCCTTACCTATCTACCATTCAAACCCTAATCGACCTAAACCCATCCATCCAACACCACACGTGTGACCGTACGGCCACATATGTGAATTCTTGCCCTTTTTGGTTTTCCATCACCCTCAAATCAAAACCCTCTTATCTTTTCCCCAAATCCCCTTAACCAATTCACTCAATTTATTCCTATATTTCTCAATCTCTTTTAACCCTAATTTCACCCTAAGGTGTATTAGGTCTTCTACTTTGAGATAGATTATACCCTATGCTAATTGGATGTCCTTACATCGATTAGATCCTAGTTTCCTTTTATTTAATGATCTTGTGTGACGATGTTGGTAACTTAGGCTAGGATTATGCATGATGTTCTTTTGGTTTTCATGGTATCTGTAATGATTATGGTAAATTTGTGTTTTTTATTAATTATCTTAATTTTGCTACCTGATCTCACATAATAGTTGGTTCATGCATCGGTCCTGCATCAACTTTTTTCCTAGAAAGACTCTTATTAAAGGGAAACAATCAAATGAAAAAACTATCTAGAAGATTCCAAATACCACTAGACTACAAGTGTATGGATTTATACATTTTGTACAATCCAGTGTTTTAAATCGCTTCGCCATGTAGTGTGTAGCTTACGCTATGTCGCAAAGCTTAACCTTAACGCTACATAGCACATGAAAATAGCTTTAGTCATGTGTAGCCTACGCTACCTGCTAATTTTGCATATGCTACATAGCCTATAACACACGCTATGTAGCTTACACTACAAGTTACTTTTCACTAAAACATTAAAATCAATTAATGTTTTCAATGATTTGTTATAATTTCCATTTTTTAAAATAAAAATTAGTTAATATTTTCAAAGATTTTAGTAAAATAATATAAGTAATAGTATTAAATCAGCTAGGTTATTCTTTCTTTACCTTTATACTTAATTTGTCTATTTTTCCTATAATCATTTTTTGTTTCAAATTTTTTTTTTTCTTATTATTTAGGCTGGTTTGGTCACACCTAAATTTATTAATCAAACTGCATTCTCCAACCAGTCGATAATCGAGGCCATCCTATTGGATATGTGGGTCCCATAATCAAATAGGACACTTAATTTGGTTCTGGTCTTCCATCAGGTTCCTTATTTTGGACAAGAACTTCAATCAGGACCTTTGGATGGGACTGATCTTCAATTGGGAAGAAAATCGGACCACTCATAGACCTTTCTTTGATGATAGTTTGACTGGGTTAAACAATGGTGGGCATTTGTCGCAATTTATTAAATTTTGGCATTCATTCACTGTACATGCACATACGCCACCCCAAACCATCCAAATCACAGCCCCAAATTTTGGATGAAAGCAGCTCTGACATCACACTGGCTGGGCGACTTGAACCAATTGATTTTTTTCCATTGAATTTGCACCACTGACCATTTTCTTTCTAACCAACTATTTGATGGACGCTGCTCTGATGGTTAAGATTTTCCAATTTGTATGATTTTCGAGCTACTTCCCATCCAAAATTGGCCATGATTTGAATGGTTTGTGTACACGTATGGCATATGTACGTTGGATGAGTCTGCCACTTCAACTAGGACCAAATTGGCATTACTCTAAGAGAGAACTGTTTGATCCTCCTAGATGCTTAGGAACACATGCAACCAATCTGGACTCCAGACTGTCCACTAGTCCAGCCCAGACTTCACAGGGCACCATGCAAACTCACACCAACTAGTTGTTCTTATCCATCTAAATGATCACCTTCTATTTTATAGCCGTCAGTTTTCCAAGCCATGATGGGATATGGTTAATATCATCTAAAAGAGATCCTTTGAAACCATAAGCAGTCAATGATGGGTGAACCAAATGAACAGTTCAAGTAGTTGATTTGAACTATTCGTCCACAAAATGTCTTGATGGGCCAACCAAATGAACAGTTCAAATTGTTGATTTGAACTATTCATCCACAAAATGTCTCGATGGTCCATTTTATAGACAATTAATTTACTGGTTAAAATCATCCGATCAGTGTGATTTTGCATGGTGGCTCATGAAGTTTGGGCTGGACCAAATGGACAGTCCAGATCGGTCGATTGGACCGTCCATGTGTACTTATTGCACCATGAGCTACAAGCTCGACAACTCATAGCGCTGACCGTTCATGTTTGAGAGAATTTGTTTAGAGCCATTATAGTAAAATAAAATAACAAAACCAAAATGAGAGAGAGAGAGAGAGAGAGAGAGAGAGAGAGAGAGAGAGAGAGAGAGAGTCACCAATTCCACGGCTGGCCCCTGTAATCCAAACAACCTGAGCATGACCCAAATTCAGAATATAAATTAGAACAAAAAATAAAAAAGCGCACATTCATCTTGAAATTAGATTCAAATATTAGGGGTTGTTTGGATGCCTACAAGTTCTGTAAGTGGGAAGTGACTTACACAGGTAAGTCACTATGCAGGTGGTGTTTGGGGGAGTAAATTCGGCTGTAAGTCACTTTCAGCCAAAACTGCCAGGAGACTTCATGGGGATGGGGGTGAGAAGTCACTTTATATGAATTACAACCGAAAGTCACCCACAACTTAAAAACGCATCCAAGTGACCCCTTAAGGCGCGTTTGGATGCTCAATTGAACTGAACCACAATTCATTCACAAATGGCCAAACCGGGCCACCACAATTCTAATTCCAAGAGAATACTAAACCCCTATAGAAGAAGGATGAAGAGCCAGAGACCCTCCTTCCCCTCTTATAGAAGTTGATCAATGGTGCAGTTCTCCCTCTTCCCCTCTTTTTAATCATCCGACCGTTGAGCCTGTAAGTGACTTACAGGGAAGTTACTTCTCGCCCCCATCCCACTGCAGTTTTTTGGTAGATTTACCTATAAGTGACTTACAGGTGAATTTTCTCCCCCCAACACAACCAGTAAGTGACTTCCCTGTAAGTAACTTACATTTTAGCCAACTTACAGGCATCCAAACAATCCAAACAGGCCCTAAACTTCAACTCCATGCATTTCAAGTAAGACTACAAAGTTTGGAGGTTAACTCCACTTTGCCATTTACTCTTTCTTGAATCGAGTTATTGCAATTCAATTCAATTGAGCATCCAAACGTAACATAAAAGATGACGACAGGGGAAGGAAAAAAAAAAAAGCAGCAGCATCACCTTATCTTCGACTTCTTCCCGCTTCGCATGCCCTTTCGATAACAGAGTAAAATCCCCTAATATCCACCAAATTTTTTTTTAAAATGAAGAAATTGGTGAATTGATGGTCGAATTGAATACTTTCCAAGGAGAAAAAGCAATGTGAAAATGGAGGAATAAAAGGAGAATGTAGGGTTTTGAGAAGATTACCCTCTGCAGTAGCGAATCTGGCAAAGAGAGCAAGGATTGCAGCGAGGATGAGAGAAATCAATACCAGATATAGCATTTTCAGCTGTCGAGGGCGAGAACCGAAGGAAACGATTTTCTCAAAAGGCTTTGAGCGAGAACAGATATCTACTATCGGTTCTGTCTTTTCTTTTGGAAGCGGATTCTGTACTGTGAAAACTCTGTGGGGCCCACCGAGATGTATATGTCTTATCCACGCCGTCCATCCGTTTTAACAGATCATTTTAGGGCATGAGACAAAAATTGAAGCATATCCAAGTCTCAAGTGGACCACACCACAAGAAACAGTGTAAATTAAACGCAGCCACAGAAATTTTGAATAAGATATTTCTGTTTTTCCTTCCATCCATGTTATGTTGGATGATAAATAAACATCACCGTGGACCATCGGAATGTGTCAACGGTGGATATCATTATCCCCACTGTTTCCTGTGGTGTGGTCCACCTGAGATTTTGATATGCTTCAATATTGGGTTCGTTGTATAAAATAATCTGGAAAAACTGATGGACGGCGTGGATAATACGCATACATCCACGATGGGCCCCACAAAGTTTTCTCAGAACGAAATCTGCTTCCTCCTGCTACCGTACGCGCCGTGCGGAATCCTGACGTACGGTGTTAAGGTGATATGGGGCGCGGATTGCGTCCTACCCCCGTCCGTCTCCAGCTGGGAACGGGCAGAGCTTTGGGTGGCCACTGTGATGTATGGATCTTATCCACACCGTCCATCCACTTTTTTCTTATCATTTTAGATTAAAGGCTCATTTTTTAGGAAGATCAGAGAATTAAGTGGACCACACCACAGGAAACAGCAGCAATAATGATTCTCACCGTTGAAACTTTTCTAGGGCCCACCTGATGCTTATTTTCCATCCAACCTATTCATAAAGTTACATAGACAAGGATGAAGAGAAAACACAAATATCAGCTCCATCTAAAACTTCCGTGGCCCCAAGAAGTTCTCAACGGTAAGAGTTTAATCCTCATTTTGTAGTCTACTTGAGCCTTGGATCTGCCTCATCTTTAGGTATATAACCTAAAATGATACGAAAAAAATGAATGGACGGTGTGGATAAGACCCATACATCACGATGGCCACTCAAAGCTCCTGCCCGTTCCAGCTGGAAACGCGCGGAGTAGGACGCAATCCGCGTCCGGTGATCCGAGCAGTTGATCCGGTTTTCAGGTGGGCCCCACCACTTATGGTCGTTGGGCGAAGATGGGCGTTTATGGTCAGAGTACCGGAATCGTCTACAGGACGACAACACCTGTTTCATGCAGCTGAGTAAACCACCCCATCCCTGTGTGGCCCACCATGTTTTATATGTAAATCCACTCCGTCCATCATCAGGTGATAACCATTATTTGAACCGTACACGTTAAAGATCAGCCTTAAAATATTACGATGGACCATACCAATGGGAACAATGTAGAACTAGTCCTAAAACCTCCAAGTTCATCTGGTGTGGTCCACTTGATATTTTGATCAGGCTGATTTTTGTTTTTATATTTCATCCCAATGAGTTACACTTGATTAACAGGTTTGATGAAATGCATACACCTTAATGGCCCCACATACATACGTATGGTTGACATTCCATCCTCATCTTCCGTGCTGTGGTCCACCTGAACCGTGGGTCTCCTTGATTTTTTTTTTCCAAGGGTCTATGAATTAAGGATAGAACCTGACAGACGGAGTGAATTTCACAAATACAACTTGTTAAACTCCACAGGCTGACTGAACTCTCAAAATCTGTGGGGCCACCATGTTTTATGCCTAAATGCATCCCATCCATCCATCCATTGAGAACCATTATTTTAACTGTGAATATGGAAGATCAGCTCGATAAAAAGCTCTGGTAGGCCACACCAATGTAACAATGTAAAACTGCCCCCAAAAACCTCTCATGTATCAGGCTGATTTTTGCATTTATATTCCACTCTAGAGCTAGACCTCATTGATGGGTTTGATGAAAAATACTCACCATGGTGCCCCACATACAAATCTATGGTCGGCATCTCATCTGTCGTTTCCTATCGTGTGGGCCACCTGAGTTTTAGGCCTCACTATTTTTATTTATTTATTTTTATTTTTTTTTTGAGAAGCAATAATAGCTATTTGCAAAGATAAAAGCTAATCTATAGATTGGATTTTACATATACAACATGATGCCTCACAAGTTGGGCGGATTTACAGACTAGTAAAATAAAAATTTCGGTCTACCCATCAGATGGTGTCGAAATTCCCAGACAGTCACTAGACTGGAATCCTTTACAACAACAGTACATGCCTAAGCTTATGAAGCCCACGTTGTTGTATATATAAAATTCACTCCATCTATCAGGTTCTATCATGATGTAAAAATCACTTTCCTTCCCACCATTTCTTAGCATGTTTTGAAGGAAAGGAACAATAGTGTCTTGAGCTCTAAATCTGCCATAAAAGAGGCTACCTTTGCAGCTTGGGATCTCCTAACATCATATATTATTATCTGTCCTCCTGCTCTTTGAAAGAGTTTTTATAGGAATTTAGGTCACGTTGGACTCTTACTTATGGAGAAATAAATGATTACAGAGTTGCATTCTTTGTTTTCCTTCTTGTCCTCGTGTTATTTGGGAGATCATTTCTGAAGTCGCATGCATGAACTAAGTGATAAAAGCCTTTAAACTTCCTTTCTCGGCATCTCTAGGTTTAATTCTATATTTATTGTAGGTGAGCATATCTAAGTGTATGATAGGGAAAGCCTAGTTGCATGCATGCTCGAGGGTGCACGACTTTATTTCTTGCTTTGAGTGCCTGGCTAGTGTAATCTCAAGCCAATATAAAAACCTCATTTTGAAGCTTGCTAATGCCCAGTTAGGCTGCCCTATTCATATTATTCCAATGACTGAGTTAGCTTCTCTCTTTTGATTCATAGGCTGTGGGCATCTCTTTCCTCTCCCCTCTCTCCTTGTCCCTCCTCCTTGGGGAGAGTAGGCTATTTTTTTTTTTCTTTTCCTCTTCTTCTCTTCTTTTTTTTTGTTCCTAGGGCCCTCACTCTATTTTGTCTGTACTCCTTTAAGGCTTTTGCCCCTGGTTAACAATAAGAGAATCAATTCTTTCATGCTTTTAAAAAAGAACTATTTATTTATATTATAAAAATTAATACTAGAAAAATTATAAAAAAGTAATAAGTTCAAGAACTAAATGTGCCAATGGTTGTCGCATAGGAATAGATGTGCACCTCAAAACTTATGCCAAGGGATGACTTAAAAGCTCTTGAGTGAAATTCGTTGTGTGGAGAAAAAATAATTCATTTGTCAATTGTTAAAATTTAGTCAATGCTCACCTGCCAAAATAAAGTAATTAATGACAAATAACAAGGCTATTGGGGCACGACGACTTCAATGCCTGTGGACTGAATTAAAGGTATGGATTATAAGAGGGAGATCCATGAGAGGGGTTTGATAGGGTATGGTGCTCCTTTACCGCATCACCATATGGGGCCCATCCCCGATTTCATCTTAGATCATGATATGAATGGTTCACATTCTTGATTTCATGCTGAGAGGGTCATTTGCATAAATGTGTGTTAATTGGGTGATTTATTATTATTATTATTATTAATTTATTATTTTTTTTGGGAGAGTAAAAAAAACCTATAGCTGCAACGGAAATAAAAATGAAAGACCGTAATTGAGCAATTGTACATTAAAATGAATGTGAAATATTATAAAGTCACTTGTTTAACAATGGATATTTAAGTCTAAGATTCAAATATTAGGATCATCAATAGAACATAATTGTAAGACCATAACTTTTATATGATGGTAATGAGACCAAGAACCCTTTAGGGGGTGTTTGGTGTTATTAGATGGGTTTAGGTGGGATGGAATCATATTTGGTCCGTTGTAATTCCACCCAGCATTTAGAGAGGATGAGAAAGGTTAGGATTAGGTGGGATGGAATTGCATTTGGTCCCATGCAGGATTTCCATGGATTTTGAAATCCACTACACATGTGGGCCCCACATTGATGCATATGTTTATCCGTGCCGTCCATCCATATACATTGTTTACTCATGACATTCTGGTTATGCATGTGTACAAGTGAACGACATTCGTTGTGAATTTGGTCCGTTAATTACAATTTCATTGTCCACCAAACATGATTTTTCTTAATATCGCGTTTTCCTCGGGCAAAATTTTTATCCCAAACATGGGATTGGATGGTACAATACCATGATATTTCCAGACATGTAATCATTGTATAATAATAATGTTAATCCCATTTAATACAATTCAATATCATTCAATTCCAGGGACCAAACAAGCCCTTAATTGAATACGTGGATGCCATCAAGGGTTGGAAATTGCATGGCAGTCTGGTATAGGGCCTGTACCCTACTAAAACCCATCCCAGGAAAAGGTGTTGGCTTTTGGTAGGGTAGGGTGCCAACTCATAGCGAGGAAGAGAAGTTGCAGCTACACAAATAAAAGAGGGGAAGTCGTAGGTACAAGCAAAAAGTGGTTGTCGGTTGTATGCAAATACTAGGAAATTGTGTGGGCTACTCACATTAAATAAAAGGGCGTTGAGTAGGTAACATCCCAAGTTTCCACACCACTTCATCAATGACTATAGGTAAAATCCCAATGGTCCATCACAAGCACATGCACAATTTTAAAAAGTCCAAAATACCCTAACCTTTGTTACAAGTCCCATCCAATGTCCTTTTAAATCTCAAGGTTTATAACTCTATTGGAACTAATTGCATGTGTAAAATTGTCCAAAACTATTGGCATTATATATAATATAGATTTTTAACTTCTTCTAGCCATGCTTTTAACCACATATATTAATCAATTTGCATAATTATAAAAGTAATCATACACTTCAGTAATCTACTCACATTTATTATTATCACCTAACTCTACTCTCTTTAATTACTTCTGTTATGTTATTCTGACCTATGTCTACGATTTTTTCTACTTTTACTAATTTTAAAATAATCATAACCCTCAATTCAAGAAAATGTATTGTTGTTTGGTTGATCTATCCAGCAACTTATTTTTGAAATCTATATAAAAGATCTTAAATCTATAATTAAGTCATAGAATATCTTCAAAAATGTGACATAAGAACTAAATATATTTGTTAAAAGAGATTAATTAAGTAATTACTTTTTTATTCTCTTTTGTTTTTAGATTTTTTAGATTTATTTTATATACTATTAAGGTTTTTATATAATGTCATGGTTAGTAATTTAAAGCAAGAATACAATATCAAATCGAATTCTTTTTGTCACCATCAATTAGATGTTTTGACTTTATTATATTTTATTTATGTTGTATGGAATACTAAACAAAATATTCTTGATTAAGATATTAATTAGATGAAAACGAAAAAGGTAAAGATATTAATTCTTTAAATATTATTTGAAATATAAATTTCATAATTTTATTGTATTTTACGAATTATTTAATAAGGGTACTTTCATTGTATAAATAAACAATTGGGGTATTTTAATCAGTTAAAACTATAAAATCAAAAGGTTTTGATCATTGGAAGTCATGAAAGTATTATTTTTACCTTTTTAAAGTTGTGTGTGTGTGTGTGTGTGTGTGTGTGTGTGTGTGTGTGTGTGTGTCATAAGTTTTAGACTCTAACAAGTACAATTTCAAGAAAACAGTATGAAAAATGAAAGAATTACAATGAAATTTAATTTTTAAAAAAACAATTATAACAAAATTATCAATACATTTATTATTAATGTTTAAATAATTAGGTTTGATTAAATGTTCTAACACATCACATTGCAATATGTCATGTACACAGTAAACCTCAGTTGTGGAATCCATTGTATCTAAGTCATGATCCCAAAAGCAAATTGGTTGAGAAATCAAAACCTTCAATTCGGGGTCTTGACCTTTTGATGTTGATCATTTAAACCTTTCTACAAATATTAGATATTCAGTAATCATATATTATAATTATATATGATTATTATTTAAGTAAATTATTAAAATACCCTTGAAGAGTGAGTGGATTCAGATATGTATCCGCATTTTTTTTTTTTTTTACACACTCACACCCCATGCATTTACCCAAAACCACATGGGCACTCGATCTCATGATCTCAATACTAAACAGGAGTATGTTTTATCATTGTGCCATAGAGTGGGACTCATATGGTACTTGCATCTGCTTATTCACTTAAAAGTCAAGCAGTCCTATGAAATTATTTAATCAAGAAAAAAATCACAGTCAAGCTGAATTTTCTAGGGTTGGATATGTTAGAAATTCACTGAGTCCCACCGATGGTTAAAAACCTGAAAACTGGATTTGATGTGGTTGGGTTCAAGAAATATAAAACTAAACTTTTTAGGGTTAGTAAAAGAGTATTTAAAGTAATTACATATACATGTATTTAAACATGGGAAACAATACATGGGTTCTCTTTCTTCTTAGCCTTTTTCGTGGTTGAATATGAATATTGTGGGGTTAGAATCCTTACAATCTAGACAACTGTTGGTGGATGGGCAATCAACATGGGACACCCCCACATCAACCGCTTGGATCAATGAATAGTGGTCTCTTGCTTCCCCTTTACAAATCGTTAACCTAAATGGCATGTGGCTATCATTATATAATAAGACCTCATGAGTCATGATGGAACCAACCCAAGACTTGTTAGGTTGCCCTGGCCCATTCAAGAGTCTGCTCTCTTGGCAAACTACCCATTAATGTCTTGAAGCCCCCACACGTGTTTGCACGTGGCACAAGCTGACAAGGCACGTGTGCAGGACATTTAAGCCAGTCATAAGGTCGACCCACAATGCAGATGGTCCAGGGCCAAAGTCAGGTAGGCTCATTAATTAGACGGACTACCATTTACCGGCACAAAAAATAGGTAGGCTCTTTTTATGACTTAATTAAGTTTTATATAAATATTTTTTTATTTAAATTGACGTCCTAACATGAACAGTACAAAAAATATATTATTTCAATGGGATATACACATCTTTTTTTAGATGGGCTTGTTGTTGCTACACATGAGAGGCGGGAGTGGGATACTCCCCATGAAAAAAAATAATAATAATAAAGAGTAAAATCCAAGTCAACCATTTATATTGTTAAATCCAAGCCATTCATTTATAAGCATGCAAATTTTCAAAAAAATAAAATGACCATTGATTTTCATTTATGGCCTCTTTGAAATAATGTAATTCATGCCGCTTGTTATATATTTTACCATTTTTAGCATTAATTACTTACCACAGGAATTTCTAATGAAATGGAGGCTACGTTAAATGTGAGAGTGTGAACTTCTAGGTATGGAAAACGATACGAGACTCTGTGGATCCCACCATAATGTATGTGTTTTATCCATGCCATCTATTCATTTGGCTAGATCATTTTAGGGTATGCCCGTAAAACTGTGGACAACATCACACGGAGAACATTTAAGTGGTTAGCATTCAATCTCCTTTGTTTTCTATATTCTGGTTAACTTGAGCTTTCAATCTACTTAATTTTTTAGCCCATACCCTAAAATGATACGTACCGATGAATTGATGACGTGAATATAACATGGGCTTGACCACATAAATGCCCTCATCTGACATGGGCCTGATTTAAAAACCAAGGTCACCTGATGGTGTATCCAAACTTGATTGGATCAGGCCCAAAAAAGAAACATGAACATGAACACAATTAGACCAGGTCTGTGATCTCCAGGACCTGACCCAAACCCAACACATTGACAGCCCTAATGGAACAATGCTGGGGCAGCTAAGTTGATGATGATAAAATGTGAAGAGAGAGAGAGTGCCTGGGCTGTCATTGTTTTTATAAGGGTTGTGGTGGCCCCCACATCCATGATGACTGACTTCTAAGAGTAAGTATTGTAGGGTAGGAGATGAGAGAAGGGTAATTTTTAAATAAATTTTACAACAACTACCTAATTAATATGAAATTGATATTCCTATTTCTTTTTTAAAAAGATTTTCAGAAAACTGCCTCATTAATCCATGTAATTATCATTATGGTACCTTCCCCTGTTTCTTTTAAAGGGTGGTTAGGTGGGTGCCCAAGCAAATGTCCATTTTGCTTGGGTGTAAAACCACCCCCAATCACTAAGTGTATCACCTCATGTTAGGCTAAGGGCACAAAAATCACTTCCATTCGGGTTTTAGGTGAGGCACATGATTGGAAAGAGTGTAAGGGCAACCATCACCCTCCAAATTGTTTCCTTTGGTATGTCCCACCTGAATCATAGATGGATTTGAGTTTTAGGATAAAGGCCTAAATTTTGGTGTGGCATCTAATGGTTGTGGATTGGATTTCATATCGTAGTTATGGTGTGCCCTATAAAATTGGAGGGTGGACGTCTCTCCTCCACCTGCTTTCTTTGGTGTGGCCCACCTGAATCACAAGTTAGCTTGATTTTTTTGGATCTTGGCCTAAACTAGGACTTCCCATCTTATTGTTCAAGTCGATTTTACATATATACCATAATGGGCTCTGCTAAAAATTAAGTCCTGGAACTGTATAAAGAAAATGGAACTGGAGGCAACCCAACTCTTATTTTGACATGCCCATTGCGCTGTCTATATAAGATCTACTCCAACCATTAGATATTTAGCCTCATATTCGGTCCAAAAACAAAAAAATTAGGCTGATTTATGATTTTGATGGGCCACACTAAAGGAATATGTTAGGAGAGAGATGTCCACCCTTGATTTTTATAGGGCCCACCGTGATAATTATATAAATCAACTCATAATTATATAAATCAACCCCAACCATTAAATTTCACAAAAAAGTTTAGGCCTATGGACTAAAAACATACTCCTTTGTGATTTACATAGGCCACACTAATGGAAATAAGTTAGTGGGAGAACATTGCCTTGTACACTATTTCCAACCATATGGTCCACTTGAATCACAAATAGATTTGATTTTGGGACCCTAACCTAACATGTAGTGAGTCACACGATGATAAGAGCCGATTTTGAATAAACATCATAGCAGGCCCCCACCAAAGCCCTGGGACCCAATTGCCGCATGCCACAATGACGAAGGAAGTGAAATGATAATTATATCAGGTATTTTTTCAAAATCCTTTTTAAAAAGGTATCCAAATGTAAATTCTATATTAATTTGATAGTATTTTATAAAATTTTTATTTTTAAATTAGTTACATTTATATTATCAAATTAAAAAATTTGCGATGATGACTGGATACTAAATCCAGCCCATGGATCTATTTAGACTGTCAAAGCCCGGACGTTGCCAGCCCTACTCCCCATCTACACACAAACACCCATGTCAATATGCCACACATATTCACGGTCCGAGCTTTAACATCAGTTGGGCTACACCGTTCATATCATCTAGTCTATATATCATTCTGTTTGACCCCAGGTGGGTGTACGCAAGAAATCAGATCGGCTATTTTTTTTTTCTCAGCCATCCATTTGTTGGAAAACTGCAGTCCACCCAAGGAGCAACCGTCTGATTTTTGGGCCAAAATACCGTAACATTGTCAGGCAGCCGAGGGACGGCTCAGCCCATTTAAAATTTTAAGAGCATTTTTGTGGTATAATCATTCATGATGGGGCATGCTTAATGAAAGAGAAGATCTCACACAAAAGTGGGTGGCCTGCCTCGCAATCACGCTTAGGCTTGTTTGTTGAGGTCCATCACAGGCTCGATCATACATAGTCCTTCTCAAACCAAGCTCAAAAGCTCGAGACTAACTTGGCTGTCAATGGGTTTGGGATGAGGCCGGTCCAAGCCCACTTGGACAGGCATCATCCCAAACCAACCCTCCCCCATTGAAAGCCGAGTCAGTCTCAAACTTTTGGGCTTGGTTTAAGTGATGACCATGTATGATTGAGTCCGGCTAGAGTTGAGCCTGATCTAACCAGTTAACATCTAGCCGGACCTGACCTAGCACAGGACTGTCTAGTTAACTTTTGTATCTAGGCTAGCAGGGTCAAGACTCCAACGACTTGCCACTCATCTGAATACACCGCTACTCATTTGAATACACTTGGACTCGATCTGATCAACACCCTGAATCAACTCAAGTGAGTTGTAACTGAGTTGATCCGATTCACCTGGTCACTTAATCATCTGTCTCTATGCTCATTCCCTAGCCTAATCAACAAGCCTTTAGCCTCCGGCCAGATCCAGCCCGAGGACATGAGCCAGGCATGGGCCAGCCTGACCAAAATATACGGACGCAGATTGCGCCCTACCCCACCCCCGCCCTTACTAGCCATGTAAGTTTAGTTACGTCTAGGGGTGCACATCGAACCATTGGATCTGTGTAACCGGACCGAAACTGTTGGATCAGTCCGGTTTGGTTCGGTTCCAGGATGCTAATGGTCCAGTTCCGGTTCCAAAAATTTCAAAACCGTTGATTACGGTTCGGTTCCGGTTTAGGGCCCTGTAGAACCGATCCGAACCGTAGATCCGAACCGTTGAACCGAACCGTGCCATGAACTATAGATCCAAACCGTGCCATGGACCGTTGTTAAAAAATTGCATTTATTTCAGGTACTCCCCTAATATCAAAGAGATAAAAGTTGTTAAACATAGGAAGGTTAGGAGGGCAAGGCTGTACTATCTGAGAGACAATCTTCCGCTGTCTACCTTCAAGTAAACTCTACAATGTACACGTAAATGCCCATGACATTTCCTGTTTTGTTGCCCTTTAAATTAAAAAAAAAATAAAATGTTTTCATGCCCCTCAAGTTATGGGTGTGGTCTTTTCTTCTTCTTTTTTTTCCCCAAAGATTCGAGACGCATCGCTTGTTTTATTCTCAAGATCATTTTTTGTCGTTTTGTAGCTAGTCAATGTTAATGTATGAAATTTGGGGTGTATCAGGTGGGCCTTCATTCTGATGGGTCAGCCCATTTGGACTAGGCTTTAAAAAGTCCAGAACCGTGGAACCGATCCGGAACCAAACCGGTTTTCACAGTTCGGTTCCGGTTTAGTTATAGGGTGCTAACGGTCCGGTTCCGGTTCCAAAAATCCTAGAACCGTAGGGAACGGTTTGGTTCTAATTTCACCCCAAAACCGGACCAAACCGAACCGTGTGCACCCCTAGTTACGTCGGTGGGCCAACCATTACATATATGTTATAAAAATGAAGTAGATCCAATGGTGCCGTGGACCACACCAACTAATATGCTTGAATTGCATTTAATGTACAAAGCATTAGATGCATATTGCATTAAATGAAATGGTTATACGTTGTGTGGTCTCCTTGAGCGTTGGAGCCAACTCTTTTTGTGCATGTTCCTTAAGATAGCATTTAAATGCATGTGCATTAAATGAAATAGTTATATGTTGTGTGGTCTCCTTAAGCGTTAGAACTATCTCTTTTATGTGCTTGTGCCTTAAAATAGCATGAGAAAAGAGATGTACGACGTGAAGAAAGCCTGCCCGGTGATCCGCATCCCATGATTACTGACGCGGATTACGTTATACCCTTGCCCTTATCCAATTCGAAATGGGCAGCAGCTTTGAGTGGCCACCGTGATGTAAGGGCCTGTTTTGGGCGGTGGGATTAGAAGGGATTAGGTGGGATGGGATTCCTATGGTCCTGTGCCAATTTCACGCCATGTTTAGAAAGAATGGAAAAGTTTAGAATTACATTAAATGGAATTGCATTGGGTCCGTGCCAATTTTACTCAATGTTAGTAAGTTGTGTAGGTCCCACCATGATGTGTGGGCTATATCCACACTGTCCACTCATTTATTGAGATTATTTTAGAGCATGGCCAAAAAATTAGGTAAATCCAAAGCTCAAGTGGACCCCACTATAGAAAGCAACGGGGATTGAATACTTACCGTTGAAAACTTCTTTGGGATAACGTAAGTTTTGGATTTACCTCATTTTTAGGCCCATGTCATAAAATAAGGTTACAAAACAAATGAACGGTTTAGATATAACACATGTATGTTATTCTCGATAATTTCAAATGATGGTGGGTATATCCATTCAATGTACCACAGTATTATCAACCAAGCATTGCATTAATCTTGTCCCATAGCAACAGGGGACCATCCCTGTCATGGGTAATAATTGTGTTTTATAATCCATCTCACCTAATGCATCTATGCGAGGGTCTTGTCCACACTGCCGATCCATTTTTTGTTTAATTTTAGGTTATAAGCCCAAAAACTAAGGTAGATTCAAGACTCAAGTGGACGACACTACATGAAGGAGCAATGATATTAATTCTCAATGTTAAAACATTTCTAAGGCCACTGTGATGTTTATTTGTAGTCTTACCTATTCAAAAAGTTACATAGACATGGATTAAGAGAAAACACATATATCAACTTTATCCAAAACTAATGTGACCCAATTTCAACCCTAGGAGTTTATTCCTCGCTATCACTACACGAGGATTTCCTGCTAAAGCCTTTCACGTGAAGTCTCCGGGAAGTCAGGTGAGGCTCATTGTCTTGTTTGTGAAAAATCCTCACTGTACATCATTTTGTGAGCTCATTTTAAAATATGTTGCTAAAAATGAACTATATCCGAAGCTAAGTGAGCTGAAAACTTGATAATTAGACGTCTATAATTGAAATATTTGTGGGCTATAGAAGTTTTGATTCATGCTAATATTTTTGTTTTCAGTTCATCACAATAGGAATAATGTTATTAATGTTACGGATGACATCTAAACATTACTGTTGAACCTAGGAAGGTTTCAACGGTAAGAATTTCCCTAACAACATTTTCCTTTATTACGGCTCACTTGAGCTCTGGATATGGTTCATTTTGGACAACTTGTCCTAAAATGAACTCACAAGACTGATGGACGGGACGGATTTCCCACAAACATGCCAGTGGGCCCCACCTGGGTTACCAGCGCAGGAACTTTCCGCCGGAGGCTCTAGCAGGGAATCCGCGTCCGTGTGTAGTGTACTTGAGACTCTGATTTGCCTCATTTTTTGGCTTATTCTCTAAAATGATTTTTAAAAAAATAAAATGAATGGACGGTGTGGATAATAGCCATACATCACTGAGGCGACTCAAAGCAGCTGCCCCTTATCAGCTTGAGACGTACAGGGTAGGACACAATCCACGTCCCATGGGAGATAATAAAAGAACCCCGAATCCTCACGTGAGTTTCAACGGACTGGATGATCCCTGATCCTACTCACGCGACTCTCGCATAGAGATCAAATGAAACCCCAGTATCAAAACCAGATCACGTGGCATTAGATAGTCTTCGTAAATGAACCCTAACCACCGGATTCTTCATCTTAAGATTCATGGACATTTGTTCGTTGAATGTGGACATTTGATAGTCGTCCATCCCATACTCACCTGTCAACAGCTACGATGTCTCATTTTGTCAAAAATTTCGGCCTTTGGCAAATGTACGGTGGTATCTATGATTTGACGGTTTGGATCGATGTGCATGTGTGCCACATGTAAAATGGCCAAAAACATGGTGGTTGTACTTTGTTATATTATCATCTAAAAAATAATCTACAAGTGCTAATCATCGCACGTATCATCATCAAACGCAAGTTCCTAGCAGATCCGTACAAGATCCTGGCCACTCATCCGGTGGGCCCAACCACATAATGGACCATGGCCCAAAAATCAGGCCATTTGGATCATCTTAGCCCTCCATTTGAACTATATATAAAAAAATGAATGTCAGCCTCTTCTGGGTTCTAATATGAACAATTACTTATGATCACTTGAGAGTCCTAAGCTTTCGACCATGGCCCATTTACAGTAGGGCTCAACGGAATGATTGACAGAATTTCATCCATGTCGGCCACGTGTCCACGTGGGAAGTCACGTGAAGTATGGGCTGCGAATGCGCAGTTTTCGGTCGTTAAAACAAATACGTGGAATGGAACGTGAGCTCACCCACATGCAACCGAACCGAACCGAACCAGCTAATGTCAGCTAAGATGTCATCTATTCTCCATGTCAGATGAGTACGTGGAAAGTGGACGCGACTTGCCTTTTAACCCGCGGTTACACTGCTTCCCTGTAACCCAAAGCCCTGTGGGTCCCACCATGATGTTTAAGGTTATATCCACTCCGTCCATCCGTTTATAAAGATCATTTTATATCATAAGACCAAATAAGAGGAATATAGAAGTATCAATTGGGCCACACCACTAGAAAAAGTGGAGGAGGAGAAATCCACCGTTGAAATCATCCTGGAGATCGCCTTGATGTTTAGATTCCATCCAACACGTTCATAAGGTGATTACCATATGGATCAAGGGAAAATGAAAATACAACCTTGATCTGAAACTTCTATGACCCTTACGAAGGTTTCAACGGTGAGAGTTCAATCCTCATTCTTGTGTCCTACTTGAGTTTTGATCTCTCATGTTTGGGATCGTGTCTTAAAATGATCCGTGGAAACGTATGGACCGATTGGATATAACACAAACATCGTGATGGCCCCACGGAGCTTTGGGTTACAGGAGCGCCGTGTACCCCGGGTCCCATGAGTGGAAAATGGGGCTAGATGCATATCTATCCACAGACCACAGACGAACGATGGCGAGGGCAGTGGGAACATCGTCCATACATACATTATCTAATGCACACGCCACCACATTTGCCAGCATGTCAGCACGTGCAGTGCCATCCATCAGAAGGAAACCACTGTAAAATTTCCATTCCTGGTGAGGTCCACCTCATGGATGGCCTGGATATTTGACCCGAATTCCTGTGGCACGTGTACACGCGTGTGAGCTTAGAGAAGGTGTACGAATGATAACATACACTGCCCTCTAGGGCCGTACACGAGCTAAGTTAGCTCCAGTAGCTGGATCGACTCTACTCGAAAAAGCTCACTGGACTTGGATTGAAGCTGAGTTCTAGCTGAGTTGACCTGCTTTTTGGAGTTCAAAACGAGTTCGAGCTGAGTTAGTTCATGCCCTAGCTTGACTTAACTCAAATATTACTCAAACTTGGCTCGGCTCGGTTCGACTTGGTATAGGTATATATACCCTTAAGAAAAAAAAATAAAAATAATTGTTTTTAAAAACCATTTCAGCCCACATAAATCCTAGACTCTCCTTCATAAGTCTCTTTTCTTCCCTCTCTCAGTTGGCTAAACTAACCTTTCTCATGCTCTCTTTCTACTCCTCCCTCATCCTTCCTTACCCATACTGTCCCTCTCTCTTTCTACTCCCTCCCTCATCCTCCCTTACCCGCACAGCCGCACCAACGCACGACCATCTTATCTCCCTACTCTCTCCCTCCTCCCTTATTGGCATGACCTCTTTACTCGTCTCTCTCCGTCATCCTCCCTTATCCGTATTATCTCCTTCTTTGAAGCTCAAAACTCGCCTCGAAAACTCAAAACCGAAACAAGCTCATAGACTCGAACTCAAACTTAGTCGAACCGAGCACGAGCTGTTGTTCCGAGCTCGAAGGCCGAGTCGAGCTGAGCATGAGTTGAGACCCAAGCAGTCTGAATCGAGCATAAATTGAGTAAAACTCAACTCGACTCGACTTGTGTACACCTCTAATGCCCTTGCAGAAATGCTATTTCCATGTATTTATTGCACCAAGGACATAAGAGCAGATTGCATGTGGGGTCCATAGATATGTCCGTTACAAATTCACTCCGTCCATATGTTTTTAAAGACTACAATAGGTCAGGATTATAAAATTCACTCAAATCCAAAACTCAGGTGGGCCATACCAATAAAACAGTGGGAACAACAACTTCCACCGTTGAAGCCTTCCTGGAACCGAACATGATATATATGCCATCCAAACCGTTCATAGAATTATTACCACTCAGATAAACTATAGGAAAAAAAACATCATCCTCATACAAAACTTCTGTCACCGCCGGGAGTTCAATCCCCACTGTTTCGTGTGATATAGCGCACATGAATCTTGGATATTCCTGATTTTTAGAATCTTACCCTATTGTGGTCTTTCAAAACAGATGGACGGAGTGGATTTGTAACATACATCTCTATGTGCCCCACACTGCCCCTGTCAGAAAGATATTTCCAAGGAGTTATAGGATACGTGAATGACATTTTTGACCATTTTACACGTCTTTATGATTCTGATAATAGGACTCTTTATTTAGTGATCCATACCATTGGTCTGTTGTATATCCCATTACGGATGGACCACATGTAACGAATATTCTTGATAGAACAATCTGAACCTTTAGATTCGTAGCCTACAAATAAACGGTTTAGAATAGAAATACGACAACTGTAGACGTTTAAAAGAAAAGTTCAATCCTGATGTCGGTGCCTGGAGAGTTCGTTTTGCTTCGCCGCGACTGAGGATATAGCGTGCGTCGCTGGCCACTGGGGTGGTTGAGATGATCCGATGATTTAAACCATCCCTATTTTTCTTACTACCACACATCAGTGATGATCGTACCCTTTGATTTACAATGTTGAATGCTAGCCGTTGAAAGTTTTTAGTTTCCTGGGCTAAATTCATCTACGGATAGTGGCAGTTGAAAACATCCGTTCAGCTTAAGTTTCTAATGATTGCCAGTATACGGTAGATTCGACGGCATGGACGGTTCTGATCATTGGACCACTTAGCATGTGGGCCCTGACTGGCTGGATCATAAGTTCCATCGTTACTCTCAACAGACCAAAGTTCTGGATTACCTAACACGGACTACGTGCGTGTTATCCGGGAACCACGATGGGTTACTCCCTGGGGGAGAGGTTACTTTCGCTGACCGAGAGTCAGGTGCGTGCAATTTTCATAAGATCCACGCCGTCCATCAGGTCACTGCCTCATGCCCACCGTGGATTTAACAAATCACGAGATCTAACACTCAGCTAGGCCACACCATGGAAGCAGTTGAGATGGAACTCCCACCGTTAATTTCAAGTATGGCTCACGCTTGTGTTTTTAATGCCATCCAATCCATTAGGATGAAATAATTACCCAAGAATCACGGTATTCCAAACTCAGGTGGGCCATACCACATGAGATTACATGTTTTAGGTAAAAATTTATGGGGCCGGGCGCTTGAGCGTTAAATCATCGTGATTTTGGATCAAAGTCAGACAAAGGCGTGATGGACGGGGTGGACTGCATGCATGTTAGGTCTTTCAAGCCGTCTTATCGTACTGAGTAAACTCTATTGGGGCTACGGGGAATGTATCTGGTCTATTTATGCCGTCCATCCGTTTTTCTATATTATTTTAGCGGTTGAAACCAAAATTTAAGTATACCCAAATATCAAGTGGACCATAGTATAGGAAAAAGTTGGAATAATGACTTTAACGGTTGAAACCTTTCTAAGGGCCCACATTGATGGTTTTTTTTTTCTTCTCATCCAACCTGTTTATAAGACCACACAGACATGGATGAAGGGAAAAAATAAAAATACAAGCTTGATCCAAAACTTCCGTGGCCTTCAAGAAATTTTCAACAGTAGATGTTCAATTCACACTGTTTTTTATGGTGTGATCCACTTGAGATTTGGATATACTTCATTTTTAGAATCAAACCTGTAACAACCTGAAATTTTGGGTGCGAGTTTACCTGTTTGTAAGAATGTACAATTACACTTTTACACTTGTTCAACTGTACACTTATAGATCCATTAATATTTATGTAGTTTAACTTGAATCTCAACCATAGAAAGTAATTTCACCCCTAGATTATGTCAACCGACTATTAATTAGTAGGATAAACCTCTGAATACCCTAGTATTCTCACTCGTTCATTAAACCGACCGTTAAATTAACTATTTGCCACTAGATGAGGATATCTAACCGACCACTTTGAAATTGGACCACTCGATCAAAGTAAAGTAACTATTAGATTTTCATATCCACTCGTACACACGTCAAATTAAGATTCTGATCCATTTATCTTATTTGTCAATTATGAATATGCTTAATTTACCGTCAAAATCATGATTCGTATATTTTACACCTACGAACCAATAACTTGAATATAATATTATACATTTCTAACATAGATCACATCTAAAAACTACTTTATACATATCCATTTACAAAAATAACCGTACAATAACCCATAAATATGATTAACATTTTAACCATCTAATTATTTAAAATTTAGACCATCAATTGATCATTCATCACAGTCAGATCTGTTAACTGGGCCATCCAAATATTTAAATGAACCATTCATTAGGTAGATCATAAGGTATACATCAAAAATACTGGTTAATGTTTACATAGGATGTTGATAGACATTGTTTTGAGTTATAAATAGACGTAAGCCGTTAAATAGGCATCTTGGTCATTCCTCAGAGATCAAAGCCCAAACTTGGTCTGTTTGTAGAGCACGCAAAATGGTAATCTTTAGTAAAGTTTCATTCTAAATAAACGGTTTGAATAGAAAATATTTAATTTTGAAAATATTTATTAGAAATATGATATATGACTCATCCGTACAACTACAACGTTTTAAGACGCCTAGCAAACCACGTTTCTTCAATACTACACTACCTATCGTCCACCAAGTCCAATATCAATCCATCCTTCACTGTCCACCATCTGTTAAGCCAACATATGCATGATCTAGGCCATTCACCTACTAGCCAAGAAGTCGTCAACAATCCATATTAAATCTTGAGAGTTTCCTGTCCTATCATTTAGATCACCGGAATATTATATTTGTCTCATCCTTCAGCCCATAACGTAACATGATATAATGAAGTGGATGGGCAGAGTAGATTTCTCATAAGCAACATGATGGACCCCAGATATCAATGAAAATTAAAATTGTAACAACTCCAATTTGTGCGTTCCTTAAATTTTGAAATTTGAAACTTTAGTTTTTTTTTAAAAAAGAGATCAAACCGGTTGCAACCTCCCTTATCGTTATCTTACCCATCTTATGCGAGCAACTCTCTTTTCTTTATAAGGAGGGACACTTCTCGTCGATTAAAAGAGAGAGAGAGAGAGAGAGAGAGAGAGAGAGAAATTAGTGGAAGGATAGCTTGCAGAGGTTAGTACTTACTGTATTTGAATATGTCTTGGGCCTACGTGATGGACGATGTAGATCTACCATGGGTGCAATGCATGTGCACATATATCAATATGTGCGCATATGCACGATGCATCTTGGAACGCCTTACGTATGTAAAAAGAATTAAAAGGAAACACGTAAGTTCTCTTTGTCTATTTTACTTGAATTACATATTGGAGTTATTTTGCATATACGGCCCGATCAATTCCGTCCATTAGGTTCCAAGGACCAAAATATGAAAAACCTCCAAAAATTAAGCTTAATTAACATTTTGGTACGCCATATTATGTAAAATAGAATTCATTAGGCACTCATCGTTGGAATATCCATCGAGACTGCAGGGAGTTCCGATGGAGATACCAATGATTTTGACCATTAAAATATAATTGGGTGGACCAATGAGCAAATTGGATCTGACATAGAAAGTTATGAGAGTTCAAAATAAGAAATGTATATGTTTTAATGGTGGAAGAACGGTTAGTGTTGATTCATGGCAGTGTGATCCATCAGAATAACGAATCTACCTCATTTTTCTACCAATGCCCTAAAACTATGTTAGTAAAGTGGTGAATGGAATAGATCTTATGTATGGGTCATCATGACAAAAGTGTAGCAATATAGAGTGGGTGTAAAAAAAAAAACACTCCAGCGTGCAAAAGTGAAATTGGGTTATTTACGTTACCGTAATTAGTATGGATTTATGGACCTTATATGCGGGGCTTTCTTGATGCATGTATCAAATCCGTACTATCTAATAATCTTGTCACTAATTAAAAGTCTTGGGGTTGAAAAATTTATTCGAAAGAAAACTCATGTGGATCACATCGCCTTAAACAGTGAAAATTAAATGGGCACCTTCGAATATTCTTGTGGGCCACAAAAGTGTTATTTCGAGTAGATTTTTAGGCTCGTCCTTTATGAGGAGATTACCATCTCATTCATGGTTTAGATTTTCATGAGACCTATCAAAAAAATTAAATAAATAAATAAGTACAAAAAATAAAGTTTGATTGTTTGCGTTGAAACAAGTGCGGCTTTTAACGTTAGAAACCATCTTGGGTCATTAGATTGTGGACTCACAGTGATGTATACATTGTATCCAATCCATCCATTTGATTTAGAAGGTTATTATGGGTTAAGAGTATAAATTTAGGACATATCTAAAATGTGTGTGACCCATACAGAAAGAAAATAATAGTAGTTGTACAATAATCATTTACGTTATTACAGGTCCCACATATTTCAGATTAGATTGAAAATTTTTCTCAAAGGTCAATATAACAATGGTAACCATATAATCAATCCAGATCCCTGTAAGTAGGACTCACATAAAAAAATGTGTGTTAGATATATATATATATATATATATATATATAATATAACGTGATGCACGGTAAAACTTATATAAGTTGCATGCATGTTTATGACAAAATATACATAGGCTAAATTAGGTATCATTATGACATGCTATTAGAAGATCCAAGCCATCCATGTGGTGGTTCATTTTATAAGATATTTAGTGTGTCTTTTAGGCCGAGATAGATACGATGAACCCTATCTATTACGTATGTTACTTGAGTATCACTCCCATGTAAGACCGTAATTAGTAATCAAAACAAATCAAATATTTCATGAGTTTAATATATATATTTTAATATTATGGTGTACTGCATATGGATTATTTATAGGTATTTTCTGATCCGCTCCACCGGATTCCTCTCTAAATCATCAGGTGAGTAATCCCAACATGTTTCCTCTCCATATGATTAAAATAATTTGTTGTTGTGAATGACTTGATTAAATTGTTTATAAACTGATTAGTGCTGAGATATTCTTGGATTATGAACATGTGAAAGGCCTCTCATAAGGCAAGATGTATTTGACTGTTGATATGATTACTGCTGCATCAAACATTTATGCATGGCATCATTGATACTCTTGTGCGATTACCTAGGGGACAGCCCATTGTACCCACTAGAAGCCCACTATATGTGGAAGCCTGCCCAATGGGGGGGATGCGGGCCTTGCCCATGCCTACCAACGGTAGAAGCCTGCCAAGTGCAGATGCGGGTTGTCGATATCCAACTCAAGCAAGTGGACGGTTTCTATTTATACCCACTTGATGCATCATCAGTATCATTCATAGCATACGCTTTAATTATTTGCATTGTATTTCTGATTTTTATGCTTGTTTGTATTATTTTAATTGTACTGTGCACGAACCATGATGGGTTCACTCACTTTGGGCACTGCCACCACGGTTTATTGATGGAAAACCGCATGATGGATGGATTGAAGCAGAGATAGAACGACTCAAGAGCAAGAATATGAAGCCAAACCGTGGATGATCCACAGGATCAGTGGCCGTATTTAATCGAAGACGAGCTTACGTCGTTGGACCAGTAGAATAATTAAACAGGACATTTGTTTCCTATTATTATTTTATTTCTGCCTTAGAATGACTTTAAATTTAAATTTTGTTATATTTTTTGTTGAATGAAATTTCAAATGAGTGGATTCGATGATTCCTGTTTAGATGATTCCTGATGTGGTTTTGAATATATGATGATGGAAATTATAGGAAGACAATACAAACATGGATGAATGGATGCTAAAATTGGATGTGAACTTAGGATTCATTAAATTGTGCCTCTAAATAATTGTACGGAGAATGAATTAAGTACACTCGGTGTACGTGTCATGGGTTGAAATTCGAGTCTGAGGGTGCACACTCTGTATCCGAATTTCGGGGCATGACAAAACCCTAAAAATGGAATTGTATGTATGTTGGAATTGTATGGAATTGTATCTTTAATTCTCATATGGTGTTATTATTGTCGCTCACATGATTTTGTGTATGGATGATTACGTACTCATGCCTTGTTTGAATTTCCCATATGGTGTTGCTTCATAGTATGTATGATTCGTTACTCTTGAGCATATGATTCCTTAAGATGAAGGAAGTGCTTAACTTCCTCATAAACCCATATAACTCACATGCACTTTGTTTCATGATAATGATAGCTTGCTTGTTAGGAGTATCTGTTTTATATGATTGAGATGCATGAAAACATGATATTGATATGCTAGTTGCTACTCTGGTTAGTTGGCATGTTATAGATCACCACCGCACCCTTGGGTTGGTTAGGAATATGAGGAGAGACGGTAGTCCCATCGGTAGGACTATGTTAGGCTTGACCCGTGGGTTTGGGCAGGTGTGTATGGGTGGCAGTAGTTTGACTACATGGGTCCCTTGTGCCCGATGTTGCTCGTCACGTGCTCGCCTGACTCATACAGTCTAGCCTACTTACTGACCAACCTTGTTTGCTCACATATGTATGAAACCTGAAACACCCTACAATCGTTGTAACCCATTGCTAACAATTTGAAACCGATCCACTGCCTCGTGAGCCGGGTATGGTGGAATGAGATACTATATCCGAGCTGTCGGCCTACGCTGGGGTGACGCGTCTCCCCGCAGTGATCGCGAGCGATCCCTTTTTCTTAGTACTCCCCATGTGCTTGAAGTCGGGGATGGAGAACCCGACGAGAGAGGTTACTTTCGTTGACCGAGAGCCAGGTGCATGCAACTTTCATAAGATCCACGCCGTCCATCAGGTCACTGCCCCATGTCCGCCGTGGAAATAAAAAATCACGACGATCTAACACTCACCTAAGCTACACCATGGAAGCAGTTGAGATGGAACTCCCACAGTTAATTTCAAGTATGGGTCACGCTTGTGTTTTTAATGCCATCTAATCCATTAGGATGAAATAATTACCCAAGAATCACGATATTCCAAACTCAGGTGGGCCATACGACGTGAGATTACATGTTTTAGGTAAAAATTTATGGGGCCAGGCGCTTGAGCATTAAATCATCATGATTTTGGATCAAAGCCAGATAAAGGTGTGATGGACGGGGTGGACTGCATGCACATTAGGTCTTTCAAGCTGTCTTATCGTATTGAGTAAACTCTATTAGGCCCACGGGGAATGCATCTGGTCTATCTATGTCGTCCATCGTTTTTACATATTATTTTAGTGGTTGAGACCAAAATTTAAGTATACCCAAATATCAAGTGGACCATAGCATAGGAAAAAGTTGGAATAATGACTTCCACCGTTGAAACTTTTCTAAGGGCCACATTGATGTTTTATTCTCATCCAACCTGTTCATAACATCACACAGACATGGATGAAGGGAAAACAAAAATACAAGCTTGATCCAAAACTTCCATGGCTCCCAAGAAATTTTCAACAATAGATGTTCAATTCACATTGTTTCCTATGGTGTGATCCACTTGAGATTTGGATATACTTCATTTTTAGGATCAAACGCTAAAATTATCTGGTAATATGGATGGACGGAGTGGATAAAATACATAAATTATGGTGGACCCCACAGAGTTTACTCAGTAGGCTTACCGTAGTGAGTTGCTCAATACGCAATCCGCTTGCCTTAGTAACCACGGTAGGTACCGCGGCGAGGTACGCAGGCGTTTTCCACGATACGTCGAGTCAGATGGTCAGTTTCTTTCGCAGGTAGAGGTCCCCTCTAATCCGGATGTGGATTACGTGGTGTGTTGATGTGATGAGCGCTGTGGGGCCAACGTGATAATCGTATTTTATATCAATGCCGTCCATCCGTTTTTCCATCTCTTTTTAGGCCATAATTCCAAAAATTAAGTAGATTCGAAGTTCAAGTGGACCACGCCACAGGAAACAGTGGGGATAATGAGGCCCAACGTTGAAACCTTTCTAGGGCCCACCGTAATGTTTACTTGTCATCTAATCTGTTGATAAGGTAAACAGACCTAAATGAAGGGAAAACACAAAGATCGGCCTGGTTGAAAACTTTTATGCCCCCAAGAATTTTTAATATCGGACGTTCAATCACCACTTTTTCATGCGGTGTGGTACACTTGACCTTCTCATCTGCTTCATTTTTGAACTGATGACCTAAAATGTGCTGAAAAAAATGAATGGACGGCGTGGATATGAAAAGCATACATCCCAAGACATCGACACACCACTGCAGTGGGTCCGCCTGATCTGCGTCCCTCTAACCGTGAGCTGTATGGGCCATCATGATCCATGTGTTATATCTACTATGTCGGCCATGTTAGAACTTGATTTAAAAAAACTAAGTAAATTCAAAATTCAAGTGGGCCACACTTCAAGGAAACTTGATTTTAAAAAACGAAGTAAATTCAAATTTTTTAGTTTCCTGGGCTAAATTCATCTACAGATAGTGGCAGTTGAAAACATCCGTTCAGCTTAAGTTTCTTATGATTGCCAGTATACGGTAGATTCCACTGCATGGACGGTTCTGATCATTGGACCACTCAGCATGTGGGCCCGTGACTGGCTAGATCCTAAGTTCCATCGTTAGTCTCAACGGACCAAAGTTCTGGATTACCTAACACGGCCTACGTGCGTGTTATCCGGGAACCACGATGGGTTACTCCCTGGGGGAGAGGTTACTTTCGCTGACCGAGAGTCAGGTGCGTGCAACTTTCATAAGATCCACGCCGTCCATCAGGTCACTGCCCCATGTCCACCGTGGATATAAAAAATCACGGCGATCTAACACTCAGCTAGGCCACACCATGGAAGCAGTTGAGATGGAACTCCCACCGTTAATTTCACGTAGGGCTTACACTTGTGTTTTTAATGCCGTCCAAACCATTAGGATGAAATAATTACCCAAGAATCACGGTATTCCAAACTCAGGTGGGCCATACCACATGAGATTACATGTTTTAGGTAAAAATTTATGGGGGCCGGGCGCTTGAGCGTTAAATCATCATGATTTTGGATCAAAGTCAGACAAAGGCGTGATGGACGGGGTGGACTGCATGCACGTTAGGTCTTTCAAGCTGTCTTATCGTACTGAATAAACTCTGTTGGGCCATCAGGAATGTATCTGGTCTATCCATGCCGTCCATCCGTTTTTTATATTATTTTAGTTATTGTAGTGGTTGAGACCAAAATTTAATCATACCCAAATATCAAGTGGACCATTGTATAGGAAAAAGTTGGAATAATGACTACCACCGTTGAAACCTTTGTAAGAACTCACATTGATGTTTTTTTTTCTCATCCAACTTGTTTATAAGATCACACCGACATGAATAAAGGGAAAATAAAAATAGAAGCTTGATCCAAAACTTGCGTAGCTCCTGAGAAAATTTCAATAATAGATGTTCATGTTCACACTGTTTCCTATAGTGTGATCTACTTGAGATTTGAATATACTTCATTTTTAGGCTTAAATCCTAAAAACATCCCATATTGACAGAGTGGATAAAACACATGCGCACAACGTAGTGAGTTAGTCAGTACACAATCCGCTTCCCGCAACCGGAAGCGGATTGCCAACCGAGTAACTCCGTGCGGAGTAAACTTTAAATATAAAAAATTAATCATATCCAAAGATAAAGTGGATGACACCACCGGAAACGGTGTGAATTGAAGTCTACCGTTGAATAGTTATTGGGGCTAAATAAGTTTTAGATCAAAATATAATTCTTGTTTTTCTTTCATCTATGTTTTTGTGATCTTATGAACAGTTTGAATGACAAATAAACATCACTGGGGAGTTAGAAATGTTTCAATGGTGGAAATCAATACTTCGACTGTTTCCTTTAGTATGGTCTACTTGAGCTTTTGATATACTACTATTTTGGGCTCAACCCCTAAAATGATCCGGAAAAACGGATGGACGGTGTGGATAAACCACATGAATTCACAGTGGCCCAACAGAGTTTACTCAGTACGTTAAGAGCCTACTTAGAAACTCAGTACACAATCCGATTTCTTAGCAACCACGGTAGGTACCGCGGCGAGGTGCGCAGGCGTTTTCCACTATACGTCGAGTCAGATGGCCAGTTTCTTTCGCAGGTAGATGTCCCCTTTAATCCGGATGTGGATTAGGTGGTGTGTTGATGTGAAGAGTGCTGTGGGGCCTAACGTGATACTTTTGTTTTATATCAATGCCGTCCATCCGTTTTTCCATCCCTTTTTAGGGCATAATCCCAAAAATTAAGTAGATTCGAGTTCAAGTGGACCACGCCACACGAAACAGTGGGAATAATGAGGCCCAACGTTGAAACCTTTCTAGGGCCCACCGTAATGTTTACTTTTCATTTAATCTGTTGATAAGATAAAACAGACCTAAATGAAGGGAAACACAAAGATCATCCTGGTTGAAAACTTTTGTGGCCCCCAATAATTTTTAATATCAGACGTTCAATCACCACTTTTTCATGCGGTGTGGTCCACTTGACCTTCGCATCTGCTTCATTTTTGGACTGATGACCTAAAATGTGTTGAAAAAAATGGATGAACGGCGTGGATATGAAAAACATACATCCCAAGACATCGACACACCACTGCAGTGGGTCCACCTGATCCGCGTCTCTCTAACCGTGAGCTGTATGGGGCCATCATGATCTGTGTGTTATATCTACTATATCGGCCCAAGTTAGATCTTGATTTAAAAAAAGTAAGTAAATTCAAAATTCAAGTGGGCCACACTCCAAGGAAACAGTGGGAATTGAACGCACATCATTGAAACCTTCTCAGAGGACACAGAGGCTTCTGATCAGGCTTATATTTTTATTTTGCCTTCATCCAGATGGGAATCACTATATGAACGGGTTGGATGACATTTAAAGATCAAGGTGGGCCCCAGGAAGATTTCAACGGTGGGGTTTCCATCCCCACTGTTTATTATAGTTTGGCCCACTTGAGTTTTGGATGCTCATACCCTTAAAATGAGCTGGCGAAATGGATGGACGGACTACCCAGAGGATATAACAAACATATCAGGTGGGCCCCACGGTGCTTAGGGTTACAGACACGTCCATTTCAAAGGAACATCGTCAATACCTTTCAGTCAAAAATCAAAGCCTACTCTTTATGGAAACGGATTGGCTACGCCCCCTGCCACCAGCCAATGGCTGATGGTCGGTGCTCTGTGGGACCCACCATGATTTATGTGTTTCATCCATGCCTTCCATCTATTTTTACAGATCATTTTATGATATGAGACCAAAAATGAGTTATATCCAAATATCAAGTGGACCACATTAAAGGAAACAGTTTTGAATGAACGTTGACCATTTAAAAAATTTTGGGGGCCATAAAAGTTTTGGATCAATCTGATCTTAGTTTTTTCCCTTCACCTGGGTCTGTATGACCTAATCAACAGATTGGATTTCAAATAAAAAGTACAGTGGGCCTTAGGAAGATTTAAATGGTGGATATCCAATCAATATTGTTTTCTAGTGGTGTGGCCCACATGAGATTTATATCCATCTCAATTTCTTTTGAACCCCTAAAATGATCTGTAAAAATGGATGAACGGAATGGATGAAACATATACATCATGGTGGGTCCCACAGAACACCCAGCCACGGGGCTGGTGGCTGGGGAAGTAGTAAATCTGTTTCCGCTCTTTATCGCAATTCGCAAGTGGGACGTAGCTTTCCCGCCTCCACACCACGAGAAGCCTTTGAGGTGAGAAGGGACCATTGCTAATGACGTGGCATCTCATCACACCGTCCATGTAATGGACACGCGCCATCCTACAGCTCATCACGTGTTCACGTCAAGATTTTCCATATATACTGATAGGAATTTTCTTCTGGGCTATGATTAGGTGCCCCGTTAAGCGGGGGATGCGGATTCGGTGGATATGGGAAGTCGGTGGATCCGTGACTTCGGGGCCCACCGGGAAGTATGTGTTTTATATCCAAGCCGTTCATCCGTTTAGTTAGATCATTATAAGGCATCAGACCAAAAATAAAATACATTCAAATCTCAGGTGGGCCACATCGGAGGAAACGGTTGTGATTGGACGTTCTTAGGGCCCGAAACAGTTTTGGATCAAGCTGATAACTGCGTTTTCCATTCATTTAGGTTAAATGACCTTATTAATAGGTATGATGGCAAATAAACACTACAATGGTTCTTAGGAAGGTTTTAACGGTGGATATTCAATCACCACTGTTTCCCATGACGTAGTTTATCTGAGGCTCGGATTTGCTTCATTTTGGGCTGAGGCTTTAAAACAGATGGACAGTGGAATATAAAACATATACATCATGGTGGGTCCTGTTAGAAAATTTGGTTGAATACACCGAAAATCAGAAAAAAATAATTAAAATAATAGCAATTTCACTAGGCTGAATCACGTATAAAATACGCTGTCCTTAAAGCGTGATTCGTCCCCTTATCACTGCTGATGGGTTACAGACGAATTGCTTCCAGGATAAGACAAGCCTTATCTGGATCCGGGCATACAAAGCAATCACGATAGGTCCACTATGGAACAATTTAACGCAATAGATTTCTTCCATGATTTAGACGGTCGAGATGATCACAACGGAGCTATGGACCGTATTTGATCGATGGGAGAGATGATATTTTGAGATGATGAAATCGGATGGAATGGTCCAGTTTATATAGGCCTCGGGTTTTAGACCGTTCTTTGTGTGATATCAATGGTCCGAACGTTTGAAAACGTTTACGGCCGTTGTCCTTTAATTCCAGGACGTTTACGGTCATTAGATCGAAGATCTGACCGTTAGATCATCCCGGCCCGTCCGTTTCGGACCGTTTGACTTTCAAGGCAGAGAGCCGTTTGTAGAAACGGCTGGACGTTTCGGATTCAAGATCCGACCGTTCTCAGTCACCTATAAAAACCCAGGCTCATTTCAGATCCACACTGCCCTAAGGCTCTGACCAGACCCATCGCACTGGACCCATCGCACCGTCTCACGATGCGGAGGTGCGAAGTGCAAAGTGCGCCATCTAGCGCCACTCTGACCCACACCGCTCACCGCCCACGCCCGCCCACGCCCGTGCCCGTGCCGTGCTGCCGAGCCCGAGCATGCGCATATCAGCGTGCGTGCGTGCGTGTGTTCAGTCTTCGCCTTTGACCGAACACGCAACCTAAGTTTTATCTCCTCCAAAAAGCTCCAAGTAAGAATACCTTTCACAACATCTCATATAAACCACAAAAGTTTCTTTTACATTTCCGATGTGGGACAAAGCACACACACCGCACTTTTTAATTCAAAAAATTCAAAATACGTTTTGGCGGGAAAATCCCGAAATTTTGAAAATTCAAATTTTGTTTTTATTATTTGTTAAAAACCACTAATTTTTTTCAACAATCCCCCACTGGTTTTTTAAAATAATGAAAACTCTGTCAGAATAATAACAGTTATTATGCATAAAGAAAGATATCTTGCGATTTGAATCTTTCCTTAGTGTAAGCATCTTAAAGTTATTTCGAAATTCCTGGTTGCCGCAGCATTGAACCAGTTATTTCTATATGATATAACCGAAAATGCCACACACATAATAGCTCCTGCGTTAAGTGTTCCTTTATAATCTTGCTTAACACTTTTAATGGCCATGTGCTTATCCTGTTTCATGAACGATCCCGAGATAACTCTAAGTCTCATGAGAAGCGGCACCACTTCTACGTTCACATAGGTGAAATCCTTCCAGTGTTTCCGTTAAAACACTTGTCCTGTTTGACTGGACTTCATTAAGAGTTTAATACTCATCCCTCTCTTGTAACGGCCAGCACTTATCATTCTGGATGAGGTTTTTATCTTATTTAGTGCTGAAACTTTTCACTTATCAGTAAATTGTTGTTACCCATTAAACCCAATATTTAGAGATTTTCTAAATTAGGGTTGGGTTTCTTTCATGGTGAAACTTTGAGTAAAGAGTTTCAACCCCATCCCTCTAGATGTTGTCCTTACTTACTACCTCTCTCGTTAGAGGTTTAGTAAAAGGATCGCCAAGTTATTACTTGACTTTACATATGAGATCGCAATGATTCCATCTTGAATCAATTGCCTTACATAGTCATGTCTCAAACTTATGTGTCTGGACTTTCCATTATAGATACCGCTATAGGCTCTCGCTAGAGTGGCTTCACTATCACAATGAAGTGAAACAGCCGGTATAGGCTTCGATAGAAAGGGATTTCTAAAAGAAGATCCCTTAACCACTCGACCTCTTTTCTCCCAGTAATTTAAAGCTATGAACTCGATTCCATAGTTGAGTGCGTTATGCATGTTTGTTTCTTGGATCCCCAAGATACAGCTGCACCTCCTAGGGTGAATATCCACCCTGTAGTGGACTTGTTGTCCCCTGCACTCGATATCCAACTTGCATCGGTATATCCTTCCAATACTGCTGGAAATTCTGAGTAAAATAACCCTAGTTCTTTGGTTTCTTTAAGATAACCTAGAACTCTACTTATTGCTTTCCAGTGTTCAACACTGGGATTACTATGTAAACCTCGCTTTAGTTTACTCACTGGCGTATGCTATATCTACGGTCTTGTGCATTACATTGCATACATAAGACTGCCTATAGCACTAAGCATACTCTAGTTATGTGCAACCGCTCTTCCACTGAACTTAATACTTGGATCAAACGGGTCTTTGCCTCTTTAATATTCAAGTGATTAAACTTGTTTATTATTTTCTCAATATAATGAGACCGCATAATGCGAAACCCCACTATATTTTTTAACTTTGATACCTAATATGGTATCCACTTGTCCAAGATCCTTCATTTTGAAAATCGAAGAAAGAAACTTTTTGGTTTCAAGTTACACCTTCCATTTTATTACCGATTATTAACATATCATCTACATACAAGCATATGATTACTATATAATCATTACATACTTTTGAATATATGCATTTATCAGCAATATTATGTTCAAAACCATAAGACAGAACTTTAGAATCAAATTTATCATGCCACTTTTTTGGTGCTTGCTTTAACTCATACAAAGACTTAACTAGTCTACATACTTTTCTTTCATTTCCTGGTAGAACAAACCCTTCTGGTTGTTCCATGTAAACCTCCTCATCGTGATCACCATTCAGAATGTTTTCACGTCCATTTGATGGATATGAAGATGATGTATGGATGCTTAGAGCGAATAAGATCCTAATCGATGTTATTCGAGACTCTTTGGAGAGTAAGTGTCAAAATAATCGATTCCTTCTTTCTGTCGGAAACCCTTAGCAACTAATCTTGCCTTAAAAGTTTGAATTGTACCATCAGTGTGATATTTCTTCTTAAATACCCATTTACAACCTATTGGTTTGGAACCTGGTGGTAGATTTACCAATTCCCATGTTTGGTTAGATATTATGGAATCCATTTCATCATTAATAACTTCTTTCCAAAAAGCGGAGTCTCTTGAAGACATAGCTTCACTAAAGGTTTTAGGTTCATCTTCTATAGTTAAAACCATAGGTATTTTCCTAATCACCTTCTCTCTATCACCCTCTACTAGATGAAAGGAGAGTCGTTGAGAATCTATTTGATCAGGATCAAGACTCTTTTCTACTCTCGCTCTTTGACTCCTACGAGGTTCACTAGGAACTGTCTCTTCTATTAGTGTTTCTTTTATTATTCTATTAGGAGATTGAATCTCAGATTCTTTTCCTCTATGAATACGAATTCTCAAAGAACTCTACATCTCTAGACTCTATAATTACATTGGTGTCTAAGTCTAGAAGTCTATAGGCCTTACTATGTTGTGCATATCCTACAAGGACGCACTTGATAGCTCTTGGTCCTAACTTAGTTCTTTTGGGTTACGGAGTTCTCAACGGTATGCAAAGACACCCCCACACTCTAAGATACCCTATGTTTGGTTTTCTTCCTTTCCATATTTCATATGGAGAGGTCTTGGTTTTCTTAGATGGAATTACATTTAAAACATGACACGCGGCTAATGATGCTTCTCCCCATAGGTTTAATGGTAACGTGCTTGTATTAGCATTGAGTTGACCATTTCTACTAAGGTCCTATTTTTCTTTCCGCTACACCATTTTGTTGTGGTGTATAAGGGGTCAAGTGTACTGTTGATGAATTATGCCGTGTTCTTCACAATAGTTAGAAAATTCATTAGAGAAATATTCTCCACCTCGATCACTACGAAGGATTTTAACATTTTTATCTAATTGATTTTCTACTTCAGATTTATAGATCTTGAATGCATTAAATGCTTCATCTTTCGATTTTAACAGATATACATACACATATCTTGAACAATCATCTATAAACGTTATAAAATACCTTTTACCTCCACGGGTAAGAACGCCATTTAGTTCACATATGTCAGTATGCACTAGATCTAAAATTTGAGACGATCTCTCAACGCTAGGGAATGGTTTCTTGATTATTTTAGACCTTATGCATACTTCACATTTATCTTTGTCACTATCGTTATATGATATTAAGCCGTTCTTAGCCATGAGTTTTAAGGTACTGTAGCCAATATGGGCTAGTCTACCATGCCATAGCGTTACAGACTCAACCACGTAAGCAGAAGAATTCTTTTCATTCAAAGATAATTTGATCATCCCATTACAAGCATATCCCTTACCCACAAAGTTCCCATTCTTGGACAAGATCAACTTGCATGATTCAAACACAACCCTAATCCCGGGTTTGCTTAAGAGATCCCCCGAGACAAGATTCCTCCTTATGTCCGGGACATGCGATGACGTTGGTCGAATACCTTTTTTCCGAGAGGTAAAGATTAATTCCACGGTTCCTTTGCTCGAACTTTCGATCGTCCTTCATTTCCCATTTGAACCTCTTGACCATTGGTCTCGTCTTCATAGGTTTTAAAAGAAGATCGATCGTTGCATACATGGACTGTGTGGCACTGTATCATACCACCAACCAGAATTTTCTCTTGAACTAGGTTCACTTGTGACCATTGCTACGATTTCATCGTCTCTTGCATTAGCCTCTTTCTTAGGCTTTTTTCGGTCCCTACTGAGACTCGGGCGAAATGTCTTTGGCTTGACACATAGCAAGCTCCCTTAGGTTTGCTGTTTTTCTTCTTTTGGGTTTTCTTGAATTTCCTTGATCTTTGTTAGGTTTAAGGAATCTGCTTTCTCATAGGAATTATTTTGAAATGGCCGTTCTCTGCGTTAACCTTGGATGAGGATGCACCATTAACGTCATCCTTTTTGTCTCTATTTGAGATTCTTCTTCTATACGAAGATGCTTCTGATTTGTTCTAGGGTGAACTCTTGGATTTATGCGTAGCTAGCTTTCTTCCCATCTTTCCATTTCTGAGGCAATTTTGCGATTATAGCTCCAACTTGAAAGGATTCAGGAAGATCGATTTTTATGGCTTTTATTTTATTTACAATAAGTCAATTCTTGAATTTGGGCAAGGCGATGGAGATTGTCTACCATCGTAAAGTCAAAATACCGGCAATTAGAAACTTCGTGTACCTTCCTCTTCACCTTGTATTTGTATTCCAGAGCGCTCCATATTTCTTTCGCTGATGTGGTCCCCGTGTACAAATCGTACAATCGATCAGAGAGAGCATTAAGGATGTGGCCACGACACAGCAGTTCATCTTCCTGGCGTTTGATCCTAGCAGCCACTTGTTCTGGAGTGTCTGTTTCCTTTGCTTCAGGCAGAGGCTGGAGAGTCGGGTCCAGGATGTAGAAGATCTTCAGAGCGGTCAGCAGGAATTTCAGTTTGTCCTGCCATCTAGTGAAATTTGAACCATCGAATCGGTCCAATCGGATCAGATCCTGGTTCATCAGTTTGACTGATGCAACACTTTCGGTGTCCATGGAATCACGCTTTAAGATTGTTAGAAAATTTGGTTGAATACACCGAAAATCAGAAAAAAATAATTAAAATAATAGCAATTTCACTAGGCTGAATCACGTATAAAATACGCTGTCCTTAAAGCGTGATTCGTCCCCTTATCACTGCTGATGGGTTACAGACGAATTGCTTCCAGGATAAGACAAGCCTTATCTCGGATCCAAATAAGTCAAAACAATCACGATAGGTCCACTATGGAACAATTTAACGCAATAGATTTCTTCTGACAGATTTAGACGGTCGAGATGATCACAGTGTTCTTTAGGAGCTATGGACTGTATTTGATCTGATGGGAGAGATGATATTTTTGAGATGATGAAATCGGACTGGAATGGTCCAGTTTATATAGGCCTCGTGGTTTTAGACCCGTTCTGTGTGATATCAATGGTCCAGAACGTTTGAAAACGTTTCGGCCGTTGTCCTTTAATTCCAGACGTTTCTGGTCATTAGATCAGAAGATCTGACCGTTAGATCATCCTGGCCCGTCCGTTTTCGGACCGTTTGGCTTTCAAGGCAGAGAGCCGTTTGTAGAAACGGCTGGACGTTTCGGATTCAAGATCCGACCGTTCTCAGTCACCTATAAAAACCCAGGCTCATTTCAGATCCACACTGCCCTAAGGCTCTGACCAGACCCATCGCACTGGACCCATCGCACCGCGATCGCACCGTCTCACGATGCGGACGTGCGAAGTGCAAAGTGCGCCATCTAGCGCCACTACAGCCACACTGCCTCACTGCCCACGCCCTCGCCCTCGCCCACGCCCGTGCCCGTGCCCGTGCCCGAGCCCGAGCGCGCGCGCGCGTGCGTGTGTTCCAGTGCTTCGCACTGGAACACGCAACCTAAGTTTTATCTCCTCCAAAAAATTCCAAGTAAGAATACCTTTCACAACATCTCATATAAACCACAAAAGTTTCTTTTACATTTCCGATGTGGGACAAAGCACACACACCGCACTTTTTAATTCAAAATACGTTTTGGCGGGAAAATCCTGAAATTTTGAAAATTCGAATTTTGTTTTTATTATTTGTTAAAAACCACTAATTTTTTTCAACAGGTCCCACGGTCATGACCCGCCAACCCGTGCTGCGGTGACATGATAAGGTTATGTGAGCCCCACGATGATATATGTACCATATCGACTACCTTCATCCATTTTAGAATATGAACCCAAAAATATCACTCATCCAAACCTCAAGTGGACAACCACGTAAAGCAATGAGAATTGACCATCACATAAAGCAATGAGAATTGAATACCTACCATTTGAAACCCCGTCACAAAAGTTTTGGATGAAGTTGATACTTGTGTTTTTCCTTCAATCAAGCATGCATGACCTTATGAACAAAAGGTCGTATGGCATATAAGTGTTAGGGAGGCTCGTATTTAGTAAAAATTTCATCCAATTTATTCCACTTTTTAAAGATGGCTTGATATGGCTATGGGAAGATTTTCCTAACCCCTAATCTGATTTTGGTTTGTTTCCAGCACAGATCAGTTAGATGAAGTTAGTATACGGATACAAGATGAGTTATTAAGATATACTCGAGTCTATTGAGCGGAGAATCGTGGAGATCTACTCTTCAGTTGTTGATGGGTGTTTTCATTTTGATGGCCTTAGCCCGCCACCACCGTCTAACATAAACTGATAAAGACTCGTTATTCTTTTGTCTTAAAGCAATGAGATCTGCCCTTTTGGGTGTTATATATATTTAGGTTACACAGAAACTGATGAATGAATGCTTGGGACATGTCTTTCAAAGTCCTGGCTTTGTGATGATCAAGCGAAGTGTACCAATTAAGCGTGTCACCTCTTAGGGACTTTTGGAATAATTGAATCGGAATTATTTCATTTCATGCCACGGCATTGAGTTTACTGCAAAAGGCTTTTAGATAGGCGATGGGACATCTCGCACCTTCGTACCTTTGGAACTTGAAAATTTTAAAGTAGATAGGTAATATGGCATCAGGGAAGGAACAAAGTTCCCTAAATCGGGTGAATGGAAATTTCACCCCATGTTACTTAAGGAGGTCATTTCTCATAGCCCTCAGCTGATCATCGAAATGCCTTAGGAGTTCATCGATTTCAGATGATTGATGGATGGGGACCATGACCCTTAAGGACCTCAAGCGAATTTCTCTTCATAACGATTAGCCTCTTCTTGGTATTGGTTGTTCTGGATAGGGAGATTTTGCTGGTGGGGTACTGACAGATGAGGGGATTAGAATGGATTTCCTGCTACAGGGTGAGCATGCCGATCTGAATATGTGGGTGCATAAAGCGAAGGTTGAGCTGGATTGGATTGCATATGTGATTTTCTGAACTGAAATTGGACAACGCTTCCAGTAGGGGGAGGTAGTTAGAATTGATTAGACTGAGACTGACCAGAGTACATTTATTAAAGCACTTGTTGGCCCCCACTTGGCTGCGGATGTGTAGGAATTGGGGCTACCGTAGGGTATGGAAAGTGGACCCAGTTTCCCTTTGAAGGGATAGGTGGGATCTGAAAGGTTTATGTGGGTGGCAAGCGGCTGTGCGTTGTGAATGGATTGTGGTGCTCCAACGGGTAATCAGATTTTCTATCATGTTCATGCTAGAAGTTAGATTGGCTATCCCTAGACCTGTTAGGGGGTGGAAGGTTTGTTGTATAGCTGAATCAGGATTGGGATATGACAAATCTCCCTGAATCGACATGTTGGCTTGCGCACAGGTTCAGATGATATCGTGATAGGCTTGCTTTCTAGGACCACATACCCCTAGTTGTTTTCTAAGTGCAATGATTGCAAGGTGATTTGGCTCTTTCAGATGAACGGGTTCAAAATGTTTCTTTTCTTTTCTCTTCCCCTTCTCTCTCATCTTTCCATTTTTTTAGCGAAAGAGATTGAATACAGAATAGTATCAGGGAGCAACTCCGGGTTAAAATGGTTATAAAAAGAGGAAAGAAAAGGAAAGCTTGTAGGATTTTGCAGAGCTTATGATTGTCGATGATTAGGTCAGGTCAGATGCTTTTACCTTCGTTTCTGGCTCTCCCTTCCTATACTTTTCTATATTTCTTTGCCTTTAACCCTCTCTTATTCTTTTGTCTTTCTCACTCTTAAAAAAACAAAAGTACGAAAATGTAGGAATATAAAGACAAGAATGTAAAAGATGACCAGTACAAGATTGAAATACTAGATGCTTGCAGGGAAGGTAAATGGGACTCGTATGAGACTAGAATATAGAATGATTCTTGGAAAGTAAAATGCTGGATGCTCGCAGGAATTTAAAGAGGATCGGTAAAAGATCGGAATACTGGATGATTATTGGAAAGTAAATTGAACTTAGCAAAATTAGACTTTTTTAGATACGCCACTCGGACTAGCAACTTGATGAAGCATGAATGATCCTTAAGAGCTAACCCTAAAACCTCAGTCATTTCCAAGCTTAAACCAAACCCTAGTTGAACCCAAGCCATTATCTAAGCCAAGCCAGACTCAAGCCACTACCTAAGCCGAGCCATACCCAAGCCCTTTCCATGCCAAACCCCAAAACCCAAGCCTTAAGCCACTCTTCAGGCACTAACGAGCCAGCTGACTAAATGTCAGAGGTGAACAGTGAACGGTAGTAATCTGATTACCACCTAACCTTGGAGTTCCTACTATTTACCATTTTACTAAGCTCTTTAACCCAAAAGAAAGTGTCATATGACATCTCCCTTCCCTTCACCAATCCTAGGCTATCACATCATCATTTACCATTCATAATCCCTAGAATTATATATATATATAAAAATCATCCTAATGGGCTATAAATACCCCCATTCTCTTTTCATTTCACACCAACAAAAACCAAGCAACTCTCACCAAGAGAAGGAAAGATAGATAGAGAGTAAGTGAGTGAGAGTGAGAGGGAGTGCTTGAGCTCTCAAGCTCTCATCTTCTTCAACCCCTTCTAGCCTCTCCAACCCTCTCTTACCCCCCTCGTCCCACTTAAATCAACCCCTTCCAACTATGGTGTACCCAAACCTCCAAGCCATTTCAAGTGCAAGCCAAAGATCGTGTCATCATCATTAGCATTCATACTTCGTCAATCGCATCATTACTTCCATTCTCAATCTCCCCACTTCTCTAGGTTACTATTGAACATATGCTCTGTGACTTGCCAGAACTCTGGATCCTGTCACATCATAAACTTATAGTAGCCTAGTCCTCTTACATAACATGCTGTATCATCACATCTCTTCTTAAATCACATTCCTAGATATTCTTTGGACGTATGCTTTGTGGCTTGCTGGAATTTCGGACCTTACTACGTTAGAAATTCAAGTTTTCCTAGTCTCATTTTAATACTTTGCATCTTATCATTTATCTTCTTAAGATCAAATTACACATGAAGTTGAGACTGTATACCCGTATGGGCAGAGAACCCTATCTGTAATTGAATTTCCTTACACAAAATCTCAGGTCACAGATCATGAGTCAACTTAAAGCAAGAGAGTCTCTGAATTCTCTGGCTTTTACAGATTTTGCAGGTTCTAGCCAAATGTGGGATTTTGAGCTAATTGGCTAGTGGTAACTCCAAGTCTACTACATCATCAATCCAAGCCAGCTTATACAACATCAAAACAAAGATAGAAAACAAGGGCACCGATTTTTAGCGTTCACAGAATGACGACTCCACTGGCAATTTTATTAGTCGACGCTAGCTGAGACCCGACTCGAAAAAGTGTGGTAATCTAATCTTAAAGGATATTCTACATACGAACATTTGCATTCATAAAAAAGAACATTGATCTTTGGTTTGCACTTAGTTAGGCATCCACTTCCTCCATGGTGACCAGGTCTCGTGCAGCTATGGCAAGTCAAGAAGAAGAAATAATAGCCTCGCCAACTCTCGAGGCACCAGAGTCAGCACCTTTAGCAAATCCAGCAAATCCGGCAAATTCGGCAAACATTGTAACCAAGAATAAGGTAGCCTAAAATCTCAAGTCAATGCAAGAATTACTACTCCGCCTCATGTTATGGATCATACCAAGCATGCTGACACTACAACTTAGTGCTTGTAACAACTCAATTTCATAGCTCCCTCTCACTTTTTTCCTTCCTCCAACAGAAAATTCTATTTTATCTTTTCCTTTGGGGTCTGCAACAGATCTCTAACATCTTTTCATTTGGGGTCAACACATTTTCCCATAGGTGGGAACGTTAACCAAATTCTAGCATAGGCTCCCCTTCACGGAAGCCACAAACAAGAATTGGTGGATGCCCATAAAGGGGGCCAATTTTGAGTCTAGCATACTCCCCTTAACGGGAGTAATAAACAGGATTTGGTAGATGCCCCAGGCGGGAGCCATTTTTAAGTTCCACACCCTCCTCCGTAAGGAAGTGATATGTTCAATTCCAACCGCCTCCCACTACCGTGAGCCCAGTCTCTTTCCAGCAATTGCCCCTCATGGGAGTCATAGGGTCACGAGATAAATCCTTATGATGAAGAAGCGGCACAAGCCATGACGCAAGGGGCAAGACCCCGTCAAACAAGCCGATCTGAAATTGAGGATGTCACGCCCTGAAAATTGGGGGTCGTGCATACACTCGACTCCCAAGTTCCCGGGTATCGCTTATAACCAATTTTACTGTTTTATGTTTAATCAGGTTTAAAGAGCAGTATGGAATTACTTGAAACATGAATCACAATCACAACTAGTCTACTGAAATGGAAGTGGCTAAATGTATACAAGTCCAAAATAATATTAATGGGTCACACAAGGCGTCGCCCAGCAAAAATACAAAAGAATGATACGTCCAAAAGAATAGTGCGTTGAGTCTACCACTTAATAATCCAAAATTCGTCTGCTAAATCTATGGTGAACTGCCTATCATCTGGAAGTAGGGCAGTTGATCCTCCTCTTCGATGCTTGCGCCGCACGGCTCATCGAACTCAGCATCACCTGCAGCTACTGAAGAGTTTGGTTGTTTATTTTAAAACACCATCCCATTGGAAATGACTAATCAACTCAGTGAGTACTATTAGCCTTAAGTTACAACAAGTATTAATTCTATGATGAATTAATGAAAGCCAAATGTTCATGAATTCCTAACTAATCTTGTTAATGCATATGCATGAATATGATATGATGCATGACCTTGCAACTACACTCCCTCGAGCGACTTCGTCTAACGATCACGCATGTCTAACACTCCCCTATTGCGACCTCAACTGTTGAGTCGCCAACCTAACTAGTGCGATGTGATCGTGACAGTGTTAGTCGAGTTTTTAATTAATTCTGTTTATCCAGTAAATTGGAGAAACTAGTACACCCCACGTATCATTGCCCTCAACTGGTTGTGAGGCCAAGGCCCCTAAATGTGTGAGGCTAGGACCTTACAATCCTTGATCCCATTAGGTTCCTCATCTCCGATTCAAGCACATGGGGAGTGCTAAGAAGAGGGATAGCTCGCGGTCACTACGGGGAGGCTCGTCACCCCAGCTTAGGCCGACAACTCAGACACAGTGTCCCATTCCACCATGCCCAGCTCTCGAGTTAGTAGATCGGTTTCAAATGGTTATCAATAGGCTTCAGTGGTTGAAGGATGTTCCAGGTTCTATACAGGTGTGAGCAGACATGGTTAATGAACATGGTTGGTCAATAAGTGAACTAGACCATGCGAGTATGTGACGTACGACATCGAGTACAAGTGACCCATGTAGTCCAACTACTGTCGCCCATTCGTATCTGCCCAAATTCGTTGGTTTAGCCACAGGATGGTCCTACCAACAGGACCACCTTCTCTCACCTTAGTTTCCTGACCAACCTAGGGACTTGATGGTATTCAATAACACTTCAACAAATCAGAATTCATCATCTAACATAAGTGACGTCATGCACTCATACATCAAACAAAAAAATTCATATTTTTCTATAAATGCAATTACTAACAATATTACAAAATAAATGTGTATGTGTATTGTGCGGGGTTAGTGAAGAGGCCAAAAATTATATATATCTCATAGCACAAAATCCACAAGGGTTAATGTATCAGACATGCTATAAAAGAATCAATTAAGAGATGAACATGCAATCACCAAATTCATGCCTAATCATGTTGGGGAACAACAAACATTACATAGTCATTTCATGTCAATTGGGGGGATCTAAAATGTAAGGTCTTGCCTAGGTTCTCTCTAGATTATTCAAGTACATCACCCAAACATTTATAATCATTAGATTCATACTAAAATTGGTGCTAGGCCACCTAAGAATAATAGTTCGCACCTATGAATTGTTGAGATCTTAGGAAACGACCTAGAAGTGTCGAACTCGGGGTCGATTAGTCGGAATCCTGAGGCAATGCATTTTGCATGTTAGGATTTCATGCAAATCCTCTCTCAACATAAGGGGTTTCTAAAAAGATGAGAGATTACTTATCCAATCGGTGGAGAGTGGTTCTTGCGGTTGTGGGTGAGGGATTTCTTGAGGAAGAGGTAAGGAGTTGCAAGACTCCAACTCCCTTGGGCCCCAACTTCAATTATGACCCACCTTCTCTCCCTCGCTCTCTCACACCTTTCTTTCTCTCTTCTCTCTTTACTCTCTCCTCTCTCTTTTATTGTTGGAGTAGTGGTGGGAGTGTGTGAGAAAGAGCCTTAGGGCTTTATTTCCTAGGTTTGGGCCAATTGGCCTTAAGTTTTAACAATTTCCTTCAATGGCCCTATGTAGGCCCTTTTTAGCTTTGGGGTAGCCCTGTCACCCCTCTGGCCACCAAATTTGGTGTGTAGGTGTCTCATGGCCCGATGAAGGGCTGTGCAAAATTTGAAGACAAATGGATGCGGGGTTTTATCGTACGGTTCCGATCTTTAAATGGCCTTGTGGGGTCCATTTTAGCTATTGGGGAGTTCTGATGGCCCCCTGGCTATGAAATATATAGGATAGGTGTTCCATAGTCCAATAAAGGGCCGTGTAAAATTTAAAGGCAAACGGATGGGAGGTTTTATCGTACGAGTTCGATTTGTGATCAACGGACACCGTTTCACGATCGAGTTCCAGATTTTGTGGATGGGCGTAGAAAAATACTTTAGGCATTCACCATAAATGTAGAAGAGATCCGACGGCTGCAAAGCCTAATATCTCAATTTCATTTAAAAGTGCCAGATTTAAGTTCTAGCCTTTGGGTTAAGGCTGGGGCAAGTTGCGCTCGGCAAGTGCCATTAGGACAGCGCAGATAATTAATTTTTAGGCCTCTATTGAGTCCGTGGTCCACAATGGACCATAAGCCCAGTGAGATCTACAGCTTTCCCAAATTTTAGATTTTTCTGACCTTCCTTGGCCGTTGCACGGCCCGCACAGGCTATTGCTAAGTACAAATAGGTTATTTGGCTTGACGACCCGCACTTGACTCGAACCCAACCAGACTGGTCTGCCTTAATGGGATAACCTAGGTTAATTTGTTGGTGGTACCCCTCACACGAGCAGTTTAGCGAACGGTTCTGCGGCAAATCCTACGTGGACGCCTCAGGACACTGTTCTGGTTGAACAGGGCGTTACAGAGGAGCTGCGTGAACAACTCCAATTAGTGTAAAGTTAGCTACAAAGGCAGCAAGAAGTGGATTATCCATCCACCAAATTCAGGGACTTGTGACCATTTCCAGATGCCAGGGTGCCTCAAAATTTTGAGGTACAAAAGTTTAAGAGATATGATAGTAACGGATGCCCCACAACACATCTAAAGGCATTTTGTGGGGAACTTAATGCAATAGCAGGGAATGATGGAGCGTTGATACGTCTCTTTCAAAAATCTTTGAAGGGTGATGCCTTGGATTGGTATACATCGCTCAACGACCACCAAATTCGAACTTGGGAACAACTTTCCTAGGCTTTCATTGATCGATTTTCTTACAATTTGAATATGACACCAAGGAGAGCAGACTTGTCTAGCTTGAGACAGAAAAGTGACGAATCATTATCTGCATATGTTGGGCATTAGCGGGACATGGCCACTAGAATGAGAAATCCCATTGACGAGGAGGAATAAATTTTCATGATCATCCACTCAGCACACTCGAGTATTTTTGGATACTTAATCTTGCATTTATATGCAAATTTCTCCCAACTTATCTGCGTTGGGGAACAGGTAGAAGTCGAAATAAGGGCTAGGATGATCTCCCCTTGGCCTCATTTGGCTTCACCGGTAAAACGGAACAAGATTGATGGAAAACCCATTGGATACGAGAATGAGAATGCTAATGTCCCCGTACAATGCACTACAGAGGTAAATAATATCATTGCTTTTGCCCAAGGCAATCGATATGCTCCCCGATAAGAGCATCAACAATAGTAGCAATATAATCCACAACAACCCTAACAGGGATATCAGCCACGACCACCCTAACAACAGTAGCAACAACTAAGGGGGAATGCACAACATCCCTATCAAAATCGATGGGTGATGTTGGCCAGGCAGTTTAGTCCACTAGTACAAACATACATCCAAATCATGGTAATGCTGGTGCAAAAACAACTTCTCACGCGACTCCAACCCAGGCCTCTACCAAATCCCTTGCCACCCAATTACAACGAGAATGAATACCGTGTATATCATCAATCTCGAGGCCACTCCAGGATCGTTATTTCACTTTGAAGCATGTAGTTCAGAATTTGATTCACAGTCAGAAGATTATGATCATCCCCAAGTCGACGTTGCGTCTCAGGCTAACATCCTCCAAAATTCCCTACCACAACATCAGGTAGGACTTTCCTCGCCAGGCACCTTGTAAGGCCCTGAATTTTAGGGGTCGAGTAAGACCTGACTCCTAAATTTTTGAGTATCACTTATGCCTTATGAAAGCGAATGATTTGGGTTCATTTAGTTGGTGCATGAACATTTAAGGAATTAAGTGAATCATGTAAGAATGAGAAAGTAAACATAACTTAAACCTCAAAAGTCGACTAGCAAAAGGATGTGCATTCGATCAGCTCATGGGACAGCATCCCTGTAAAAATACATATAGTCCAAAAATATACAAAATGTCCCTGCCCTGCGACTCCATCGCTATCCCTAGGGCAAACTATAGAGACCCGCCCAGGAGCTAGAAATACGAGAGCTCTCCTCTGAGTCTATGGATGCCTCGTCTAGCGCGTCGGACTCTGTGATACCTGCATCTAAGATAGGGTCTGGTTAGTGTTTTAAAACATTATCTCAGAATGGGAGTGAGTGATTAACTCAGCTGTTCCATTAACGTCAAGTTACACAACTTATCAAATTCATATGCACAATTAATGAAAAATAATTTAAGCATACAGTTCCTAGATATTTTTGTTAATGCACATGCATGCTATTATGATATAATGCATGCCCTTGCCATCCAACACTCCCTCATAGCGACTTCATCTTTACATTCGCAAATGACCAACACTCCCTCATCATGCGACCTCAACTGCCGAATTGCCACATCTAACTAATTCATTGTGACAATGGTCATGTTAGTTGGGTGTTTAGTTAAGTCCGTTCGTCCAACAAGATTGAGGAAACTAAGGCACTCCCATGAAATCAAGGCCCCAAATTCGATCGTAAGGCCCAGGCTACCGTAGTGGCCTTTGCCTGCGATCCTCGATCCGTCTAGGTTCGTTACTCCCAGTTGAACTCATACGAAAGACGAGTTTGTATACTGGATTGCTTGTGGTCACTACGGGGAGGTTCGTCACCCTAGTGTAGGCCGACAACTTGAATATAGTGTCTTATACCACCATGCCCGTCTCTCGAGACTTGTAGATCGTATCATAAGCGGTTGTAAGTAGGCGTTGCAGGGGCGTGAGGTGTTCCGAGTTCAGATAGTGTGATCATATATGGTGAACATACATGGTTGTCCAACTAGTTGACTAATTCAGCTGACTCAGGCGAACTACAGTGCAACCGGCACTGGGTGCAAGCATCCCGTGTAGTCTAACTATTGTCGGTTGTTCGTTTTTGGCCTGGATCGGTCGGATTGGCCCAGGGCAGCCGATCTAGTAAGGCTACCCTTGTGAATTTTTTCGATTTGCTAGCTAACCCAATTAACCAATAGACTAACATTCTATAGCATGCTGCAAACAATTCTATTCAGGAATAAACAACCAAACTCATCAGTATTTCAAGATATTCTAGCTATATAACATCCTGGATTTTCACTGTTTTCGATTCTAAAAATCCTTGAAAATTTTTTGTGTAATTAACTTATAATGTCACTTACTAACCATTAGCACTCAATGTTAGTTTATACACGGGTGGAATCAGTAAAGAACCGCACAAGTTCGTTTAATCAACCGTAGGAAGTCGACGAATCCGCCTGATCATTTAAACAACAAGTTTAACCCCATGATTACTTACATAGGGCCCAAATCTAACCGACCCATTGCTAAGAAATCAAGACAATCATAACTAAATTAAAGATCTAACCGAAGCTGAGACAGATCAGGCCCAGATCTTGACTAATAGACCAAATCAACCCCGTTACTCTTTTAACATAAAACTGACGGTTTAGAGTAATCATGACAAAATCTCCACTTTCACTAGTTATAAATAGGTCACATTATGAATATAGTTAATCCAAACCCTAATCATTACCCACGAGAAATCTCAATACCTAATTCATTTCATAAATGCCCCAATTTTCCAAACAAGCTCTAGACCACTCGTTAGTGGCCACTAGTACCAAAACTATAAAATAATGTCCGTCTTACTGGGCTTGATGTCCATCGCGGGAGTTGGACTTGGTTACTGTCTAGAACCACTCAACTTGAGCTAAAAGACGACTGCATGAGAAGTGCAAATACCCTAAGGGAAGAAGTTGAAACTTAAGTGAATTTGGTCGTCCACTCTTATGCAAAGTTGAAGATTTCGAACCGTCGGTTTACGACTAAACTTCACACGTGGAGTAAGGATATTTTCCTGCTCATATATGTATAGCCACGGTCCCGATCGACCATCGGTGATCGTTGAACAAACTTCTCATCATATCTGTCGATCGGTGCATCCAAATGGCGGGCCGAACATGTCCATACGTAGATCATCATTAGGGTTAACTATCCTACGATGTATATTAATATGTACACCCCATAGTGGGCCCTAGAGGCTAAAAAAACCCTCCCATAATGTTAGTATAGTAAAAACCCAACACTTGGGGCCACTTGCACTAAATCTGGCATTATAAAAGGGGTTTCTTTTGGGCACCCCTCTCCCCATACGAATTTGCCCTAGAGAAAGGGAGGAGAGAAGAGAGAAAAGGGAGAAAGAAGAAAGGAAGAAGAGAGGAAGGGAGAGTGAAGAAGGGAGAGAAAGTGGGTCATAGTTAAAATGGGGCCCAAAGAAGCTTGGAACCTTAGAGAAATACCTTTCCCTTTTCCATATCCACAACTACAAGCCACTTCCATCCGATTGGGGAGGTAAGTACCCATCCTTTTTGTAATTTTTGGGATTGAGCTAGGAAATGCATATAATCATAACATACAAGTTTATTTGGCTCAGGATATCTACTAATCGATTCCGAGTTCGGCATTTTTAGGTCATTTCCAAGATCTCAACGAACCATAGGTGCGAACTATTATTCTTAGGTGGCCTAACACCAATTTTAGTATGAGTTTAATGATTTTGATTGCTTAGATGATGTATTTGGGGAATATAGAGAAAACTTAGGAAAGACCTTACCCTTGATCCCTCCACCAACATGGATTAGCTATGGAATGTTTGTTGTAGTCTCTCACATGATTGGGTATAGACTTGATGTTTGCATGTTCATGTCTTGTTGATTCGTTCATGATGTTACCTCATAGCTTGTGTGATTTATTAACCCTTGTACATTTTATTCCTATGATATATATGAAATGCTTAGTTTCCTCACTAACCCACACAACACACATGCACCCTTATTTCACAACATTATTAGCTTTGCTTGTTAGAAAAATTCGAATTGTATGTTAGGAAATTATGAAAACAGGATATTGTATATGTTAGTTGATAGCCCTGTTAGTTGGCATGCTACCCATACCATCAAACCCTTGGGTTGGTCAAGAATATAAGGAGAGTTAAGGTGGTCCCGTTGGCAGGACTATCCTGAGGTTAAACCCATGGATTTGGGCGGGTGTGTGTGGGTGACAGTAGTTAGACTACATGGGTAGCTCGTACCTGATGTTGTCTGTCACGTGCTTGCCTGAACTCGTGCGGTCTAGTCTACTTACTGACCAACCTTGTTTGTTAACCCCGTCTACTCTCCTATGTATGGAACCTGGGACACCTTTCAACTGTTGCTGCCCATTAATAACCGATTGAGGCCGATCCACTAACTCGTGAGCCAGACATGGTGGAATGGTACATTGTGCCCAAGCTGTCGGCCTACGCTGGGGTGACGAGCCTCCCTTTTCTTAGCACTTCCCATGTACTTGAAGTCGGGGATGGAGAACCCAATGAGATCAAGGATTGCGAAGCCCTGGCCTCGCCCGTTGAGGGGCCTAAGCGTCGCAACCAGTTGAGGGCATTGATACGTGGGGTGTATTAGTTTCTCCAACCTGCTGGATGAATGAAACTAACTAAGAACTCGGCTAACATTATCATCGCATCGCACTAGCTAGGTTGGTGACTCGGCAGTCGAGATCGCAATGAAGAGCGTTGTTCATATGTGATTGTTAGACGGAGTCGCTTGAGGGAGTGTTGTGGCGAGGGCATACATCATATCATCTATCATGCATATGCATTAATAAGATTAGTCGGGTGTTTATGAATGATTACCTTTCATTAAGTTCATAATATAATTGATGCTTATTTAACTTAAGACTATTAACACCCACTGAGTTGATCACCCACTCCTACTCTGGGATGGTATTTTAAAACACCAACCAGACTCTCCCGTAGATGAAGGAGATGCAGAGTATGAGGACCCTAGCAGCGCGAACCTTGAGGAGGAGTACGAGCTGTCATACTTCCAGCTAATGGACGGTTCCCCGTCGGCCCAGTAGACAGGATTTGGATCGCTGAGTAGTGGACTCAGCCCTATTCTTTTGGACATGACATTCTTTTTGTGATTTTGTTGGGCAACGCCTTGTGTGACCCATTTACATTCTTTTGAACTTATATATATATATATATATATATATATATATATATATATATATATATTTGACATCTTTCATTTCAGTAGACTAGTTGTGGTTGTGCTTCATGTTCCAAGAAATTCCATACTGCGCTTCTAAACCTGATTAAACACAAATTAGTAAAAATCGGTTATAAGTGATACCTAGGAACTTGAGAGTCGAGTATATACACGACCTCCAATTTTCAGGGTGTTACAAGCTAATATGGGCAAACAAATAGGCATGCAAGTGCATTATTCAAACATCGTAGAATTTACAACAACAGATAAATTAGCGCATGTATCAGGGGAAAATGTAGAGCATATGGGCATGGATTTTCAATAGATCCAGTCTTATTTAACATACAATCAATGATAATCAACCGTAAGCAGAATTAACAATTTCATGGTGGACAATAGATTTAAGGATTAGTCATTAGTTAGTATGCAATTCACAATTTCACTACACAATCATTATTTGCAACGTAGGTTCAATAATTGGAAACCTAAAGGTAATGGTTCATACCTATGGGTGATCCGACAATTTTCTAGTATTGCTCTTAGGATATCGACTGAGCAATTGACGGATTGATGCCCTGCATCAAATAGGTTAGCTCGTAAGGGCGCATGCGACAGTTCGTAAGGCTCAAATTTTCAAAGGGGCTAGAGGATTACCTTTCTTTTATCGGTGGACCATTTTCTACGGCGGGGCATGGTTACAGGCTCTGACGTGGGCAGCAGCAACATGAAAATTCTCCAAATCAACTCCCCAAGGATCTTCCTCTCTCACTTCTTCCCACTCCCTCTCTCCCTTGCAATTGAAATCTCATATGGAGTAGGGAGTGTATATTTGGGCTTTATATAGTCAAGTTTTTGTGTCTAAATGGCCCTGAGGGTCCCTTTTCTAACATGCCTGCTCCTAGTGGGCTGGATTTTGGCCCATAGGGCTCCTTCAGGGGTCCATTGGCTCATCTGCGCCATGGGGCAGGTGCCCCATCTTAGGATGAGCGATCAGTCTAAATTTGGTAGAGATTAGATGCCTTGATCGACTGCAAAGACCCTACTTGTGATCAATGGCTATCAGTGCTCGATCAGGGCCATAGTTATATTGATATGAGCAGGAAAATATTCCTGACTCATGTCTCGAGTTTAGTCATAATCCGACGGTCGAAAAGTCTCAATTTCACAAATGAGTGGTGGGTCCTACTTTTCTTAAGTTTCAGATTTAGGTCTAGGAGAGTTGAGCATTTCAAGCACTTCCTTACCGGCCCAAGTTGTGCAGTTTAGGGCACCATCTGGGTTCACCATCCGCAATGGATCTCAAGCCCAGTGAGGCCGACAATTTTGTATAGTTTTGGACTTAGTAGAGCTTCGATGGGCGACCTACGCTAATTTTTGTCTGTCGGAGTGAATTTTGGGAGGGTCAATCCTCACGCTCCATTCCAAGTCCTGGTCATACCTAGGACTAGTTATGTCTGTGACGTTACCCTCCTAGGATTTTTGGAACGTGGTCATTTGATTCTATTCGCTCCCAATTCCTAGTGCTACACATGTATGTGCCATAAAGACTGTCTGATTCAGTCTTAAGGCAGTTCGCTGGTCGACACTTTAGGTGTAATGTCTCAGATTTTTGCCAACTGGAAATTGGACGTCCTTGGCTGTTACCTTTGATTTCTCACTTTTAGCACCAATAAGACCCCATAAACTTGCCACATCATCTTGCCAGCTCAACCCCCAATTCCCTATATAAGAGTAAGAGCTCTCTTACACTCATCCTTTTACTAAGAAAAATTCTGAGATTTTAAGAGAGAGTGAGAGATAGTGGGGCCAAGGTATGGCCCATCATCAACCTAGAGGGAGTGGACCACACACATCATCATCAAGCCATCCATCTATTTGAGGTGAGTCTACACCCCTCCGATTCTCCTCATCATCCTCTTTCTTCCCCTTTTATTTTTTTTATATGTGCGGGGCCCACTGGTGTGGAGTTCTTCTGTGCATGTGTTAAGGCTATAGTGGTCAGCATGGTGCCCCATGTCAGTATGGTCCACATCATCTTGCAACTTCTAAAAATCGTATAAAATCAACCATGATAAGATCGGAGTTGAAACTTGGGAATAATATGAACCATAATATGAGCTAACTCTAGGCCAAACTTCGTAGCCATCTAACGTTCCAATCACCCATGCCATTAACTTTACTTGGCTGCTATCAGCAGCACATGTAGGATTCCGGTTTGCCAAAAGTGGACCCATTTTTACTTACTTTAATGATTACATTAGAAATATATGTTCCGTTGGATTTGTAGAAAATAGAAGTACCTTTCCAATGGTATATAATACACCTCAATCAGAGTTCGGATGGCTGAGATCTTAGGCTTGTATAAAAAATATATCTGAGGGCTTGTTGTGACTACACATTATATGGACCAAATCCGTGATTCCAACGGTCAGATGTATTTGATATTTTTTTTTAATATACTTAAGATAGTTAATAATCATATGCACGGTCCTTATATTCAGATTCTTTCATAATGGAATTTAGGAAATTCTGGACTGATAGATACTTTTGTAAGAATAAGCCTTGAATTGTTTTCTATGGTCCAGATGGATCCAAGGCTCTCTATGGTTGAAAGCATATATAATGCCTAAATGATGTATTCCCAAACCATCCATTGGCTCGGATTTCCTAACAGAGAATTTGATCATAGAGATTTGATCAAGACATCTCATGTGTTACTTGTATGTTGTATGTTTGTTGTCCACAACATTCATACTCTTATTGTGAACCCACTTGGTAGTGGGACCACTTTTAATTTATGTACTTTATTAGTGCATTCAATCTGGATAGCCATGTGTATTGATGTGTGCCTCTCATATATGCTTCGCTAGCGTGTAGGCCCCACTTGTTATTCTATCTATTTATTTTCCTTTACACTTTTTCTGTTTACTAAAATTTTTCTCAAATACTTCACTGTATTGCATGTATGCCTCTTTAACACCTTGTGGTAGGCCCCAAGCTTTGTAGTTAAGGGTCCCATTTTATGGAATTTTTAATCCTTATATCAGTGAGCTGGGATGTCCCACGTTTTTGTCTGGAATGATCCCCAAGTGTTTGGAAATTGGGCCCTAAGTTATGACAATCATCTGATTTTTTTGTGTTTTGTACTAACTTTGGGCCTTTGTAGTGGACCTCACGCACAAGATATGAGTAGGCCACCAATTGGAACCTTCAAGCTATACCAATGAATAGAGAAATTATATTTTACTTGGGTCAAATAAGACCCCATATGATCAGGGAGTGGATCTCAAAATGGGCAAGGCACAGTTGTGCAAAAAATTAAAATACCTATGTTTGGCCTTATACTAAATATTATGTGTGCACAACCAGTTGGTCCCAGCTTATACCTTTTGAAGTACATATATTACCACCAAGGTCACCTCACGACATATTGAAAGGTGTTCCCTTATGATCATGAGACATACTAAAAATCGGGCTAAAACTAATTCTGCATTGTGTTTCCTACACATCTCTTCCAAGCACCCAAGTTTGAGTCTTCACTAAAAATTGTATATGCATAATTAAGTAGGGTTACCTTGTGAGTTTTGAAGTCCATATATAAATCTACCAAATTTCCTTTTTCCTTCGAAAGTAGCGAACCCCATATAATTGGGGAGTGGATCTCAAATAGGACTAGGTGTATTTATGCAGAAAATCCTGCGCAAGAAAATTGAAAAGCCTATGTTTGGCCTTATGCCAAAACTCATATGCGCAAATCCAGTGAACCGCACTATCTGGATTTTGAAGACCATACATAGGGCTACCAAAGGAACCTAATGGCATGCCAAAAGGTGGCCCCACCTGATCATGAGACACGCCCAAAAATGGCCAAGGGTCATTTTTGCACGGTTTTTCTGCACATCTCTCCCAAGCACCAATGTTTGCACCTTCACAAATACTTGTGCATGCATGATTAATGAGAATTGAATTTTAATTTTTTGATGCCTATACATAAAACTATCGTATGAATATTTTTCTCCCTCGGAAGTGGGCCCTCGAAAGGAAACAGCCCGACAATAAAAGAGAGGACACCAACATGCTAATAAATGGACCCTAACCCTAGGGGCGACACTAAAAATCGACGAACTACTGCTAGGCGTGGACCATTACCCTTAGATTGCCAATTATCAAACTCATGCTACAATTAATGGTTTATGTAGTGAATAGATGAATGAATGATAGTTAGTGTTGATTTGTGAATGTGTAGTGCGTAAATGGATGAATGCTAACTAGTGTTGATTATTGATTTGGGTAATGTATAGGTCAATGCATGATACTTAGTATCGATTTATGATTGAATAGTGCGTAGATGGATATATGCTAACCAGTGCTAGTTACTACTGGTTGCGCGTGGATGTATGTGTGCTAATCAGTGCTGATTGATGATTGAGATACTATATAGATGAATGCTTACTAACCAGCGTACTTGTATGCCCACTCACTTACCATAACTTGTTAGCTTAGTGTAATGCCACCTACATGTTCGATAAAATGCCCAATAAAGTGAAATTCTTTGAATTACCATTTATATCCCTTCATGTAGTCATGTTAGTCAATTTATTAGTATGGTTGACTGACCAAGATTACCTGGATTGTCGGGTTGGTCGGTAAATCGTAGATCCACGAGGGCAGCCCTAATTGGGTTGACGGCCCTGGACTAGTTCGATTGATCCAGACTGAACATGAATAACCGGCAGTAGTCGAACTACACGGGATGCTTGCACCTAATGCCGAGTATGCCAGATTTTGTTTGAGTTAACCAAATTAGCCTAACTACCAACTGTGTGTGTTCATCATGTATGATCACTCCTGCCTGAATCTAAAGTACCTCATACCTTTGAGAGGCCTACCATTAATCATTAGTGATACTATCCCCAAGTCTCGAGAGCCAGGCATGGTGGTATGGGACACTGTGTCCGTGCTATCGGCTTACGTTGGGGTGACGAGCCTCCCCTTAGTGACCAGTGAGCACAAAAGATAATAGGTCCTTGTTCGAATGACCCCCATCAAATTAGCCTTCTGATAGTTCCATGCCAGAGTACTATTCGAACGACCTGGGCATGAATGAAATTGGGTGACAAACCCTTTTTCTTGTGGTGATTTGGTTATGTGACAAACCCGCTCCTCGGAATTAAGTGATCATACTCGGTGTTTGGGTGACTACTCATACCGAGTTGATCCTTATATATTTGGGTATCATGCCTTACCTTTGAAATTATTGATTTTTGAGACAAATGGGTGATACCTAAATTTGGATCATGAATCGCAGGCTCAGAGCCGCTACGGTCGCCTTGGGCCAAGTGATTTGGATAAGGTCATCGATTAAATGGAAGTATTTCAGCTTCCCCAATTTTGTTGGATGAACGAACTTAATTACATACTCGGCTAACATGAATATTCATATCATTGTATTAGCATAGGTCGGTGACTCGGCAGTCGATGTCTCATTGAGGGAGTGTTGGTCATATGAGAACGTATAGATGATGTCGCTTGAGGGAGTGTTAGATGGTGAGGGCATGCATCATATTATAATAACATGCACGTGTATTAACAAAAGTATATAAGGACTGTATGCTTAAATTGCTTTTCATTAATTGCGCATGTGGATTTGATAACTTGTGTAACTTAATGTTAATGGAACCACTGAGTTAATCACTCACTCCCACTCTGCGATGGTATTTTAAAACACCAACCAGAAAATATTATCGATGCAGGTACTATCGAGATTTCAAACGGATAGGCTTAGTGTGGCTTGCACCACCGACGTTGTGTTTTATGGAAGATTGGACCAAACCGAAAACTTACACTTTAATAATTTTGTGTATGTATATTGTGTCTTGTATAATTCTCATTTGGGTGAACACCATATTTTAATTGTATCTTATTGTCAGCCTCATATTTATTAATTTTTGTTATCTCTACCTCGCTTTGGATCCACTAATTTGAATTGCACTACTATAATTGCTCGTGTGTAAAATGAGTGTGAATATGAACGAGGTCACACGTGCATTTTATTTGGTTAACACCTGGAAACTCAGGATCAGAGTTTATGTACTGGGGTGTCGATTTTTGGGGTGTTACACTAGGGTCCGGTGTCATTTCGGCTCGAATGTTACACACCTCTATCATCAATAATGTCGATGAGGGACGTTCTGCATATTCCTCTCCCGATCAATCCATTCATGCAATTTCGTTTTACCCGGCGAGCTGGCCATGGGGCTACAAAGGAGCACCCTCACTCCACTCATCGCATCAACCTTAAGTATTCTTACAAGCAGCATCGGTAACCTCCACGCCAGAGCCTCTTATTTTGTAGGGGGCACCCTTAGTGCCAGATTTCACCTTTCAACAAGGAGAGAGCTCCACCATGTCAAACTTTGAACCTATCATCTTGCAGGGGGCACTTTCAAATCCCGCTCCACAGATCCTACAAGGGGCATCTCCAATCCAGCCATAATCTCAAAACCCTTTCTTCCTACCCCACCACTTGGCACACGTTGGAAGGTCTCCCTCCTCACAGAACACACTCCAGGGTGGAACGGTAGGTCCCACCATTGAGCAACTAACTCTCCAAGAAAACTTGGTTCCAGTATGACAAATGGTTGTACTCCAAGGAAGGCCTCCATGCCTACTACAAAATATGTCAACACTTATAACGACACCGATACTTCAAACTCCTCAAGGGTAGGTGTTCTTAAAAGGAAAGTTGGTCCTTTCCTATGAAGAAAAAGCAGTCCCATGGCATTACCCCGAGTGTGTCGAAGTCGGCAATATAAACCCTAATGGGAGTTGTTCCTGGAGAGACAATCAGAATAGAAACAAAGCCTGAGGAGCTTTGCCAGGATCCGCTAATAAAACTAAGGGCACCTATGATGTAGTGACTCAGCTTAAACACATTCCTGCGCAAATCTCTATTTGGGAGCTGTTATGCACATTAAGAGCACACCAAGAAATATTTGCAAAAACCCTAAATGATGCGCACATCTCTCCGGACATACCACCAGAAATTGTCGCACATATGATAGGGCATCTCGTTGCTCCGCAAGTAATCACATTTACTGATGATGAGCTGCCACCGGAAAGCCGCAAACATGGACTCTCACTCAACATAGTTGTCCGCGATAAGGATCTCAAGGTCCCATTGGTCCTCATTGATAACAGATCAAGCTTGAATGTCTGCCTAATGAGGATTGTTGATCGTCTAAGAATTGAACCATCCTCCTACAAACCCAACAACATGAGCAAGAGAGCCTTTGACAATTTCCGAAGGCAAGTAGAGGCAGACATAGACATGGAAGTACAAATCGTGCCGAAGGTATCAACAATTACTTTTTAGGTCCTCAATATCTCTGCCTCATTCTAACTCCTGCTAGGATGACCCTGGCTCCATGGAATCGAAGCCATCCCATCAACTCTCCATCAAAGGGTTAAACATTCCTCTGGGAATCAGGTCATCTCTATTCTAGCCGAGCTTGAGTTCATCTTACCTATGACGTTCGTTGCTCCAGAGCTAGATATCCCAGTGATCGACATCCAACACTCTGAGGGTGACATGCCATATCGCAGTTTTGAATTCGAAACCATAAACTCTATCAGCAATATATGTCCTCTCACTCCAAACGATATCATTCCCCCTATTGAGCGTCAAATACTTGACTACCGTACTGAGTATCATAGAAGAGGTATGGTAATTGAGCAGATCCCCACAAATGAGCGAAGACAGGGGCTAGGGATTGGTCGTCATCAGAGGAGCGGACTGCAAAGTCCAAAAAGAAGCAACCGTTTAAATGCATACATATCCGATTTTCCAAATCTGTGACAATCTGTGGAGACAAGGAGCCAACTCTGGAAGTGCAATTCCAAGGGTTGAGTGATGCAGGACAATTAACCACGTGCTCTAAAAGCTCGAACTGTTAGAGTATGGCGAATTAATCCCTTTATCTCATAGCCCAGGCCCCACATCTCATGGGTTTAAGACCTCAGCCGAACCCCCTTCGTGGGCCCCAAATCACATGGGCCGCCCACCCCGAGTGTGCCCCTGCATCCAACAAGCGACCCTACTTGAGCCCAGTGTGAAAATGCCCCTGCATTAATCACCCCGGTGATGAGTCTCGAACATGAGACCTTCTTCTTTGATACCAATTTGATGCAAGACAATTAACCATGTGCTCTAAAAGCTCGAACTGTTAGAGTATGGCGAATTAATCCCTTTATTTCATAGCCCAGGTCCCACATCTCATGGGTTTTAAGACCTCGGCCGAACCCCCTTCGTGGGCCCCAAATCACATGGGCCACCCACCCCGAGTGTATCCCCGCATCCCACGGGCTACCCCACTCGAGCCCAGTGTGAAATGCGCATTAATCACCCCTGCTAAGGAGTCTTGAACACGAGACCTCCCCCGTGGGCCCCAAATCGCATGGGTCACCCACCCCGAGTGTGCCCCTGCATCCAACAGGCGACCCCACTTGAGCCCAGTGTGAAAATGCCCCTGCATTATTGAGGTTGACCGAAGATCTCGATCCATCCAATTTTACGATTTTACGTATCATTTTAAGACATCAGCCCAAAACTGAATTATATCCACAACTCACGTGGACCGCGCCACTTGGAAACAATGGGGATGATGACATCCACCATTATCCTAGGTCTCACCGTGATTTTTATTTGTCATCCAACCTGCTGCTCACTAGGTTAGATACACATGGATGAAGGGAAAACACAAATATCAATTTCATTCAAACTTTTCACACTATCTCGTGTAGTGTTGTCCACTTTAGTTCTCCATATATTTTAATTTTGTGCTCATGCTCTAAAATAAGCTGGTAAAACAATGGATAACGTGAATGAGAAACATACATCACGGTGGGCCCAAATTTTACTCATTATGCTACTGTTAGATTAACACCCGTGCAGTCAGCATGCGGAGGCAGCTGGTGCAACATCAATGCCCATCTGCCCATCACAATATTTTCATAAAATGCAAGTAGTTTATTAGTTAGCCTTGATCTTAGAAATTCAGTCCATCTAAACTCAAGTGGGCCACACTACAGGAAACAGTGAGATAGGATGCACTTGGACCATGCAAGTCTTCTATAAAGTAGATATTTGATTTTTCCGTTCATCTTCAGGGATGTCATATAAACATAATGGTCCACCCTTGGAAGATTTCACTGGTGGACATTTTGTATTTCCATATTTGCAAATGGTGTGGCCCACTTCACTTTTTGGTCAGTATAATTTTCGGACTTATCTTCTAACCTGTTGATAATGTCACACAGACCTGGATGAAGGAAAAGAACATTGATCCAAAACTTTCGTAGCCCATATAAAGTTTTTAATGATCATTCACCACTATTTCTTGTGGTGTAGTCCACCTGAAGTTTGGATTGGCTTTATGTTTTGGCCGATGCTATAAAATCATCTGAAAAATGGATAAACGGCGTAGATATATAACTCATACATGGAGGTGGGGCCACGGTCAGGTTCCCTCTGGTGTCGCAGCCAAGTTGTGCTTTATGTTACCCGCATAGGGAGCGGAGGACATTTATCGGTCGAGCGGATTAGGTGCGGCCACGGCATCACCCAGGACGGTGCGGCCCTTACGGTGGGGCCCACCTTGATGCATGCATTAATTCTAAATCCACGCCGTCCATTTGTACATGTAATTTTATTTGGACCATACTACAGGAAACAATGTTGGTTGAATATCCCACCATTAAAACTTCCTAAGGCCCACCATAATGTTTCTATAAGGTTTATTTGCCAATCAACCCCTTGATAAGCTCACACAAACTTGTATGAAAGGAAAAACTAAATATAAGCTTAATCCAAAACTTTTATGGTTCATAAGAAGTTTTTAATGGTCAATCACCACTATTTCCTATGGTATGGTCCACTAGAGATTTTTCTCTTTCATTTTTTAGTTTTATATCCTAAAATGATCTAGAAAAACATATGAACAATGTGGATATAGAAAAAATATGTGTGGGACCCACAATAACGGCCACACTGTCTTGGGTGAGGCTGGGTTGCACCTAATCCTCTCCTCATCAATAGGTGTGAGGGCAAATTTAAGGTCACATTTTTAGAAGTCAAAGTCATCCCCTAGTGTTCAATAGACTACATGTGCCCTTTCATAGGCTGTTTGGAAAAAAAAATTCACTGAAAATGCGTGATAAATGGGTCATTATTATTCCCCACGTATGTTTGATTTTTATGAATATTTCCATCTCAATATGTTAAAAAAGGGTGGACTTAATTTTGTGGACCCCACCATGATGTATGTTACCGGAACATTAAGGTATGTGCTCAAAAGTGAGGTAGATCCAAACCTCAAGTGGCCACACTACACGAAACAGTGGTCATAAAACTTCTACTATTGAAATGTTTTTGTTTTTTTATTCCTAGGGCTCAGAATTTATCAACCCATTCATGAGGTCACACAAACATTTTTAAAGAGAAAACACAAATATCAGTTTGATCCAAAACTCTAAGGCTCTTCTAAAGTTTTTAATAGTATGCCTTCAATTCCCATTGCTCCCTATGATGTGGTTCACTTGAGCTTTAGATCTATTTTATTTTTGGGCTCATGCGCTAAAAAGAGCTAGCAGAATGGATGGATGGCATGAATAGGCCATATGCTTAACAATGGCCCATATGCAATTCACATTTCACCTCGATGTTAACATTAAAAAAGCAAAACATCAATTCTACCTTGATAATAGGGTTATAATTACGGAGGAAAATTAATTAATACATATTTCTAAGTATTTACTAAAGTAAATTAGAAAACAATCAGCTTAGTGAATGACCTGCACCGGCACATGCAGTCGCATTGCTGTCTGTTAATAGACTCCGGACACTTGTTCCCACTAGTTTCAGAAGCAGGTTGCTCAGTACACTTGAGCCTACTGAGTAAATTAAGTCATTAGCCCAAAATGGAAGCATATACAAAGTGCAAGTGGACCATATCATAAGAAACAATGAGAATAATGATGTCCATCGTTCAAACCTTCTTAAAGCCCGCAATGATGTTTAATTGTCATCTAATTTGTTGATAAGCTCACACATACATGTACAAAGGAGAAACACAAATACCAGCTTGATAAAAAAACTTTTGTGGCCCTCAAGAAATTCATGAAGTATTCAATCTCGGGTGTTCAATTCACACTTTTTCTTTTTGTGTGGTTTACGTGAGCTTTAGATATACTTAAATTTTGATTCCATGCCATAAAATGAGTTGGTAAAAAAGATGAACAGTATGGATGAAAGATAAATCACAGTAGGCCCTAGAAAGTTTACTTAATACACTGACCCCACTCTCCTCGTGTTACAACATGAGGGATGGTTTGAATGCTGCAAAGTCCTTAAGTTGCAAAGGGATTACAGGTAATCTGATTATAGTAGCCGTTTTGATGCATATATTTGCTTGTAACAATAAACAACAGCTAAAACTTAATGAAAAAGCCATGTTTCTTATTAAAGGTAAAATCTTTATAGCTAAAAAGGCATTATATATGGTAGAACACAATGGTTAATATACTCTCATGATATGTGGGGCCCACCATAATGTGTATGGTACATCCAATATATCCACCGTGTAATTCCCTTGATGCTCTCTTGTAACCATATTTTAAAAATATGTCCGTATATTATCAAATGGACCACACAAGGAAAGATGGGACATCGACCATTAAAAACTTTTACATTGAATTTGGGGCCCACAGTTATGGGTGGAAGACATACAATCCGTATGTGCATGCTTTAATGCTCTGTTGGACCTATATATATATATATATATATAAAAGCATACCTTAAATATGCAATCTCCATATTTTGTAAGCGTAACCGCTAAAGCTTCTATGCTATGAATATTTGATTGATTATAAACACTTTCGATATTAGCCAAATACACAATCTGTTTATCTATAAATAGATTATCACTTAAAAGCTAAATAGATTTATATGAATCTGATATTAAGATAATAAAACAAGTTTGATTTTTGGTTTATTATAAATCTACACTGTTTAATATAATTTGGACGGTTTATTTCGATTAATTGTATGCGACGTCTGCTATATCTGAGTTCCTTCGTATCATCCGTCACAGTCCGCCAGAGTAACAGTTACAGACAGAGGGCAGAAAGCTTTCTCCATTTTTAATCATTTTTCGAAAAAACAAAAACCCCGCGAAAAAAAAAAAAAAAACCTAAAATCCATTTCCCGGCGGAAACAGAGATTTTCTCCTCACCGGAAAAACTCATCGTCCTCTCGGCCCGTCAGATCCATCGGAATATACTCTCTTCTAATCCCGGGCTCATTTTCCTGTAATCGTTTTCCCAACTGAAATCGATCGACGGCGGCAAAAGACGGTGGACTGGCCGGAAATGTCAGATTCCGGCTGCCTTTGAATGAGGATGCGCTGATATGTAAGAAGCTAAAGGTACGGATACAGCCGGCTATTACAATTTTTTAAATTCTTGAAAGTGAATTTATCGAAATGCGACCAACCGATTCACCAATTTACAAAAACAGCCCTGAAATTTCGGTAAATTCATCTGATTGACAAAAAAAAAACCCCTGAATTTACCGAAATGCCCTTGATCGCTCACATAATTGACGAAAACACCTGCCAACTGAAATCGATCAACGGCAGCAAAAGACGGTGGACGGGCCGGAAATGTCAGATTCCAGCTGCCTTTGAACGACGAGGTGGTGATATATGAGAAGCTTCCCGACACTGCCGGCTCTTTTTCTTTATTTTGTTGAAAGGTTAATTTACTGAATTGCCACTAACTGATTAATCCAATTGACAAAAACACGCCTGAAATTGACCTAACCACCCAGAAATTGATATCTACACCCAACCAGATTGATTTACATACATCTCTTTTCCATCTGTGAATTAAGTAGTACAGCTATTCCGGAAAAAGATTGTTTTTTTTTTTTGTCATTTATACGTGTTTTCTTTTGGAATTTTTTAAATTATTTTATATCGAGTTGGAGCTTCTCATGTGCATCTGCTGTAGGTTTTATGACGACGGCAATTGCCGTGTCGGAAGCTATGTGGGGCCCACGATATGCCCGTGAAAAATCCACTCCGTCCATCAGTTTCTCAAGATCACAATAGGATAGTAGTACAAAAATCAGGCAGATCCAAAACTCAGTTGCACCACACAAAATGAAATAGTGAGAACAGAAATGTCCACTATTGAAACCTTCCTGGAGCTGATCATGATGTTTATAGTCCATCCAAACCGTTCATAGGGTTATTACCACTCATATAAACTGTAGGCATAAATATCATCCTGATATATAACTTGTCGCCCCCACAAAGTTTCCAATGGTGGGCGTTCAATTCCCACTGCTTCGATCGGTATGGCACACCTAGGTTTGGATCTGCCGTATTCTTTGGTCCTGAGAAACTGATGGACGGAGTGGATTTGTCGCGTGTATCTCTGTGGGCTCCATACAGCTTCTGACCACAGGAACTTGGCCATTAGCGTCTGTTTTATGGAGAGTTATTTGCTGAGAAATTTAGGACTGTAGAACCCACCTTTTATCCAGCTGTTTTTACGAAACAATGCAAACTTCGTTTTGCAACTTATACCTGCGCGTACGAACAGCGAATTTGATGATGAAAATACCCCTACCTTTCGAAGACGAGCGCTGACGCTCCTCCAACCGAGAGTTGTACGAACGGCTCAAAAGATATCAAAGTTACATGGCCCCACAACTATGTATTTATTATATCCACAACGTTCATCCATATTTCGAGATCATTTCTGCGCATTATCCAAAAAAAAAATTCATATCCAAAGATCAGCTGGACCACACCACAAAGAGCAGTGGGAAAACTGATTTTCACCTTTAAAAATTTTATAGGGCCCACCACTTGATAGTTAGATCTGTCTTATTTTATGTCTCAAGCTTAATACGAGCTCGCCAAATAGATGGACGGTTTGGATATAACACAGACCTCATGATGGGATCCACAAAAGGTGGTGGGGATTACAGTAGCAAAAAATAAAAACCACAAACCTATCTCTAGGGATCATAACCGTAGCTATAGCGGTAGCTCTTGCCTTTTCGACATGTATTGGAGGTCTTTCGATATATCGAAAAAGGTCCCGAACTGTCCTGCGAGTTTGCCTTAAAATTCCTGTAGTTTTACCTATGGCTATGAATTATAACCGTAGCCATAACTGTAGTCCGTTGCAGTTTGTGTATTTAAATTTATTTATTTATTTATTTTACATGGAGAACTTTATTCTACCTACATTTTTCTCTAATACATATATATATAAATATGTATATATAAGCATATAAATTTTTTTTCCCTCTTTTTATTCATTTTTTTGTCTATTTATTTAACAAGCATATCTCCTAAACTAGAATGATTTAGTTAACATACCACATATGATTTTGAAGTAGAAGAAGCTAATTTAGCCAACAAACCTAGTTATTTTTCAAGATTTCATCGGGTTAATGGTCGAAAATCCATTTCATTCACTTCGCGGTCAAACTAGAAATTGAGCGGGGCAAAAATGAAATTGAGCGAGGCAAACATGAAATTGAGCGGGCCAACGAGAAATTCAGCAGGGCAAAACATGAAATTAAGCGGGGCAAACTAGAAATTCAGCAAGGCAAACACGAATTTCAATGGGGCAAACTAGAAATTGAGCGAGACAAACATGAAATTGAGCGGGGCAAACTTGAAATTGAGCGGGGCCAACGAGAAATTGAGCGAGGCAACTATGAAATTGAGCGAGGCAAAGGAGATCAAAGTTATATGAGCCCCACAATTTTGTATTTATTATATCCACAACGTTCATCCATATTTCGAGATCATTTGGGAGCATTATATATATATATATATATATATAAAGAATCAATCCAAAGATCTACTGGACCACACTGCAAAGAGTAGCGGAAAAATTGACTTTCATCGTTAAAATTTTTTGTAGGGCCCCCTATAACAGAAATTGAGCGGGGCAAACTAGAAATTGAACGGGACAAACATGAAATTGAGCGGGGTAAACTGAAAACTGAGCGAGACCAAGATTAAATTGAGTAGGGCAAACATGAAATTGAGCGGGGCAAACATGAAATACGTGGAATTGACCGTGAAGTGAAGGGGAATCGCTGGGATTGATCATGAAATGCATGGAATTGATTGCGAAGTAAATGAAATGAATGAAATTGACCGCGGAGTGAATGAAATGGATTTTCGACCATCGACTTGACGAAATCTTGAAAAATAACCGGGTTGGTTCGCTAAAGTAGCTTCTCCTACCCCAAAATCATATAGGGTACGTCAAATAACTAATTTTAGTTTAGAAGATATTCTTGTTAAATGAATAAAGAAAGAAATGAAAAAAAGAGAGAATTTTTTTTTATATGCTTATATATACATATTTATATAAATATGTACTAGATAATATTGTAGGTAGAATAAAGTTCTCCATATAAAAAAATAAAAATAAAAAAATAAAATAAAAAATAAAAATAAAATTTGTATAGACTAGCACAAACTCCAGTTATGGCTACGGTTATAATCCGTAGTTATAGGTTCTTTGATATATTGAAGGTCTTTCGATATTATTGAAAAAGTCCAGAACTGTCCAATGAGTTTGCTAAAAAAATTGTAATTTTCGATACACTATAGCTATGGATTATAACCTTCGCCATACTGCGCGAGGCTCTCAGATGTGGTTTTTTTTTTTTTAATGTTGTGTTGTTTATGTGGGTCCCATCATGAGGTCCATGTTATATCCAAACCGTCCATCTGTTTGGCATGCTCGTATTAAGTCTTGAAACGAAAAATAAGATAGATCTAACCATCAAGTGGACCACACTCTAAAAGGCAGTGGGTAATTGAATGTCTACCATTGAAACCCTTTTCGGGGTTAAAGAAGTTTTGGATCATTATGAAAGCTGTTTTTCCTCTTCATCCAGGTCTTTGTGACCCTATGAATGAACTTATACCGGGAGGATTTCTCACAAACATCACAGTGGGCCCCATAAAGGTTTCTAATGGTTGACGCTCATTCAACATTGTTTCCTGTAATGTGGTACACTTGAGATTTGGATATACCTCATTTTTGGTCTCATACCATAAATTGATCTGGAAAAGCGTATGGACAGCATGGATGAAAAGTATACATCATGGTGGGGCCCACAGACCACTGACCATCCGTCATTGGCTGGTGGCTGGCAGAGTACCCATTCCGTTTCCGTGAAAGGAGGGGTATTTTCGTCCTCAAAATTCCTGTCCGTACGAGCAGGTGTAAGTTCCTAAACAAAGTTTATATTGTTTCGTAAAAACAGCTGGATAAAAGGTGGGGTCCACAGTCCCAAATTTCACTTATTTGCTAGACTTACAGTGTTTGAAGTTTCATACACATGCATTCAGAAATCGTACACGTGGCATACATTTTAGCTCAAGTCACGAGATTCACAACAGAAAGGCTAAAGTTAGATTAACTGTACAATCCCTACCTTTGATTAATAAAGGACACTTGCTTATTGAATTCTGACCGTTAACTTTTTTTTATTTATACCGTTCACTTAACGTCCACCTGTCAGCTTATTACTATGTCTGGTTGTCTACAGGGGACGTGGATTGCGTCCTACCCCCGCCCGGACGGTAATCCGTCCGGGCAGGGCTCTGTGGGGCCCTCCGTGATGTAAGTTTTTTATCCGTGCCGTTAAAAGATTTTGGAATATCATTATAATATGTCAACCAAAAAAATGAGGCACGTCTAAGGATTAAGTGGACCACAAAGTGGGGATTGAACGCTCACCATTAAAAATTTCTTGGGAGCTGGAAAAGCTTCGGATCAAGCTGATATTTGTGTTTGCACTTCATCCACGTCTACATGACATTATTAATTAGTTGGATGGTAAAAAAACATCACGTTGGCCCTTATAAAGGTTTCAACAGTGGATGTCATTATCAATGCAACTTCCTTTGGTGTGGTCACATGCCTAATGTTTAGCACCATACCTTAAAATGATATTCCAAAACCGTTGAAAGGAGTGGATAAAACACTTACATCACGGTGGGCCCCACAGAGCCCTGCCCGGACGGATTACCGTACGAGCGGGGGTAGGACGCAATCCGCCTCCGTCTACAGGTACCATTATGACAGATGCGGATTGCATCCTGCCCCGCCCGTCTCCAGCCCCGAACGGGGGAAACGGATTGGCTACTCCCCCTGCAACCAGCCCCGTGGCTGATGGTCGGTGCTGTGTGGGCCCCACATAATGTATGTGTTTCATCCATTCCGTTCATCCATTTTTACAGATCATTTTAGGGCTTTTTCCAAATTATGAGAGGGATATAAATCTCAGGTGGACCACACCACAGGAAAACAATATTGATTGGATATCCACAATTAAAATTCTCCTAAGGCCCACTGTACTGTTTATTTGACATCTAATCTATTGATTAGGTCATATGAAGGGAAAAAACAAAAATCAGCTTGATCCAAAACTTTTATGCCCCAAAAGGTTTCTAATGGTCGACGCTCATTCAACACTGTTTCATGTAATGTGGTCCACTTGACATTTGGATATACACCAATTTTTGTTTCACATAGTAAAATGATCTGAAAAAAGATATGAACGGCATGGATGAAACACATACATCATGGTGGGGCCCACAAACCACCAACCACCAGCCATTGGCTGGTGGCAGGGGGAGTAGCCAATCCGCTTCCCCGAACGGGCAGTTGTATGGGCGAGCCCACCGTTATGCATCTATTTATCCAAACTGTCTTTCCCTCTCTCATATTATTTTTAAAAATTGAATGGAACGAAAAAAAAGAAAAAGAAAAGTAGATACAATGCTCAAATAGACCACGCCATATATGACTCTTGTATTTAAATTTAATAATATATGCAGTTGTATGGGCGGCCCATCGTCATGACTCTTACATTTAATGATATATACAGTTAATGCAACCAAATTTATTATTCGGTGCAGTGAACTCGAGTCTTAAATCTACCTTTTCTTAAATTCTTGTATTAAAATGATGCCAGAAAAGGGGTGGACGACTTCAATAAAGTAGGCCTGCTCGTAAAACTGCCCTTAGGAAGCAATCCGCGTCTATTTATAATCCATCTAAAACTAAGCAGATTGGCTGGCGTACCACACACCATTGACCTGGCTGCCGAGGACTTGGTAACACTCTTCCGGGATGGCCCTATGTTGTCAGGCAAATTAATGGATGAATGGAAGCATTGAGGATAAAGCAAATCAAATTACAGGGCGCACGTAAGCAAGCTGAAAAACTACTGCATGCCCTAGCGCACAACGGCTTTCAGCCAACAAGATATGGCTTCAAAGCCATGATGAACCGGAACATAGTGCATGGGTACTGTTCGATGCAGTGGGGTCGACAAGAGGTTGGTTTTGCAAACTCCTGAAGTAGGATGATCCACCTGATGACTCTAGCATTGTTAGTGGTCAGACATTATTTGATAGCGGAGTGATCGGTGTGAATAAAGACCCTCAACCCGATCAAGTCTTCTACCCCCTGTATCGAACTGGGGGCATCTTCCCTGGTAACGCCTGTAGGCTGTGAGGGGTCTGCTCAAGCAACTGATAAGGGACTCGAAATGGAGAGTCTCGAGCCCTTAAGTCTTTGAGTCGGGGCGTGTCTCACTGAGGGTCGCCCCGGTTCTTGTAGCCCTGAGGTATTCCCCAAGCGAGTGCAGTTGTAGAAACGAGCTCAAACAACTGAAGTTTATGAAAGGAGTCACTAAAGCTGACTACAGTCTACAGAAGTGTTCTAAGGAATGGGCGAAAATAATATAAGCATCACTCACTCGGGCTCATCCCAGCTGTCATATGTCAAGTACATTCCTATGCTCAACTTAGGCTCCCCCATCCCCATTTCAATTAGGGTAGGGGCAATCCCGTGGCAAATCCCACATAGACCAATAGATCGAGATCCATAGTCATAGTCCATTTCATATCCAAATCGAGCTTGCTTTAAGCAAGTGACTAATGATCTTGCTGTTGGGGATTTTAACCTGCGGAATCACACAGATCTAGATCTAGGATAACAATCCAATGACACCAAGCACACACAAGAGAACATAGATTTAACATGAAAAACCCTTGCGGAAAAAAACCACGGCACATAGCGACATATCTTCATTATGAAAATAAAAATTACAAAGAGAGAGGACTTACCCGATTCGAACAACCTTGAATCTCACCCTTACTACACCCTTTAGAAACCCTAAAAAACCTTTTAAGAACCCTTAGAACTACTTTAGAAAGCCTTAGAATACATCTCAATCCCGCATACACCCCTTTATATAAGTTTAGAAAGAAACAGACTCGGAATAGGAAACAAATTCCACAAAAACTGCGTTTCCGCAATTGCATCTGCGGAACTCTTCGATGTCATCAAAGGTCTCTCGATGACAGCTTCGATATCATCGATGGTCCTTCGATGATATCGAAACAGGACCAAAACTGTCCAGTGACCAGGAGTGAAAAATCTAACAATTATTGATGTCATCGAAGGTCTCTTGATGACAGTCTCGATATCATTGACGGTCTGTCAATATCATCGACAGACCAACAGATAGATTTAAGACATCTATCGATATCATTTAAAACCTTGTCGATATCATCGACAGATCAACAGATAGATTTAAGACATCTGTCCATAACAATCTCCACCATGTCTTCATTCTTCATTGGTGTAGCTTCTTGTCCCCCTCTTATTTCTATATCATATCATAGCTTCTCTTGCACACTCCGTCCTTCTTTTACGCTATCGCCAAACCTAGAGAAGTTGTACAGAACTTGAACTTCTTTGCAGGAACATTATTGTTGATCATGTCTGCCGGATCTAAATCCACATGCCCAACCACCATTGCTCTTGTCTTCCCAAAAGAAAAAACGTAGTCTTCTTACCATCTCACCACTACCTAATATTGCTTGCTGGGGTACTTGCTCACAACACTGATAGCCTGTGAAATAACCGGTCTAATCCAGACCATGGCATACACTGCCAACCGCATTCGAATAAGGCTCATGAGATATCCTACTTTTCCTCATCTGTTTTGGGACATGTCCTGAGGAAAACTTGAGGAGAGACGCGTAGGGAACGCTCTCTGGCTTTACACCTCCTTGATCAATACCTACACACAAGGTATTCCTCCTGTGATTACCAAAGTGTAGACACTGAAAAAATCGGCGCCCACGCTGATTTAAATGTTATGTTTTGATGATGGGGGTGATTAAGCTGATTTGTTGATGTTGGAGTCGCCACTAGTCGAATAATCTCAAAATCCTGCAGTCGGCTAGAACCACGGTATACGTAAGGTTGGAGAAATTCGAAGACTCTCCGACCTTAGATTGACTCCTGATCTGCGATCCAGGATTCCGGGTAAGGGACATCAGTGTACTGCGCGCCGCGTGCATTTTTAAAAACTATCCCTTTTGGAGCTAGACTCTTTGGGGATTTTATTTGAAAATATTTTTAGATTTTTTGAAAAATATCCGTTCGATCTCGCGGGTGGGCGTCGTCGTTCAGTTTCTATTTGCACAAGTAAATAATCGCGTTATCTCCACTGATGACCTGGTGGGGCTAAAGGTTGAAATATTTTTGAATTTTTAAAAGATTCGTCCGATCTCGCAGGAGGGCGTCGTCGTCTGGTTTTTATTTTACAAATTGGATTGAGTAGCAAGATGGCCTCCACTAATGAATTAATGGGGCAATTGGGGAACACTGGCCTGATTTGGACATGTGGGCCTAGGACCATGGGCCTTGAAATCGGGTTTGTGTAGTGGGCCTTGCTTTGGATATGTGGGTTTAGGAAATGGGCTTTGAACCATGGGCCTTTGAAATGTGGACCTCTGCGGCTTTGAGATGCGGGCTTTCGGGGGCTTTGAAATGTGGGCCTTGTGGGCTTTGAACTTGTGGGCCTTGTGGGCTTTGAGATGTGGGCCTCTGGGGGCTTTAAGATGTGGGCCTCTGGGGCTTTGAAATGTGGTCCCTGTGGGCTTTGAGACGTGGGCCTCTAAGACTTTGACTTTGACTTTGTGAATCCCCGACTTTGTTGGCTGCTTGTCCTGTACATGCATGTATTTTTTTTTTTGTTTTTATAAAGAAAGGAAAGCGATGTATAGAAAGACTTTTTTGAAAGGAATGAAAATTTTTGTTTGTGCCAAATTTGTCGATGTTTGTATCTGAACTTGTCCCTGGATGGTGGAATCAGAATATTGAACTTAGCCCACGTCGAATCTGGTATTTTGAGTTGTTTACTAGGGATCCCGATTCCCTGAGAGTAGCGCATACTAGGAGCATGCCCCTTGGATTTGGGTAGAGTCTGACAGAATTCTGATCCGGAACTTATCTTGTGCTTCTTCACTTTGCTTGTTGCCTTGGCTTCTCTTGTACCTTCACTTTTATTTTTATTTTTTTTCTTTTTCTTTTCTAGCCATTTTTGCCCATAGTGCCTTTTCAGGTTTTCACCACGATCGGCTTTCTCGTCATTTTTGCCGATGGCGTCCTTTTAGATTTTCACCATGTCCCGAGTTTTTGCTCTTGCCTGCCCCTTGGCAGCTGTGCTCTTTTTACCCTTGGTGCCTTTTCAAGTTTTTACCAAGTCCGCTACATGCCTGCTGTTTTTACTCGAGGCGCCTTTTTAGGTTTTCACCTCGCCCATTTTACTTAGGCACAATATTTTTCTTTTGATTTCTCTTTTTCTTGTACAAAAGCGGGAGGCTAGACTCCATTCATTGTTGGTTGACTAGTAAGTTGCTTGACTTTGTCTTCAATCACGATCGTGAAGCTATTGACATTGGGTTAAACTATCCTGAGGGGAAATGGGTTGGTGAATTGTGTTCTCATTCATTGGGTTCGACTGTTCTTTTCTTCTTCTTTTTTCTCCCTTTTTTTTTTGGACTGCGCGCTTTATTCATGCATTTTTTTTCTTTATCTTTTTTTTGTCCCTCTTTTTTTGAACCCTGTATTTTTTGGAACACTTATTAGAGGGAAGGAATGATGATGGAATGTATCTCCGGATACTAACCTCTTGTCGTTTGACTTTAGCTTTACGATTATGGTTGTTGACATAGTCAGGTAGGATTACCCATAATAGATATTCACGTTGTCGACGTTGATGAGCTCTGAAAGATCTTTGCCCCTAATGATGGTGAGATGAAGGGCACCTCCTGGAAGAACCTCGGATGATCAGCGGACCGTCTCAGGATGGCCCGGAGTTGCTCCTTGGATCTAGTAGGCGCAATGATAAGATATGCATAATTACCATGTTGTTAACCTTTCTTTCAGACTTGCTTGTCATTGGTCCTAGCGATCGTCGTGCGCTTTATGTCTGCAAGATGTAGTTGGTTGTATCGAGATTACCACCAATCATTTTCTTTGACTTCTTGCTTCATTCGTATCCATGATGTAGGATGTTGTTGCCGCCTGCTTTTGTCTGATACGAGAATGCGTTCATGACCATTGGATGTCTTTGGGTTCATTCTTTCGATGATGTCCACACCCCATAATGAAGAAGGGCTAGAGTGTTGTCAAGTTATAAAGATTTGAAACATGCACATGGATCCGTTATGCAAGCTTTGACTACTTGAAGCACTTCCTGACATGCTGTAATAACTTATCTCCATCGTTCATCAGTAGGACTCCATTGTAGACTTCAGGCATGATCTTGACAGCTTTGCTTGAAGGGCTTGACTTCAGGCTTCATAGCAAATGGTGTATGATTGGTTCTTCATTCGATCTGGGTAAGGCTTCCATAGGAGAATGCGAGGTTGGACAGCCCCGAGCCTCAGGAATTCTGTCATCCTCTGCTTGTATTCAGGAGGCGCGGATCTCTTGATGCCTATCGTTCTAGGGAGCTCAAGGGATCCCAAGTTTACAATTTCAAAATTATCCATGACGACATTAGCCTTTGTTTTGAGCTTTCTGAGGGAATCCTCTAGCTCGAGAGTCGGATCATCATTTTCCTCATCCCGGGCTTCGTTCAAACCCAAGAGTTTGAAGTCTGACTCTAGATCGAAATCATATGAGTCGACTTTAAACTCGGGTGTTGTAACAGACACATTTGACACATTATTGCTTGCAAGTTTTAAAAGATTTTCTATTGTTTTTTATGTTTTGAGAAATTTCTGTTGTTTTTAGATTTTGACAAGTATCTGAATTTTTTGGCATTTCGAAAATATCTAATGTTTTTGCCTTTTTGAGAATTTCTAATTTTTTAGATTTTAACAAGTATATTATTAAATTTTTTGTTGGTGTTTCGGAAATATCCAGTATTTTTGGCTTTTTGAGAATTTTCTGATTTTTTTAAAAATTTTGACAAGTATATGATTTTTTTTAAAGAAAGACGGTGATATGAATCATGGATTGTCTGATTATGTTCGAGGAGTCAAACATTATTTTCTTTTATTATTCCGTCTTCGGGACTACGAACCAGCTATTGCCTTGCGCTCCTTCCCCTCAAGAGGCAGGGCCAAACAGATCAGTAGGTGGACTCTCATTATTGTACCCAAATGTCGTGATGAGTTTGGGATTGGGTTCTGAGTTGGTGTGGGATGCTACTTTCCTCAGCTCATCCCCAATGTATTGTGAGTCTTTGGATTCTTCCTGCTCAGGTGGGACCCAGACTGTGGTCCAGTCAATCAGGGGAGATTCTTACCCCTTGCCCAAGTCATTTTCAAATAGTCCAGTTGGGTTCATTTTGCTCATTTGATCCTCCATGGTGGATCTCAGCTTGCCAACCGGACAGATGGTCCCTTCTCTAATGGATTTGATTGATGTGTGGATGAAGGGATCATCCTCGTCTTGCCGATCTTGCCCTCCTTTGATACAACTGTGCTTTGCTATCTCACCCATAGGAGGCAGATGTTCCAGTCCTATCATGCCTGCATTCTCTTGATATTCGAGCTGATAATAAAAATGTCGGTGCTCGACTGAAGGGAAGAATAGTTTGATCCGATGGGACATGCAAGAGGTATGCAATTCACAGTCTCGAACTCAAGACTATGGTATGGGATATCTTCATCGAAGCACTGTATGTCTATGATCTGGATATCTAGCTCTTGATGGTCGGCTGCTTCTATATGAAAGATTTGTTTGGGATCATCCAGAATGGTCAGCGCCTTGTCTCTGAAAATGTATTTGGCCTTTTGGTGAAGAGTTGAAGAGAGAGCCTTGACTCTATGGATCCAAGACCGATCAGGGAGGAGATAAAATGAAGCTGTGACGTCAAAGACCTGAAAAGTGATGGTTGATGTTTTAGGGCTAATCAGAATCTTAACTTCAATCTCTTCGTCGACTTGTTTCCTAGAGGCGGGGACCAACCGTCCTAGACTCTTCTCTTGAGGGATCGAAGACTGAGTAGAGATAGGAAAATCCTTTTGAGTAGCAGAATGTCCTTCCTGGAAAGTTACCACATGATTGAAGCTAGCCCCTAATTTTGTTAGGGCATATGGTATGTTGACCAGGGAAGGAGATTTTTCTTGGAGCATGGTAGTTGGAGTAGGGGCCGGATAGGCAGGTGATGCCCCTTATGAGGTAAAAGATGTATGGACTGGATTGATCGGTGGTGACTCCTGTAGACTTGGGGGCATGAAGATTGGATTGGATGGAGATGCCCCTTGCATATTTGAGAGCAAAGAGATTGGACTGGCAGGGTGTGCCCCTTGTAGACTTGAGAGAATCGAGACTGGACCGGCTGGAGATGCCCCTTGCGTATTTGAGAGCGAATAGATTGGACTGGTAGAGTGTGCCCCTTATAGACTTGGGGGAATAGAGACTGGACCGGCTGGAGATGCCCCTTGCGTATTTGAGAGCGATAGATTGGACTGGTAGGGTGTGTCCCTTGTAGACTTGGGAGAATGGAGACTGGACCAGCTGGAGATGCCCCTTGTGTATTTAAGAGCGGAGAGATTGGACTGGCATGGTGTGCCCCTTGCATATTTAGAAGTATTGGTGTTGAGCTGGTGGTGATTGCATGAATGGATTGAACTGGATGACAAGGTAATTCCCGCTGGATGATATTAGTGGCAGGGGTGCCCAATGAGGTGGGGCTTACTTGATACAATGGCAGGGGATTCTGGAGGGTTTAATTGGTAGTGGCAACAGTAGGAGGGGTAACCACAATCGTTTGGTTGTCAATTAGATCTTGGACCGCATACTTCAGGGTGAAACAACGGTCCGTTGTGTGGCCTCGGGATTGGTGGTATGCATAGTATTCATTCTTATTATAGTTTGGCGGCAGAGGGTTTGGTGGGGACCTAGGTAGTAGTGGAGTAAGTATGTGCCTTTGGACTAGCAGGGCTAGTATCTCACTATAACTTTGGGCTATCGGTGTAAGCTGCCTAGGTTCATGGGTCATCCTCATCTGCTGATCATGATTGGGGTACTGAGGAATTTCCCTTTGCTGTTGTTGTTGCCATTGTCCTTCTTAAGGAGCGAATTGAGCACCTTGGGTAGAGGCGACAAGATTGTCTTCTTCCGTTAGATGGAGGTCAGGAACACTTCTGTTACCATTCTCGTATCCAGTAAGCTTTCCTTCCACTACCCATTGTACTGGGGAGGCCTGATGAGGCCACCAGGAGGAGATTGTCCCAGCCCTTATTCCGGCTTCAACTCGTTCCCCAGCACGTATGAGTTGGGTAAAGTTGGCATATGGATACGAGACGAGGTATCCAGAGATACTCGAGTTTGCCGAGTGGATTATCATATAGATTTGTTTCTCGTCATCAATGGATGTTTTCATTCTAGCGGTCGTTGCCTGCCACCGTCCAACATAAGCTGATAATGACTCATCATTCCTCTGCCTTAGGGCAGCAAGATCCGCCCTTTTGGGTGTTACATTAAGATTATACACGAAACGATCAATGAAAGCTTGGGAAAGTTGTTCCCAAGTCTTAATTCGATGGTAGTCTAATGACGCGTACTAATCTAACGCATCGCCTTTCAAGGATTTTTGAAACAAACGGATCAACGCTCCATTATTACCTGCCAAAGTAGAAAGCTCTCCATAGAATGCTCTTAAATGGTCCATAGGATACCCCGTACCATCATATCTCTTGAATTTTGGTACCTCAAAGTTTTGAGGTACCCTGGCATCGAGAAAGGGACATAAGTCCTTGAATTTGGTGGATGGATGATCCACTCCTTGTTGTCTTTATAGTTTCCTCTGCACCTCTTGCAATTGCTCCCGGAGCTCTTCGATTTCAGAGAGATCGGTCGAGGGGAGTTTTACCCATTGGAATTGATTGGATCTCCTATTAGGAGGAAGATGTTGGAACTGGCTGGGATTCCTGACTGTGGGAGTTTGTATTTGATAGCGGCTCTCATCAGTGAGAGGTTATTGGAAAGGATTCTCAGTTGCGAAGAATTGGCCTTGAAGGTGACTCCCATTATGGGGAGGATGCTGGAAAGTTAAGATGACTGGGACACTAGGTGATGACACTTGCATGGTTTGAACAGTCTCTTTTTGAACGCATTGGGCAAGAAGGGCCTGTAAAGCCTTAAAATTTTAGGCTATTTCGTCCACGGTTGAGGTGAATGCGGTGTTATCAGCCATGAATTCAGGTTATCCGGGGTGCCTCTTAGGTGTAATGATTTCTTCTGCCATGACAACTTTGGATTGGATAAGCATGGGGTGAGTGAAAACCTTGAATGGGTGCAAGCCAAAGATCGATCCTCATTTTTTTTTTAATGTAAGGTATGAATGCAAATGTAGAATATCCCCTAAGATTATATTACCACACTATTTCGAGTCGGGTCTCAGCTAGTACGAGCTAGCAAAATTCCCAGTGGAGTCGCCATTCTGTAGACACTGGAAAAATCGGCGCCCACGTTGATTTAAATGTTATGTTTTTGGTGATGGGGGTGATTAGGCTGATTTATTGATGTTGGAGTCGCCACTAGCCGAATAGTCTCAGAATCCCACAGTCGGCTAAAACCATGGAATAAATAAGGTTGGAGAAATCCGAAGACTCTCCGACCTTAGATTGACTCTTGATCTGCGATCCGGGATTTCGGGTAAGGGACCTTGGTTACAAAGAGGGAAGGTGTTAGACACCCTCTCTGCCCGTACAAATGTACGGTCTCTGCTTAGTATGGTAAAATAATCTCAAGGGATGATGATGATGCTGTGGTCATGATGGGACTAGTCACACGTGGATTTCTTATGTAGCAAGATCCGAGATTTCGGCAGGTCATAGAGCATATGTCCGACAATGTGTCTAGAAGGCGGATGTAATGATGCTTATGCAAAGAGAAAAAAAATGGACTAGATCACTAGAAATTTCTGATGTGACAGGATCCGGTGTACGGCAAGTCACAGAGCATACGTTCACTAGAAATCTAGAGAAGTAGGGGAGTTGAGAAGGGAGTGGATGTCATGATGAATGCTTGTAAGATGATGGATCCTTGACTTGATTCTTAAGTAGGCTAAGACATAGACTAAACCTTGATCAAACTGGGCTAGGTTAGATGGGTTGGAGAGGTTTGGAGGAGGGCTAGGGAGTGGCTAAGAAAATCTGGACTTGGGAGGCTTGGGAGCTCCTTCCCTCTTCCTCACTCTCTTCCTCTCCCTCTCTCTCTCTCACTCTTTCTCTCCCACTCTCTCCCTCCCTTGGTTGTTGTTGTGAAATGAGAAGAGGAGAGGGCTATTTATAGCCTTCTCCAATGGCATTGTGGTGATTAGTGGGTAGGTAAGGGTTGAAGTCTTTGAATGGAGGGTTGTGATTGGTTAAGGAGAGAGTAGTGACATGTGGCGCATTTTCATTGGTTTTTAAGGCTGGTAAAACTGTAAATAGTGAATATGGGAGGAGAAATCTGAAAGGAAAGTTGACTTTTGGATGCTGGGACAGTTGCCCACACTCGGGCCGCAAGCGGCGGCGATCAGTACCGCACCGGTGCGAGAGGTCGGACCACCGACTCAACCACGCCCGGCCCGGTTCGGGCCGGTTTTGCATGTGTAAGCTTCGCGTGATGCTCTGATCATCCGATGGTCTTCATTTTGAGTTTCTATGACTCAAAGTGACATATTTAAGCATGGATAGGGGGTTCTAGCCAGGGTATAGGGTATAGGCGAGGCTGTGTGTATACTGGACGACTTGGATTGCGGTTTCGGGTTGCGGATTGGGAGTTTGGGGACTTGGGACCAAGGTTTTAGGTTTTAAGCTAGGGTTAGGGGCCAGTTTAGGACATGATCATGGTTCCCGGATTGTCTTAGCCTTTTCAAGATGCTAGCCTGAGTGGGGTGTCTACACAAAGCCTACTCTTCTTTCAGTCTCAACGCCGAGAATCATCTTTATAGCCCCCCAATCTTTCATCCTGAATGTCCCATTTAACCGAGTCTTCAGTACATTAATTTCAGACATGTCATAATTGACGATCTACATGTCATCAATTCCTGACTCACCATGAAGGAATCAAACCACTGCTTAGGCGACAGGTCGAACCACGACCTCTTGCAAAGTCTTTTCTCAGCCCCTTTAACTTCGAACCGCTCTGGTTGCTTCATGTAGATCTGTTCTTCACTTTCCCTTGCAGAAGTACAGGCTTCACATCCATCCTTCCAGCTCAAGATCACATTAACCAACCAGCGTCAATCACGGATCTAATAGACACCTGCTATACCGTCGGCGGGAATGTCTCTGAGAAGCTGATCCCTTCTCTCTGAGCATAACCCTTCGCTACCAACCTCGCCCTATATCTATGCTGTGTCCTCCTAAAGATTCACCTGCATCCAACCGCTTTCTGTCCCATTGGAAGCTCACTCGCTCCCATATGTCGGTCTGGTACAACAAATCCACCACATCACCCATAGTCACCTTTCAGTTCTTGCACCAGGCTCACCTAGAGCCATCTGAATAGAAGATGAATCCCCTGCAATATTGGAGTCGTCCATGTACTTCGTCGATATTCTGTGATCATGCCGTGTGATTCTTCTCACAGGTGGCTGCTCCACCTGCTCTGTATCCCTGTCCGCATATCTCAGCCTTCTTACCCTGCCCGCTCATGTGGTTATGCCCAACATGCCACACACATGCAGAGGTGAAATCCGCTACATCCACTGCAGCTTCACCTTTTGAAGTGCTCCCGATCAACCTGTATAAGTTACCGAGTCATTGCACTTTCATGATTACCTGTGCCCCCTTAGATACCTTAAGAGCATAATCAATACTTATGTACTTGCATCCTTTTACCTCAAGTACACCAAGAGAAATCAGATTCTGCTTCAAATCAGGAACGTGCCTGACATCAGTCAGGGTGCGCTCCACCCCATCAAACATCCTGATGCGCACCGTACCAACAATCACGACATTACAGGCAAAGTCATTGCCCATAAATACCTGTCCACCATCGCACTCACTATAGCTGGCGAACCAACTCCGATGAGGAGTCATGTGAAAAGATGCCCCTATGTCTAGCATCCACTCGTCCTTACGATCATCGTATGGCCGCTTGATCGTAGACACAGACAAAACATCACCATCACATCCACTCAATCCATCTGACGTGGCAACATTGACATCCCTGTACGAAGCCTCAGAATCTTCTCTCTTCGATTTAGGATTTCCACAATCCTTCTTCACATGTCCTTCCTTCCCACAATTCCAACACTTTACCTTTCCTTTGCCCTTGCCCTTGGATCTGGATCTATAACTTGAAGAACCCGTACCTTGTTCAGAATTCGTACCCATTGTAAATAGTGTATCAGAAGATGTCCCTATGTCGCCGTTTAGCTTTCTCATAGCCTTCCCTTAAAGCACTGAGATAACGGTGTCAACACTCAGGGTTTTATTCGTGCCGCACATAGTGTCCTTGAATGACTCATACGACGCCGAAAGAGAATTCAGCAACATACATGCTTGTGCTTCATCTTTCATCACTTCCTCCATATCCAGCAATTTGCAAACTAATTTATTAAAGTTGTTGATGTGAGCCTCCAGATCTCCACCCTCTGCCATCTTGAAGTTATACCACTACCGCTTCAAGTGTAGGAGATTTTCTGAGGATTTTTTCGCATAGACATCCTCTAACTTCACCCATAACTTAGCCGCAGTTTTCTCCCTCATGACGTTGTAGAGAACCTTATCCGTGAGACATAAACGGATCGATGATCAAGCTTTCTTATCAAGAGTATTCCAATCATCATCAGTCATAGTAGACTTTCACTCCTCAAGAGCACCATCTTTGCCTTGCTTGATTAAGGAACTCATCATCTTGATCTTCCATAACTCAAAATTATTTTTCCCTGAGTACTTCTCAATCTCATACCTAGTGCTTGCCATTATTACTAATCCTGCAGATTCAGATCTGTGCCCCAACCGATTGCTCTGATACCACTTGTTGGGGATTTTGACCTGCGGAATCAATAGATCTAGATCTAGGATAACAATCCAATGACACTAAGCACACGCAAGAGAATGCAGATTTAATGTGGAAAACCTTTGCGGAAAAAAACCACGGCACAAAGCGACAGATCTCCACTATGAAAATAGAAATTACAAAGAGAGAGGACTTACCCGATTCGAACAACCTCGAATCTCACCCTTGCTACACCCTTTAGAAATCCTAAAAAACCTTTTAGGAACCCTTGAAACTACTTTAGAAAGCCTTAGAATATATCACAATCCTGCATACACCCCTTTATATAAGTTTAGAAAGAAGCAGACTCGGAATAGGAAACAAATTTCCCAAAAACTGCGTTTCCGCAATCGCATCTGCAAAACTCTTCGATGTCATCGAAGGTCTCTCGATGACAGCTTCGATATCATTGACGGTCCTTCAATGATATCGAAACAGGACCAAAACTGTCCAGCGACCAGGGGTGAAAATTTTAACAATTATCGATGTCATCGAAGGTCTCTCGATGACAGCCTCGATATCATCAACGGTCTGTTGATATCATCGACAGACCAACAAACAGATTTAAAACATCTGTCGATATCATCTAAAACCCTGTCGATATCATTGATAGACCAACAGACAGATTTAAGACATCTGTCCATAACACTTGCACATATATATATATATATATATATATATATATATATATAGGAAAAGTACTATGCGCTCGAGCTGATTTTAACGTCCCATGAGGTCGAGCTATGTGGGCCCCACCGTGATGCGTTTCGAACATCAACACCATCATTCAGATGCGTCCCCTTTAAATTATGGGATATCCCAAAAATCAGCCGTATACGGAGCTCAGGTGGGCCATACCATCTAAAATCATGTGAAAACATACCAAAAACATATAAAAGCACTTGGTGGGGCCCACCTGAGTTTTGAATGCTGCTGAAACTTGGTTTGAACCCTCATCCAAGTGGGACACACATAATGGATGGGTTGGATTTGCAAACCACATCTCGGTGGGCCCAAAAAAATGGTTATGAATGTTTTAATGGTGCACGACCCCTCTCAACTTCTGTATGTGGTGTGGCCCACACAAGTCACGGATTGACTTGATTTTTGAGACCTAGGCCCACGATGGAATGGTGCATCTGACTGATGGTGTTGATGTTCGAAACGCATCACGGTAATGGGGCCCACATGACTCGACCTCATGGGACATTAAAATCACTCGAAGCGCATAATACCTTTTCCCACACACACACACACACACACACACACACATATATATATATATATAGGGAAAAGGTACTATGTGCTCGAGCGTAAAGCGGTCGTCCGTGAGGTCGAGTGGGGGGCCCCACCATGATGCATTTTGAACATCAACACCGGCCCACCAAATGTACCATTCCATAGTGGGCACAGACGGCCCAAAATCAGTCAATCAGTGACTTTAGTGGGCCACACCACATACGAAGTGTAGAGGGGCCGTGTACCATTAAAACATTCATAACCATTTTTGAGGGCCCACCGAGATGTTTTTTGCAAATCCAAATTTCATCCATTATGTGTGTCCCACTTGATTGAGGGTTTAGACCAAGTTTCAGGTGCATGGAAAACTCAGGTGGGTCCCACTAGTGCTTTTATATGTTTTTGGCATGTATACTTATGGTTTTAGGTGGTGTGGCCCACCTGAGTCACGGATTAACATGATTTTGGGCCGTCCAGGCCCACCATGGAATGGTACATTTGGTGGACGATGTTGATGTTCGAAAGGCATCACGGTAGGCCCCACCCAGCTCGACCTCACGGACGACCGCTTTACGCTCGAGCGCATAGTACCTTTTCCCATATATATATATATATATATATATATATATATATATATATATAGTAATACTCACACACAACTAGTTGGACATTGCATTTTCGTCCAACTAGCCATGCATTTAATGAAAGCAATCCCACTTAATTAATGAAAGTTAATGCTTCCACCGTGGATCATTACTCTTGCTCGGGTGGTAGACTCGCAGGAGTTTCAACACCCGGTCAAGGGTTCGAGTATCCATAGGTGGTGAAATCCCACTATGGCATAAGTGTAAAAAGGGCTTCCACCCCATGCTAATCCCTCTTAATTACCTTACAAAGAACAGTGGAGACTGTATTAGGGCCCACCTTAAAGCATATATTGTGTATCGATACCGTCCATTATTTTTTCACGGATCATTTTAGTGCATAATTCTAAAAATGAAGTTGATCCAAATATCAAGTGAACCACATTATAAGTGTTGATGCAAAAAACTGGTGCGTCTCCTTCCGTCCTCTCACCTGCACAAGGAGAAGACAAAGGAGACCCTGGCTATAGTCGGGGAACCTTCGATGCTTAAGTCAGTATGATGGACGTAGTAGGAGGTTTTTTTTAGGAGAGTTTTCTGCTTACCTTTCACCTTAGAGATGTCGTGTATTTATAGGAAAGGGAGGGTCTCGTCGTGCAGGTATTCTTCTCCTGATATCTTGGAGATTTGATTTTGGTCTGTTTTTGGACTCCATCCGATCCCCAGATCTTCGGGATTGAAGATCCTTTTATGGGATTTTCGTGACAGTATTTCTGTTTACACTGTCTTTTCCTTGCTTAGCTCGGTCCCAATCGACTCTAATGATGAGTTAGTCTTGGCCAGCTTTAAGGATCAAGTTGCTCGCTATCTGTCGGGTGAAATGCAACCGATTCGTAATCGATGTCCTTTCTTAATCGATAGCCGACTATGTAATCGACCTAATTTGGGTCGATTTTATGGTCGGTCGAGTGGCTTTTAAGCTTTGGGCCTTAATCGGTTTCTTTAGATGTTGCTTCCTCGTTTTCCGAGTAAACTTTATGCATCTTATATATTTGGCCTTGTGGCTCATGACTTTGTAAGTTTCAGTCAGGATTTATTCCTTAGAATCCGAGCTAAGTCTCTCCTTTAGGATTTTTGCTTACCTGCCTCGGTCGGGCTTATTGCCTTGGATCACTAGGCAGTGTCAGTAGAGTTGGTCCATTCCATAGCCGAGCCTTCGGACTTGTATTATTTTTTCCCCAACAGTAAGCCCCCTTACTCCTTGCATCAACATTGTTGACGCTATGGAATAGAGTGATCGTTGAGTCAGCTTGAGCTGGGACCAACTTTATGATGGACCATTTAATGCTCACGGGAGTCTTACGTCGCCCAGAGCACGTGACGGTTCATCGATCGAGGTCGCAAGAGCGGGCAGCCGTCGGAGTGCTCTTTCCTGCTTATAGGCGTTGGAAGCATGACGATGACGGCTGTTGCGTCGTTTGAAATGTGCCACAGGCAGGGAGTCGAAGTGATCGTCGATTTGACTCCTCCTTAAATGCCCTATCCATATGGCGCAACTATAAAAGGAGGAGAGGGACGCGCATTTCCCATTTTCGCGCATCTTTCTTTCTCTTCTCGGCTCTCCATTTTCCCATTTTCGCGTTTCACCATTTTCACTTTTTTTTTTTTGATTTCTACTCCCACGTTCGCTTCCTTTTCAGTCCTCCTCACTATCTCCGGTAAGTTTCGTACTCTCTCCCTCCCTTTCATTTTTAGTTTTAATGGCAATGCGTGGCTCCTCAAGCCCCCGAGGAGGGAGTTTGTGGTGAAGAGGGTGAAGCGAGGCGTCTCTGGGACGTCTCGGAATCACCTTCATTGCTGGAGGAGATGGTTGTAGGTGCCAATGCTGCATTCCAGTACTCTGAAAGGGTGGCTGGGCCCTCAGCGGAGTGTCCTATTTCTGCAGGTCCTTCCCGTGGAAGGGTGTTTTTGGCGACTGCCCTAGGCAGACCTAATCCTCCTGAGGAGGAATCGGAGGAAGAGGATGAGGAGGCCAAAGGAGCCAGTGAGTCGGTCTTTACCCGTAGATCGGTGAAAGCTGTTGAATCGGCAGCCGAGGGAGGGGAGGCTAGAGATGAGCAGAAGGGTCCGGTTCCCTCAGTTTTAACCGAGGCGAATCTGGATAGAATTAGGGCTGGGTACCATGTCCCGGACTCGCTTACTATCCGCCTCCCTTTGTCGAGCGAATTACCTGGCCGGCCCCCCTACTGGGATGGTCGTTATTTTCTAAGTCGCTCTGCAATGTGGCTTACGTCTGTCCCTCCAAGGAATAGCTCGGGATCTGCTTTCCTGACTTCAAATAGCGCCCGGGCAGATAGTTCCAAATGGGTGGAGGAACTTGTTCGGATGCTCGGTGTTGTGGGCTGAGACAAAGCAGCCCCCACTATTATCGATGGGTTTCTCCATTTGTTTCAAGTACAGCCAAATCTGCAGCATCCCGGCTAGTACTTTTTGTGTGCATAGCGAAACAAGGGCGGACCTTTGATAACCGACCCACCTACCTCTAACAAGCACTGGAAGATAGATGGTTCTGGGCGTATGGCCGCTGGGAGACTGCTGAGCCAGGGCCCATCGAATCTCGTGTTCCTCGGGTATTCTCCTAAGCAGGTGACTCGGCACGCACTTTTTTCTTTATCTTCACATATCATAATGTCTTTGAGTCTGACTAAATGCATTTCGCAGATATCCTCGGGCGAAGGCCGAAGCTCGAGGCAGGCGCTTTAGCTCAGATTAAGGATCTGAGGGAGCTAAGTCTAGAGCAGCGATGTTGGAAGAGACTTCTTCAGCCGGAATATCTGCTCGAATTGGGTTTGGACTCGTCCTTGATAGGTACTTTCTAGTTGTCTCATTGCATTCCCTTTGAATTTGGTTTAACTCATCTTTTATTTCTTGATGCAGAGATGGCTGAGGCAAGACCCTTCGTCCTCCTTCCAAGATGAAGGCTCCTCCGAGGTCTGAGGCTCGGCCTCCACTTCTAAAGATGCCGAAGATGGTTTCGAAAGCTAGGGGGCAAACTGCCCCAGCCATCCCGACTATGATAATCCCCGACTTGAAGGGGGCGGAAGTGGTGGCTCCCGAGCCTCAGGTGGCTTCTTAATTTGGACTTGAAGCTAAGCAGGTTCCAGAGCAGACGGGGGAGGAGAGAAGAGGAGAGTCTTCAAGAGGGGAGATGACTCAACAGGAGACGTCGTTCTTCCAGCGAGCCGTGTCGGACATGGTCCCCTGTGTGATTTCTCATGAGAATGAAAAGGAGTTCGCTGCCCTCTTCGAAGCTCCCTAGAGACGGACTCTTTCTCATGTGGCGAAGATTCTTCTTGATTAGGTAAGACTTGAACTTCGCACACTTGTCTTGCTAACTCCTTCAAGCTTAATCTAACTTTACAATTTTCTTTTGCAGTTCGCTCCTTGTTTGCTCAGGGCTAGCGTGGATCTGGCCGAAGCTTAGAGTTGGGCAGCAGAGGCGGAAGCACAACTCGAGGTTGCAGTGACTTGGCTCAACATAATGGCCGGCGACTTAGGGCTTACTAGGAAGGCCGTCAATTATTCCAGGGCCGAGAGTGCTCATCTGGCCTTACAATTGTAAGAGGCCTGGGAGGAGAGCCGGCTGAGTCGTCAGACTCTATCTTCCTCGGAAGAGAAGTTGTCTCGGCTGAAGACTGACACCAAGGCTGTCATTGAGCAGGCCAATGTCCAAGCCTTAAAGGACTTTTTTGAGTCCCGAGAGTATCTAGAGGAGTGGGATTGCTTGTATCAAGACAGTTACACCAAGTGTGTTGAACTGATGAAGGAATCCTTCCTCAATCTTGATCTTTCAGGATTTGATAAAGGTGCCTCTGGGTCTGAAGGTTCGGAGGCCGAGGCAGCTGAGTCTACTGATGCTGCAGCTAATCTCGAAGTCGCTTCTGAGGTGGCTCCTGAGGTTGCTCTGAGTGACAGCAGTAGCTGAGCCTGAGTCAACTCCTAAGTTAGCTCCTGATGAACCTTGGAGCTGGTTTGAAAATGTCAAGCACTTTAAGCACACCAAGCTTCAGACACTTCAAGCACACTAGGTGAACTCGAGAGCATCTGCAACTAAGAGGGGACATAGTGTATTGCGGTAAACTCTTTTTGCCTTTATCTTTGTTATTCCATCAATATAATTTCAACATAGGAATTAATGTAATTCGATGTAAAACGCATACTAATGAATGAATATACTCGGTTTTCTTATTCATTTGACTCAGTTTACATGTTTTTCATTCCTTGCTTTATCGGATCTCTCCAATTGCTCAATGACCGACTTAAGGATAATAGGTTTTTAGATTCTCGGCATTCCAATGATGGGGGAGTAATTGCCTAGTTAGGTATTCTAACCGATAAGTTCCGGGTCAGATGGTGCTCGAGATTATATAGGGTCCTTCCCAATTGGGTCCCAGTGTGCCTGCACCATCTTCCTTAGTGTTTAGAAACATTTTTCAGAGGACCATGTCTCCTACTTTGAAGCGTCTAACCTTGACTCGGGTATTGTAGAATCGAGCTACTTGTCTTTGCCGAGCTATTATACGTAGGCGAGCCATTTCCTTTTGTTCTTCCAAAAGGTCGAGTCCGAGAGCTAACAATTCTTCATTGTCTCACTCATTAAACGAACTAACCTGAGCTGAAGGCAGTCCGATCTCGATTGGAGTGACAGCCTCTGATCCATATGCAAGGGAGAAAGAAGTTTCTCCCGTGGCCGTTCGAGCGGTGGTCCAGTATGCCCATAGTATCTTAGGAAGCTCTTCGGCCCATGCTCCTTTAGATCGGTCGAGTTTGGTTTGAAGGTGCTTTTTAATGATCTTGTTAACTGCCTCAACCTATCCATTTGTCTGAGGATGATAGGGGGATGAGTAGACATTTCTGATTTCAAGATTATTGCACATCTCCTGATACCGCTTGTTGTCAAACTACTTCCCGTTGTCGGTAACTATGGTCCTAGGTATCCCGAACCGGCACACGATATTTTTCCAAACAAGATCCGTGATCTTTTGTTCGGTTATCCTAGCTAGTGGCTTGACTTCGGCCCAATTTGTGAAGTAATCTACTGCAACAATGACAAACTTGATTTGGCCTTTCCCCAAAGGGAGCGGTCCGATGATATCGATTCTCCACTGTGTGAAGGGCCAGGGGCCGACCATAGGGGTCAGCTCCTCGGGTGGCTGTCTTGGGACGGTTGCAAATCTTTGACATTTGTCGCAACTTTGGACGAGCTTGCGAGCATCAAGCTGAATGGTCAGCCAGTAATACCCTTGTCGTAAGACCTTATGTGCGAGTGATCGTCCTCCCGAGTGATTTCCACAAATCCCTTTGTGGATCTCCCGCAGTACATAATCAGCTTCATGATGATTTAGGCAACGTAACAGAGGAGTGAAAAATCCTTATACAATACTCCGTTGATTATGATGTAATAGGAGGCTCGGATCTTCAACCATCGGGCCTCGACACGCTCCTCAGGTAACTTTTCACTGTCAAGATATTCGACGATAAGGTCGAGCCAAGTAGGTTCCGATTTGATCGAATGTATGGTCAAGCTAAGTGGGTCGTTGATACTTGGCTTAACAACGTATTCGATGGGAACGGACTTGGGTATATCATCTTCGTCAACAGAGGCAAGCTTCACCAAAAGGTCGGCCTTAGCGTTTTCTGTTCGAGGGATCCGAGTGACAATACATAGTTGAAAACTATCGATTAACTCTTTGGTTTTCTTCATGAACACTTTTAATTGCTCTTTACGTGTTCGATATACGCTAATGACCTGATTGACGACTAACTGCGAGTCGCTGAATACGTTGAAATGAGTGACGCCTAGACTAGCTGCAAGTCAGAGACCAAGCAACAAGGCTTCATATTTTGCTGTGTTGTTTGAGGCTTAAAATCTAAGTCTTAAGGCATATTGCATATAGGTTTGGTCGGGAGTTTTCAAGACAACTACTGCCCCGCTTGCCTTAGAGTTGGATGAGCCATCGACATAAAGCTTCCAGGGGGTAGGGTCAGGTGATGACTCGGGAGACGCAGTCAGCTGTTTGGTTGGGTCATCTGTAAGCTCAGTAGACGAGTCGACTTGCGGTGTAACTTCAGCTATGAAGTCAGCCACAACCTATCCTTTAATTGACACTCTTGACTTGTATTGAATGTCGAATTCACTGAGCTCTATCGCCCACTTTGTCAGTCGGCCCAAAGCTTCCGATTTCTGAAGGACCTGACGTAGTGGGAGATCCGTCATGACGACAATAGTGTGAGCTTGAAAGTATGGCCGAAGTCGTCATGAAGAGATGACTAGTACTAGAGCTACTTTTTCCAGAGGCGGATATCTTATTTTTACCGGTAATAACACTTTACTGACATAATAAACTGGCAACTGCTTTCCTTCATGTTCACGTATCAAAGCCGAGCTTATGGTTGTGTCAAAAATTGTCAGGTACAATAGCAAAGTTTCCCCTGGCTCGGGTTTTGATAAAACAGGTGGAGATCCGAGGTATGACTTCAACTGATGGAACGCTGCTTCACACCCTTCCGTCCACTCTACCGTTTGCCGACCCTTGAGTTGTTTGAAGAACGGGAAGCACTTATCGGTAGCTTGGGAGAAGAAGCGGTTGAGTACGGCTACTCGTCCAGTCAGCCTTTGTATATCCTTGATTGTTTTTGGGGATTCCATGTCGAGCAATGCTTTGATTTTTTCCAGATTTGCTTCAATCCCCCGCTGACTGACCAAGAATCTGAGAAACTTACCCGAGCTTACCCCAAAGGCGCACTTGCTCGGGTTCAACTTCATCTGGTATTTTCGAAGGATAAGAAATATCTCCTCTGGGTCGGCAATATGATCGGCTGCGTGTATACTTTTGACGAACATGTCGTTAATGTATACTTCCATGGTTCAGCCGATCTACCGAGTGAACATTTTGTTTACCAATCGTTGGTAGGTTTCTCCTGCATTCTTTAAACCAAATGGCATCACACGGTAACAGTAAATTCCTTTGTCGATGACAAAGGTAGTCTTAGGTTTATCTGATTGATGCATTACAATTTCATTGTATCCAGAATAAGCATCCATAAAACTAAGAAGTTCGTGTCCTGCCGTGTTATCCACTAGTTGATCGATCATTAGAAGAGAGAAGTTGTCCTTTGGGCAGGCTTTGTTTAAGTTGGTATAGTCAATACAGACTCGCCACTTCCCGTTAGCTTTCTTAATGAGTATGACATTAGCTACCCATTCCGGATAGTATTTCTTTTCAATGAATTTAACCTTCAAGAGCTTGCTGACCTCTTTTTCAATGATAGCGTACCTTTCGGGGTCAAGCGGTCGTCACTTCTGTCGAATTGGTCAGTAGGTCGGATCGATGTTGAGGCGAAGAGTCATCACCGAGGAATCGATCACAGGCATATCTTCATGGCTCCATGCAAATACATCAGCGTATTGTCAAAGTAGAGATATCAGTTTGTCTTTCAGGGGCGATCGCAGAGACAAACCAATCTATCCTGTTTTAGACTCATCTGTCTCGACCAAGGGTGCTGGGATAAGGTCTTCTACTGGTTATCCTCGCTCATGCATCTCGGCCCGAGGGTCTAACGATTCAATTGTGGTTACCTCGGCTGGATCCTTCACGACCGCCGCATAGCAGTGTCGTGAATCTTGTTGGTCATCTTTTACGACTCCTACTTCCGACCATGTCAGAAATTTCATGGAGAAATGGTACATCGATACCACAGATTGGAGAAGGCACAGCGAGGGTCGGCCGAGTATAGCGTTGTAGACTGATGGTTGGTCGACTATCAGGAAGTCGACCAATACTGTCGCCTAGTGCGGAAAATTACCAACAGTGAGTGGCAGTGAGATGACTCCTTCAGGGAGTGTTCGTCCACCAGAGAATCTGATTAATGGGGTGTGAACTGGCCGTAACGCCAATTGTTCGATAACCATTTTGTCGAACGCTTGAGTGAATAGTATGTCTGCGGACGACCCTGTGTCAACGAGGATGCAGAATACTTTGCAGTTCGTTATTGTGAGGGTGACGACTAATGAGTCATCATGCGGATGATGGATGCCCCGAGCGTCTTCATCAGTACAACGATATGCATTATTTCTTCCTTTTCTTTTCTTTCGAAAGCCGAGCTAGTATCAGGATTTCGGACTCGGTCGACTGATGCTCCTGACATGATTTTTCTGAGCATTGTTTGAGTCGCCTCCACCTCAGGGACCACCAACGATAGTTCGGATTTCCTCAGTGGGTCGGTTTTCACCTGAACGTTCTTCCGTTGTCCCGGTTCTTTCGATGTGCTCTCTGAGGCGGCCTTCTCGGATGAGTCGCTTAATTTCTTCTTTCAAGTGGTAGCAGTCACTCGTATTATGCCCATGGTCGCGATGGTAATGGCAGTGCTTGTTTTTGCTCTATTGGTTTGGGTTGCTTCGGAGCCTATTTGGCCAGTTGACGAATCCTTCACCCTTAATTTCCATCAAAACCTGCTCTTGCTGCTTATTGAGCAGGGTATACGTTAAAAACTTGCGGTCTGGTCGTTTACCCGACTTGCGCTCCTCACGTGTTCGATCATCTTACGCTTCTTTCCACTTGTCGAGTCAACTTCTTTCTTTGTTGACTCTTTGGCAGGGACTTTTGCGTTCTGAGCGGCTTCGCGTATGATCCAGGTTTCCTCGGTATCCGCATACTTATCCGACCGGGCCATAAATTCAGCCAAAGTAGTAGGCGGGTTCTTGTCCAGGGATGCCAAAAATGGTTTGTCTCTGACGCCTTGCATGATCGAGTTGAATGTTATTTCGTGCGAATGTTTCCGGACTTGGAGCGATTCGAAGTTGAAGCGTTTGATACAATCTTTTAGCAGCTCTCCCTATTTTTGAACAATGTTGTTCAAGTGCGCAAGTGGCTTCAACTTCTTCTTCCCACCAATGAAATTGGTGAGGAAGGCATCGTTGAGCTCTGCGAACGAGCTAATGGACTTCGGTTTCAACTGTTTGAACGAAAGTCGAGCTACGTCAACTAAAGTGAGGGAGAAAGCTTGACATGTTACAACGTCTGAGGCATCTTGCAGCTCCATATATGTCTGAAAGGATTCGATGTGCTCGGTTGGATCAGTCTTGCCGGTGAAGGGCGTAATCTGCGGAAGACGGAATTGTTCCGGTAGCCGAGCTTGCATTATCTCTTCTATGAATGGAGATGCTTTCGCCTCGGGCCTAGTTGGATGTGCATCATGGCCCTGCTTCATGTCCGCAATCTCCTCCCGCATTTCCCTCCTGAAGTCCTGGAGGTCAGCTTTCCAGGGTTTGTCACTATCTGCCGTCCCCTCAACCGGAAGCCTGCCGTGCCTTCTCCGATCTATTTCGCGTCGAAGATCGGTGGCAGGCATCGGGGCGGTCATAGAATGAGCGAGTGTAGGCTCGGCCAGACCCTGGTGCTGACTCGGCTGAGGGGCAGATCGCGGAGCGACATACTGAGGGTCAACAAATTGTTGTGGGGGCGTTCATCACTCAGTCATCGTCACGCTAAGGCGGTTGAACTTGCTGACGATGAATCTGTTCTAGCATTTGCTTCATGAAATTTATATCGGTTCTGAGTTCCTGGACCTCTCTATCCCACCGGCCATTTCCTCGGTTTCGTTGAGTATGTCTGGTCAAAACAGAGGCTGCCAGAAGGGCCACAGAACCTTGCCGGTTGTCGGGTCGATTCTGGGCTTCGTTCGTACCCGAGGGGCCTTCGATTGCTGGTGGTCCAATGACAATGACTTCAGTAGGCTCGTTTTGAGTAGTTCTTCTAGTTCTCGCTATCAGAACCTGTTTAAAACTTCTGGATAGAGCTTAAAAAATGACTTTTCGTATCGTTTCCCACAGACGGCGCCAAACTGTTGATGCAAAAAACTGGTGCGTCTCCTTCCGTCCTCTCACCTACATAAGGAGACAAAGGAGACCCTGGCTAGAGCCGGGGAACCTCCGATGCTTAAGTCAATATGATGGACGTGTTAGGAGGTTTTTTTTAGAAGAGTTTTCTTCGTACCTTTCACTTTAGAGATCTCGTGTATTTATAGGAAAGGGAGGGTCTCGTCGTGCAGGGATTCTTCTCCTGATAACTTGGAGATTTGATTTTGGTCTGTTTTTGGACTCCATCCGATCCCGAGATCTTCGGGATCGAAGATCCTTTTACGGAATTTTCGGGACGATATTTCCATTTACACCGTCTTTTCCTTGTTTAGCTCGGTCCCAACTGACTCTAATGATTAGTTAGTCTCGGTAAGCTTTAAGGATCAAGTTGCTCGCCATCTGTCGAGTGAAATGGAACCGATTCATAATCGATGTCATTTCTTAATCCGATAGCCGACTATGTAATCGACTTAATTTGGGTCGGTTTTATGGTCGGTCGAGTGACTTCTAAGCTTTGGGCCTTGATCGGCCTCTTTAGATATTGTTTTCTCGTTTTTCGAGTCAACTTTATGCATCTTATATATTAAGCCTTGTGGCTCATGACTTTATAAGTTTCGGTCGAGATTTATTCTCCGGAATCCAAGCTAAGTCTCTCCTTTAGGCTTTTTGCTTACCTGCCTCGGTAGGGCTTATTGCCTCGGATCACTAGGTGGTGTCAGTAGAGTTGGTCCATTCCATAGCCGAGCCTTCGGAATTGTATTATTTTTTCCCCAACAATAAGAAACGGTGGTGGTCGTTAAATGCCCACCATTAAAAGCTCCTGAGGCCCACTGTTATGTTTATTTGCCATCAAACCTATTGATAAGGTAACACAAATATGTATGAAGGGAAAACTCAAATATCAGCACAGGTAGGGCGGACCCCACGGGCAGGGAACACCAAGTTTTGTGTTACACGGGTTACACGCTAATATTTTTCCTACTCAGATTGCGTAACAGCTCACATGTGTGGTTACATTCCCATGAAACTTTTAAGTTCAACTGGTTGGACTAAACGTTATGCCCATCATATGATAACTTATAAAGTACGATGTTTATATCAAATCCAGCCCTTTCAAAATTTTGGCCCGATAATTTAGTTCGTATTTTTAAATGATGATTAATATCTACACATCAAATGCCCCACACCCTTTAAAATATCATTCAAACAGTGATAAATAGAAAATAAGTTCTGGCCCCATATTTGTGTTTTCCTTTCATCCGGGTCTGTGTGACCTAATGAGTAGGTTGGATGGAAATTAAGCATTACAGTAGGCCATATGTAGTTCTCAATGGTAAGCATTCAATCACCATTATTTCTTGTGGTACGTAGTCCACCTGGGATTTTGATCTATCTCGATTTTGGGCACAAACTATACTATGAGAAATAAAAATCAATGAACGGCGTGGATAAAACACTTGCATCATGATGATGCCCATGGATCACCGAACAACACCTACGTCGGTCGTAGCAAATGAGTCATTGTCGAACCCGACTCCCGATCTGGGCTAAAACTCCATCTGTATCCAGTGGCTGCGGAATGCCGATCATCGCGTTTGGCTGGAACTTTCAGAGACAGCAAGCTAAGAGGGACAAGGGTGATGTTTACGACAAATACCTACCGTATGTTTTTTGCCGATCATGCTAGGAAATGGACAAAACAATGAGGTAGATCCAAAAATCAGGTGCGCCACGAGATGAAAAAAGTGGGAATATTACTATTTAAACCTCCCTGGGTCCTACGTCCGTTATGGTTATATACCATCAATACCATTCATGAGGTCCTTCCAACTTAGGATGAATTAAAAATTCAAAAATATAAACCTAATGAAGAAATTCTATGGCCTCATGAATGTTTCAATGTAAACGTTCAATCCTTACCTTTTCCTATGTGACCCACTTGAGTTTTGGAGCTAACTCATTTTTTACCCATATGTCCTAACTTTTCTTATAAAAATTGATAAACAGCTTAGATTTTTAAACACGTAAATGAAGAGAAGTATTTTTTATATTTAATGCACAACTAGTTGGACCAATTTGAATAGTCCAACAAGTTGTGTATATATATATATCTATCTATAGCGGAACGCTCACCTGCAAGCCAGTTATCACTAAATACGTACTAACTTTTTTTAAAACTCATTATATCTGCTGAGTCTTGAAAATCTAAACCGTCCACGTGAAGCAAAACCTCTTGAAACCCCTTGCTACCAATTTTTACTTTGAACCAAAACTTTGGTGAGCCATAAAAAATGCAAACGGTTTCTTCCCTTGATTTGAATTTCTCTTTGCTATAGTTCACCAGAATCTTAGATATGAGTGAAAATTCATCTCTTGAGGTTTCATGGGATTCCGCATCTTATGGACCGTTCGGATTCGACACCCATGACACATGTGCAAAGGTGCGCATGTGTGTAGGTGAGTATGCCTCTCTCTCTCTCTCTCTATATATATATATATATATATATATATATATAGGGAGATATCACCTGTGGAAAAGGTCAATGCGCTCGAGCTGACCTAAGCTCCCTTGCACACGTGTTATGGGCCCCAAATCGTGAACGTGTCCAAGTGATGCCATCACACCTTGAAATGCTATATGGGTACCCAATTTGGGATATCTTCATCCATGACTCAGGTGAGCCATAGCAAAGAGAAATGCAAATCAAGGAGAAACTGTTTCATTTTTCCATAGCCCACCAGAGTTTTGTATCCGGTTGAAAATTGGGCCTATGGTATTTCAAGCAGTGCGGCATCACTTGGACCGTTCAGATTTTGTGCACATGACACATGTGCAAAGGTGCTCATTTGTGCTCACGTGAAAAGGTGCGCAGGTGACCATCTCCCTATATATATATATATATGCGTGTGGAAAAGGTACAATGCGCTCGAGCTGACCTAAGCTCCCGTGAGGTGGAGCTGTGTGGGCCCCACCGTGATGTGTTTCGACCATCAACACCATGCATTTGATGGGTACCCTTTAAATTATGGGATATCCCAAAAATCAGCCGTATACGGAACTCAGGTATATATATACCATCTAAAATATATATATACATATAAAACATATAAAAGCAGTTGGTGGGGCTCATCTTAGTTTTGCATGCACCTAAACTTGTTTGAACCCTCATTCAAGTGGGACACATATAATGGATGATGCCCATGCAAACTACACTTTAGTGGGTTACCCTCAAAAAAATCCACCACAGCTATTAGATGTTTTCCAATGGTGCACGACCCCTCTCCACTCATCTCCATGTGGTGTGGCCCACATAGTCACGGATTGAAAACTTAATTTTTGAGACCCATGCCACAATGGAATGGTGCATCTGACCGATGGAGTAGATGTTGGAAGGGATTAGATCAGGTGGAAGGGACACAACTCCACCTCAATGGGGGCGTTAAAATCAGCTCGAGCGCATTATACTTTTCCTATATATATATATATATATATATATATATATATATATATATATATATATATAATATGAGAAATGCTCACACACAACTTAGTTGGACCGTCCAACTAGTTGTTTGAATTAATTAATATTAATGAATGATACCCATGCAAAAGATACTTTAAAGAGGAAAAGAAGTTACTGGCTTGGGATGGCTCCACCACGGTGTTCAGGTAAAATCCACCACAGCCATTAGATAAGTTACCCAATGCTACACCTAGGGCTCTTAAATCAGCCCCATCGGTGGTTCAGATAGGCCTCACGATTAAAAACAATCTATAAAGAATGCTTACTTCGAAAACTGTTTCCCTTTGCAAGGCCCCACTATAATAATTTATGAGCCTTCATCTGGTGTGGAATCCAAGGTTGGAATGGATTTCACCACCGTGGGTACTCAAATCCTTGACCTGGTGTTGAAACTCCGGGGAGCCTACCACCCGGGTAAGAGTGGATCAGTGTTACCTGGTAACAAAGTAGTGGGGTGCTTAACTGACCGTGGGCCACCTCCATGTATGCAATGTATATCCACACCATCCAACAGTTTTTACACATCATTCCAGTGTATGATTTTAAAAATGAAGTAGATCCAAATTTTAAGTGGATCACAACACATAAAAGAGTAGACATTTAATACCCACCGTTAAAAACTTCCCGGTCCTATCCTAATGTTTTGTAGGCCCACCACGATGTATGTGTTGTATCCACACCGTTCGTCCATTTGGAGAGGTCATTTTATGGCATGAGACAAAGAATGCGATAGATCCAATACGCAATTGCACCCCACCACATAAAACATTGGGAATTGAACGCCTACCCTTGAAAACATCTCGAGGCTACAAAAGCTTTCTATGTAGCTGGTATTTGTGTTTTCCTTTATTCCATTGTCCGTGTTAACTTCTAAACAGGTTGGATCTCAAATAGACATCATGGTGGGCCATATAAAGGTTTGTTTTCTGTAGTGGAGTTCACTTGAACTTTGCATCTCTATACTTCTTTGATTCATGCTTTAAAATGATCTTTTCAAAGGGATGAACGGTGTGGATACAACACATACATCAAGAATGCGGTGACATTACTTCAGCAGCTAATCCGCGACCGTCAACGTTACAGCATTAACTACCGCCTCAAATTAGCGACTGCCAACATTACAGCATTAACTACCGCCTCAAATTACGTCTAACAGTAGTGTGTTGGGAACAGATACTACATGGACTCCCACACCTGATTTTTTTCTTTTTATAGGCCTAACCTACCCATGAGATCTCTCCGACCATTAGATGTATAATCAAGTTACTCTTACCCGGGTGGTAGACTCGCTGGAGTTTCAACACCAGGTCAACGGTTCGAGTACCCATGTGGTGAAATCCCACGGCGTGCTTGTGTGGGGTGTGTGTGTGGCGTGAGTGTGTGGGGGTGTGTGTGCGTGTGTTTACAAATAAAAAAAGTAATAGGCCTAGTGCCAATAAAATAGTCTAACCCGTGATTTAAATGGGCCACACCAATGAGAATAACTAGGAGAGAGGGAGAGAGATATGCACCCTTGATTTTTACCGGGCCCATCATGACAAAACTGTGAAATCTATTCCAACCATTAGATATCACACCAAAAGTAAGCCTATGTCCCAAAAATTAGATTCATACATGATTCATGTGAGCCACACCAAGTGAAACTGTTTGCAGGGTGAATCTTTACATATACATTGATTCTAATCGTGTGGTCCTCTTGAACTAAGGATGGGGATAAATTTTGAGACATTGATCTAACATGGAGTGACATACGTGATGGTCGTAATTGATTTTACATGAACACCATGATAGGCCCACCTATGCCATGGCTGCTTTTCCATGCTGAAATGAAATTAATATGTAATGGAAGCATTTACTTACATTTATTAAGATATTATTTTTTTTCACTAAATGCATAGCCAGTTGGACGAAAATGCAATGTCCAACTAGTTGTGTGTGAGCATTGTAATAAATATATATATTGTTAAACAGATGTCTTAAATTTGGAAAAGTTTGACTAGTCCTGAGAAAGTTCGGCTCGAAGTCCAGCAACAATGTATTTTGTAATATCCTGAATTTTTACTGTTTTGGATTTCCAAAAATCCTTGAGGTTTTTCTATTAATTAACTTATAATATCACTTAATGACTATTAGCACTCAATGTTAGTTTATACTAGGGTGAACCAGTCTAGTTATGATGGGACAAAGTATAGGCCGCCAAGCCAGATGACCTGTTTACACTTAACAACAGCCCGTGTGGGCCACCCAGCGACTGAGAAGAGTCAGAAAAATCTAAAAAATTAGGAAACTGAAGATATCACTAGGCTTGTGGTCCACCCAGAATTAGAATCTGGCACTTGCAAAATGCACCCCATCAATGCTAAAATTGGAATCTGGCACTTGCAAATAAAATCGAGATACCAAACTTTTTAGCCGTCAGATTTCTTCTAAATTTACGGTGAAGGTCTAATGTATTTTTCTACGCCCGTCCACAAAATCTGGGACTCGATCGTAGCATAGTGACCGTTGATCATAAACCAGACCCGTACGATCAAACCCTCTATCTGATCATTCTCAAATTTTGCATGGCCCTTCATCTGGCCATGGATCACCTATCCTGTAAGTTTCATGGCCAGAGGGCCACCAGAGCCACCCCAATCACCGAAATGGGCCCTCAGGGCCATTTAAAGATCAGAACTGTATGCTCAAACCCCATACTCGATCATCCGCTTGTTCCTAAACTTTGCATAACCTCTCATCGGGCCATAAGGCACCTACACAATAAGTTTAGTGGCCAGAGCAGTGTTAGGTTGTTAATACCAATAGAGGTCCTAGTGGTCTATTTTGAAAAATTGTGGAAGCCCAAATGGCCCACCAATAAAGCCCTAGTCTTAACCCTAACTGGTATATTTTAAAAAAGAGAGAGTAAGAGAGCAAGGAGGAGAGAAAAAGAGTTATGTGAGCAAGGTGGACCTTAGATCAAGGTGGGGCCCAAGGATAACAAACCCCAAACTCCCTACATCTTCTCTAGAAGAAATTCAAGCACCTTCACAGACATCTAGGTAAGATCATCACCCATTTTCCCAAACCTTGTGATAAGGGAGATTTATATAGAAATCTAACCTAAAATATTGCTTTAGGGATCCCGCGACTATTATCCTTAGGTCATTCTCAAGCCTTCAACAAATCAATTTTATCCTTATGTGTCTTAATTTTAATCTAATGATTTGATTGTTTGGATGCTATATTTGGAGAATCTAGAAGAATCATAGGAATTACATGTTTGTTGGATTTGCATGGAATTGTGTGTTTACTTTTCATATGATGATGTTCATGCTCATGCATTGTTGGATTTTTTCCTTATAGTGTTGCTTCTTAGTTTCCATGATTCATAACTCTTGTGCTTATGATTTCTTAAGATGAAGGAAGTGCTTAACTTCCTCACCCACACACATAACTCACATGCACTTTATTTCATAATATTGTTAGCCTTACTTGCTACGAGAATCTAAATTATATGTTGAAGAGTATGAAATCATGATGTTGTTTATACTGGATGATGCATTGGTAGTTGGCATACTATGAATCATTATTCATACCTTTGGGTTGGTCGAGAACATGAGGAGAGACGGTAGTCCCATCGATGGGACTATGCTAGGGCTAAACCCATGGGTTTGGGCAGATGTGTATGGGTGGCAGTAGTTCGACTACATGGGTCCCTTGTACCCGATGTCATTTGTCGCATATTCGCCTGACTCGTGCGGTCTAGCCTACTTACTAACCAGCCCTATTTGTTAACCTTGTTTACTCACATATGTATGAAACCTGGAACACCCTACCACCGTTGCAGTCTACCGATTACCACTTGAAGTTGATCCACTACCTCGTGAGCTGGGTATGGTGGAATGACACACTGTGTCCGAGCTGTCGGCCTACGTTGGGGTAATGCGCCTCCTCGTAGTGACCGCGAACGATCCCTTCCTCTCGGCACTCCCCATGTGCTTGAAGTCGGGGATGGGAAACCCGACGGGATCGAGGATTACTGGGTCTCAGCTTCACACGTTGCGGGGTCTTGATCTCACAATCAGTTTAGGGTATTGATACGTGGGGTGTACCAGATTCCCAAACTTGCTGGATGAATGGAATTAACTAAGAACTCGGCTAACACTATCATCGCATCGCACTAGTTAGGTTGGCGACTCAGCAGTCGAGGTCGCAAAGAGGGAGTGTTGTCATATGCGAGCTTGAGATGGTGTCGCTTGAGGGAATGTTGTGGCGAGGGCATGCATCATATCATCTATCACGCATATGCATTAATAAGATTAGTTAGGTATTTGTGAATGATTGTTTTTCATTAAGTTCATAATATAATTGATGTCTGTTACAACTTAAGACTAATAACACCCACTGAGTTGATCACTCACTCCCACTCTGGAACGGTGTTTTAAAACACCAACCAGACTCTTCAATAGTTGCAGGTGATGCTAACTACGAGTAGTCTTTCAGTGCGAGCCTGGATAAGAAAGACGAGCTGTCATATTTCCAGCTGATGGACGGTTCCCCGTCGACCTAGTAGATGGGATTTGGATCGCTGAGTTGTGGACTCAGCCCTATTCTTTTGGACATGATATTCCTTTTGTGATTTTGTTGGGCAACGCCTTGTGCGACCCATTTATATTAATTTGGACTTTTATATATTTAGACTCCTTCAGCTCAGTAGACTGGTTGTGAATTGTGATTCATGTATCCAGTAATTCCCAGTTGCGCATTTAAACCTGATTTATCATTAAACTATAAAAAAATTGGGTATAGGTGACACCCGGGAACTTGGGAGTCGAGCGTATGCATGACCCCCAATTTTCAGGGCGTTACAAGATGGTATCAAAGCAATAGTTTGGAATCAATTGGGTCATGAGTCATGAACTCACTAACGCGTCCGCTGACTTGAGAGGATACGCAATAGAAAACGCGAAATGCTAGGAACCATCCCAGATCCTGAACCAACAATGGTAGACGGAGGGTAGGACTTCCAAGAAGTTAGGAATGGGTAGCAAGAGAGGGAATAGTGATGCTAGAGAGGGGGATCCGAGAGTCTTACAATGCCACGGCCTATTCCCGGGTAAGAAATTAAGAACCTGACGGTAAGACTCGATTCGATTGACTAGGAGATTTAGCTAGTTTAGTCCACCAAATTCCTTGGGCCCGTTGGGCTAACTGAAATAGGTGGGATTAGGGTGAAATGAATTGTAAGAGTAACAATAAGTGCATGTGTAAGTTATTGTCCCTAGAGTGAGTGTATCCCATGTTTTACGATACCCTGTTGGAATGTGTTCAATTAAAGGTAAATCCCGAGATTTTCTTTCAGATTATACTTAGAAATTCATCATCATGGGATTTGAAAATCCCATATTACATCTTCCAACACAAGGCTCACTTTGCAAAGCCTATGAAATTAATTTTAAATCCCATCACACGCTCATTCTAGACATGTCATTCCCAATCTTGAGTTAGGATTAGCATTGCAATCCCATTTAGTACTGCTTAATGCCACTAGCCAAATGGGCCTAAGTCTAAATTTTCTTTCTCCCATCTATCTCATTAGAAATCTTCACCGGCCATCACTCTGTTCCTTAATACCCCCAGTACATTGTTAGGAGCGAGCCAGAAATCGAACGATTTAGGCGAACGAACCCGTCGTCTTAGACCAAATGAACTAATATAGGCCAAACTTGATAGTTCCAACCCATTCAGGAATAAATACGTAGGGGCAAATGAAAATTCACCGAAAATAGTGAAAATGTAGGAAAATTAGATTTTTGGCCTCTAACTGGGAGTAATTTCATGAAATAGATAGGTTCATTGCGTAGATCGTCTTCTCCTATCCCAAATTCATATATGGCATGTCAAATAACTCATTCCGGTTTGTGAGATATGAGTGTCGAAAGACCTCGAACACCCGGGAAGCTAGAGGCCTGCGTGGCCCCCGCCGGAATTTTCTACGAATTTAGGTCCACTTTAAAAATTCATATCTTCTTCGTTACTACTCCGATTTAGGTGATTCAAAAGTAAAATTGAAGCTTAATGAGTGCAGTTTTATATAAAAATAAGAAAAAAAATAAAATACAAATTATAATATAGTTAAAATTAAGATGTTCTGTCAACTATCTAAAAATTATTAATTTCGGACAGCTGTTGCTCCTAGAATTTTAATAATTTATTTACAACTCCAAATGAGATGAAATTTTGTCTTTAAACTCAATGATAAAACGTTATAAAAATTTTAAAAATAATTTAGATACTGAAAGTATAAGAAACCTTACAAGAAATAGAGACATCGTGCAATCTTTTAAAAAAAAATAATAATAAATAAATAATAATAAAAAAAATCGTTAGTTTCAGACAAATGTCACTTCTAAAATTTTAATATATTTTTTTCTACAACTCAAAAGAAATAAAATTTTGTAAAGTGAATTTAAGCTTAATGATAAAATATTTTTAAAAAAAAAACAATTCTACTACTAAATATATAAGAAATGTTACAATGGCCCCCGCACAGGTGGCCAATGGGTGGCCCTTTTTTTGTGTTTTAAACATGTGTGGGGTCACTTGAAGACCCCTCTCCCAACCCTCCTCTTCCTCATTCCAAAAAAACCACAACCCATTTCTCTCAAATCCCTCTCCTCATCCACGAAACCCATCCCAACAACCCCTTACTCAAATCCTTTAATTCCTCTCAAATCTTCATCAAAGCCCTCTTCTTCTTCTCGAATCTCATTTCCAAAGCCTTCTTCCATTTCTACATCAAAGCCCCCTTCCATTTCTAAATCTTCATCATATTAGTTATATAAATTACTATATTTCAAGAGTTAATTGAGTCATATTAAGTATATTCAAAGGTTTTAGAAATGAGTTTACGCAGTAGCTTAATTGAGAGTTTCACCAGAACTGTTGTCAAAATTTATGATTTTTTTTTCCTTTTCCTTCGGCCTTTTATTATTATCATTATTAGTTTTTGGGTTTATGACTTTCCTAAAATCCCAACACATACTTTTTGAGCCGAGTCACCATCAAACTCATCTGTGAGCTCAACTCGGCCCTAACTTGGCATGACACATCCAATCAACTACTTACGTAGTCAAGTTGGCTTGGGTTTTGAATCCATGACTTCTAACAGAGGTAGAAACACCACCAACAGGCCAATTAATATGCACATGCACTTGCGTGTCCTTGCATTATTTTTATATTTTACTGATATATATGTATTTTTTTTAAAGAAAATTATAAATAATAATACTTCAACTATATTTAAATAGATTTGAGTAAGACTAGTCATAGGCCTCGAGTCAACCCAACCCAACTAGACATTGAGTCGAGTTTTCATTTATTTATTTACTTCTAAGACATGTGATTGATTAGGCTAGATATTGGGACCTAGGACTAACAACCGGGTGCATCTAACGAATGAGTTGGATGATACTTACGATGTCATCCTGCGGCTGAGAAAACTTTAGAAACCATCTAGATACTACGTAGTCTTTACAATACATTCTTCTACCACTCTAGAATTTTCTATACATGTAGGAACCTCTTAACCTACAATATGGGCCAAAATGCCCAATTTCATGGAATAGCCTCCTTGAAATTTCTTGTATACCCATAACATCAGTTAACAGATGAAGATTGATGCCCTGTGGGTTGCCAATGAACCAAGTGTATTTTTTTTTTCATATTGGAGTTTTAGTATTTTGTTTCTTTTTAGAAATTACTTCTAACCATGATAGAAATCGTCTGTATGATTAAATTAGATTATTTTTAGTATATTTTCCTACTTCAAATAGTTTCTAGTACGGTTGAACTACGACTCTTGAATAGGGTGAGTTTGATTGTTTGATACTTTCTAAGTTCATATTCGATGTAGACTTCACTAAAATATTGTAATTTTTCTTATTTTCCTATGTATTCAAGATTCATACCACATTGAGGAGATGATGTTCTTCCTCTTTACATTCCCGCGGACTTTCTAGGGTCACCATCCCTTCAAACCTATGAAATATCCTAGAACTTTCAGTTATTTATTCTTTCTAGTTTCACCACTAACGCTCCTAAAACCTCTAAAGAAACCCACTTCCAACATCTATTTTCATCCCATTCTCAACTTTCTTTCCTAAACCCATTTATGAAAACTGACCTCAAACCCATTTTCAAGAGACCCATCCAAGAGCATCCAACCTCTACCCATTCCTCTTCATTTTCTCCAAACCTATTGTCAAACCCATTTCAAAATACATTCCCAACACCCATCTTAAAATCCAAACTTCAAACCCCATTTTAAATTCATATCCAACCCACATTTCTTAATCCTCATTCTCTCAAACCCTTTCCAAACTTTTCTCAATATCATTTCTTCAAGGCATTCCTAATCACTTCTCAACTACCATCTCTCAAATTCATTTTCTTAAACTCATCTCCAAATTTACCTCACTCAATGTAAGAACCGTATCCTAGACCGTACCATTCCGTAGGTTCCTCGGTCTTCCTGGCCGACTCTCAACCTTCGACCCTTAACCTTACCTTGATTCATACGTTGTTAATCTGATTTGACTCAACCCGAGACTAGTACCCTTGCGACCGCATCGCCGCCGCGGTTTCGATGCCGCGACTCGCTCGCCGAGGCGATACTCTGGCCAGGAGATGTGGGTCAGCGTTCGGTGCGAGAAAAACCCCGCGCGTTACGAAACCTAAGAGAATCTCTACGAGATGTCATATCAATCATCCATCAATCAATCCCATCATGTCAAGTATACATCACTTCACACTCTTCCCCAAGCAATCCCTAAAGTTAAGAATTTCTTACACCACCCATGCCTTTCTTACACCTTTTACCGCAAAAGTCAAAAAGGTACTCTTACACCCATCACTCACCACATCAACACATCCATCACCCATCCCTCTTTACAACTCTCTCTCTCATTTTCAAACACTCCCAAGCAAGAGAAGCATCCCACGTCCAAAGCTTCTCCCATCTCTCCCAAAAACCACAAGTGTGGCCCACCCTCTCATCTCCCATCTCCACCATCCATTCCTCATCTCCACCATTGGGATCGAAGCTAAGGAGCTAAGGAACCCATAGGAGCAAGAAGATCAAACGGTGGGTGCTTGATAAGAGTAGTTTTTCATGTTTTTAAGATGGGCCAAGTGAGGCCAACCGATCAATGGTTTGGATCTCACTTGGGACCCTAAGTTGTGGCCGATGGCCCGCTTTGATCATCATAATCATTCCATGATGGGGCCATTCTCCATGGCCCCCATCATGATGTTTATTTCCTTGCTTTAGATAAGTCATCTAGACCGTCACTATTGGTGGGGAAAGGATCTCCATCGTTGAGTTTCGATTTTGATGGGCCCACATGCTTTAGGGCCAACTTGATGTATGATTTATTGCAAAGGAGGGCCCATAATATCGGGGTCCCTCCATCACAAGCATGTCCCATCCTCTATCTCTCTCTCTCCCCCTTTCTTTATATTTTCGTGTGATAATTTGGCTATGTGGCCCACTTGAATGAAACCCATCATGAAGTAAGTATTTTACCCAAGCCGTCTATGAGTGGGGTCCACCTTATGTGTATTGTACTGACACCATTCATCACGTGGTGGCCCACTTGAATAAAGCCGACCTCTGGTTTTGAGGACCGTCCAGCGTCCAGGGGCGCTGGACATCTCTGTGAAAACACAATTATTTGCTTGGTTATAAGCTCATGGGGGTGGCCCACTATACACACCCTACCTCGATGTGTGTGTTTAATCCATGCCGTCCATTCCCTTCCCAAGCTCATTTTAGGCGTTAAACTTAAAAAAATGGACTCAATCCGATGTTTTGGCGGGCCATGACATAACAAACGGTAGCTTTCACCGTTAAAAATCCACCTGACGTCTCAAAATACCAAAAGATACCCAATATTGGGCTTGTTGGGTTTGTTTTGAGCCCCAGCGACTGATGGTGGGGACGGATCCACCTGATGTGGGCCCCGCACTCGAAAAACCCCAAGAACATGGGATTTCAAAAAAATAAAAAAATAAAATATAAGGGCAGCGCCTGCTGTCACTGACACAGCAGCAGACGCTGCTGCATTTTCACTGGTGGGCGGCCAAGAGGCAGGGACCCACGGCTCTAGCCGGGGCCCCACCATGATGTATATTTTGTATCCACACCGTCCATGAGGTGGACCACCCCCTTAGGTGGGTCCCCTCCAAAAATTAGCTCGATCCAGATCTCAGGTGGCCTACACCACAAGAAACAGTGGTGATTGAACTCCACCATTGAAACCCCTTCTAGGCCCAAGGAAATTTTGAATCAATCTGATATTTGTTTTTCCTATTCATCCAGGCCTTTGTGACCTTATTAATGGGTTGGATGGTAAGTAAACATTATGTTGGGCCCTCACGTGGAGCCCACAGTGATGGACGTGTTTTATTCCCACCGTCCGCTGGACGGTTGAGCCCACGTTAATGCATGTGTTTTATCCCCACCGTCCAGGGGACGGTGGGTGTATGTGGGTGTGTACGTGTGCATGTGGTGTGTGCACGGTATATGTGCGTGTGGTGTGTGCACGTGTGGCCATGTGTGTGTGTGTGTGTATATATATATATATATATATATATATATATTATATTGTATATGTATTATAGATATATATATTATGTATATATATTATATTATGTAATATACATATACCTGATGTTAGGCCTTCATGGGACCCACTATGATGCATGTGTTGCATGCAAGCTGTCTATCCATTTTGAAAGCTCATTTTGGGCATGAGCTTAAGAATGAACTAGATCCATAGTCCAAGTGGACCCCACCTTGGCATGTTTTGAGATCCATCTTAATGTATTTGTGGTAGATCATTGGGGCCCACTTTGATGTGGATGTAAGGCCCATGTTATTAGACCATTTGATGTATTCTAAGGCCCATGGGACTAGGCCCATTTGATGTGTTAGGGGCCCATGGGTTAAAGCCCATTGAGATGTATTAGGGCCTATGGGTTGAGGCCCATTTGATGTACATATGGGGCCCAATTGGTGTGGCCCATTTGTTACAAATAAGACCCATGAGACTAGGCCCATTCGATGCATTCTAAGGCTCACGGGTTATGACCCATTGCAATGCGCATAAGGCCCATTGGTGCGGCTCATTGATGTGGCCCACTTGACGAATGAAAGGCCCATATGGTATGGCCCATTTGATGTATTTAAGGCCCAATGGGATGAACCTAAGGCCCATTGCAATGTGTAACCCCAACCTAGTTCATGTAATGATGTTTACGACGGGCAATGCCTTGCGAGCAATGTTGGTTTGACGTCCACATTGTCGAATAATGTTGGTTAAATGTCCGCATTATGATTCTCCCTAGGGCCCATTGTTAGGCCCATACTTGTAGGCCGTCTAGGCCCATCTCCTTATGAACAACATCTATCCTATATAACATGTTTAGTATAGTCCATGATTCATGATCATACGCATCATATGTATGCTTGGTATGAGAAGTGACTGATCATAGCATATGCCTTCGGGTAGATTGTTTAGGGGCTTCCGGTTAGGCGGTGCTGCCCTACATGAGCGCACGATACACGCAGGATTGCTGCATGACTTGATAGTGTGATTCATGCATTTCGCATTGTGTGACATGGTTACCATATGCCCTAGCAACATCAGGGTCACAGCCACCACAGTCATAACGTGGTTGACAGGATTGGATACCGAAAATCTTGTTCTACATGTGGTGCTATAGATATCCCTGGGTGAAAGTCCCTAAACACTTATGGTACCAAGAGGTTGCTCCAACGTATAGACCGAGTGGGTGCAGGAGCATCGAGTACCGATTACCAGATGGTTGTGCTTTCCACTGTGTCATGGTCGGTTGAAAGGGGGTACGGCCTTACCCGCCCGAGAGGAGGGGGCAATGCTAGGCTGAGTCTGACCAGCTTGAGGAATGGGTCCGCTATCGACGAGCCGAGCCCGATATTGGCAGGCGAGTAGTAAGGTCTCTTCCACTTACCTTATTGCGCGCGATGGGGCGGCAATCTGGTTTAGAGTGTACTAGACCCCGGTGATATCCCAGATTTTGAGCTGTACTGATATATGGATTTAGATGAGAATTTGTATGCTTGAGTTGCATTTCGCATCGCATGGCCTTGGTATGGCCGACATCATTCATGTCTTGCATTGCATAGCCTTGCACGGCCAATGTATTCATGGATTCACCAAAGATGTTCCGACATTACTGAGCATCTTTATATATTACTACCTTGTGCACACACTTTTACCACCCTCTAAGCTTTCTATAAGCTTATGCATGACCATTGCGTGCAGGTGACGCGAGGACGCAACAGCGCTGAGGCAGGAGCGCAGAGCAGATCTCTTTAGAGCTTTTGTCCATTCTCATTGTATTTCCCTTTATGCTCATTGTACTTGTAAAGTTTTTAATTATAGTGGAATGTAATGGAGTTTTTGGTTGTTGTTTGTGGGTTATGCCTTTGGTTATGCTTATTACAAATTAAACTGATGTTGAAAATCCTCCTTGTAGCATCCCAGGATCAGAACCTAGCGTATGGGCGCTGGGAGCAGAGAATGGGGTTCTACGGACGCTGTCGGTGCCGGATTCGGCGATCGAAAATTTTGTGAGCCCGGTTTCCGAGTTTGGGGCGTGATACTCAACATCTACAAACTTATCTTCTCCTCTTTCACAAACCCATCACCAAATCCATTCTCAACACCATCTCAAACCCATTCATCAAACCCATTCTCATCACCTTCCCCTTCAACAAAACCCATTCAAAACTATCCACTCATTCACTCCCATAAGCTCATTCACAAAACCCAATGATTTGTAAAAATTGATTTTATATACTTTAGCATAGATTGATCATTAGATTGTTGCAATTGAAAATTTTTATATAAGATTTGATAATAATTAAGAGGCAACAATTTACTATCCATTTTCAACTTCATTTTAGCTCAATTATTAATCTTTTCCATTCCCTTCCTTTCATAGGTCAATTGGTGTTGTTGCCACCAAACGAGAACACCCTTTGATTTTTGCGGCCACGGACCTTAATTTCTTTCCATTCTTCAAAGCTTTCCAGATAAAGAAAGCTGCTAGGGATTCTATGTAGTCCACATGATCAATGAGATTTAAGTTGCCTCTAAGATCCAAAACATCGACCTAGATGGTGTGATCTGATCCTTCAATAGCTTGGGCTAGGTATTCCATTTGATTAGTTGCCTTTGTTGTCCTGTTGGAGCTGTAGTAGAAGTTGAGTCTTGATTGACTCCATTAGCTCTTTCCAAATCACCATCATCACTTCCTAAGCCTTGAATTGCTGCAGCAAAGGGGAGGAGGCACCCCCGTCCTCGTCTGACCCAGAAGAATAGTAACTTAACCTAACGGACAATTAGTAGATTGTTCGATTCAGTTAGAATTGCTTTCATGTGTTGAGGGATAGTTGTAACCTTTCTTGCTTGATTAGGCTGTGTTTCCCTTAAGTTGGCGGTATCTAGTGATACATGTAAATCCTTACTATAGGATGTAACTGGCCATGCCAATGGCATTTTGGAATTCAATGTGAATGTATGGATTGAAATTCTCTTGTCACTTTGTGAATGCTTGCATGTGTGGTTGCCAATGGACTAGTCATGTCTTTTCGTATTAAAGTTTAACATTGGGTGTTTATTTAGGAATTATTTATAATCGTGCTACGAATCATCTTGTGATTAAATTGATTATATATATATATTTGTTTAAGTTGTACCCGTAAGTAGGATTGAGTTTCATAGTTTAATGCTCTGTAAGCTCATGTTAGGGGTGGACTACAGTAAAATATATTGAGTTTTTCCATTCTCTTATGGACTTAAGGTTCCAACAAAATCGAGAAGATGATATCCTTCATCTTTGCCTTCCTGCACCCTTATTAGCATTATTAGCACTCCAAACCTCCCAAATACCTTAGAACCTCGACTATTCCTTCATTCTTGAAATTTATGAAACCAAAGTGTAGTCTGCGTTTAACCGACTAGCCATAGGATTGAAATGGTAATTTATATAAAAATTTGTGTCTTTAAAAACTTTTTAGGATGATCGTTGCCCATAGGCATGTTGAGAGAATTATTAAACTCCAAATTGGACATAAATTAAAATGAGAACTCTCGTAGACCAAGACCCAAAGGACAACCTTATAAATAAGAGATTTAAACTTTCTAATGATGGTCGTTCCCTAAACATTTAGATTGATCAGATTACAAAATTACGGAAGTATACGCCTGTAAAACATTCGCGACTCGACCCAATTCTCAATCCTGGGTGACTACCAATGGACTCACTGCTTTGACTGTAATGCCTTGAAAATCAGGGGTCGAGTAACAACTCAACTCCCGAGTTCCAAAACATCACTTATGCAACATATATGCTTATGATTCAATGTTGTCTGTGTTAGTGCATTAATCATGAGTGAGATTATACCAAAATAATAATTCATACTCCAGATCAGTTGTAAAATGCAAGCGGAAGACTGAGAAATATAAATAAACGTATGTAAGTCAAAAGATCAGAATCGGTCTCCAGAGTATGACTATAACACTAAGTCACTGTGTACTTGAAATATTACATGTGATGTTACAAAAGTCAAAAGTATCAAAAATAGTTCAACTGAGATAAAACCCTGTAGCCCTGCCGAACAGGAGAACCTATGCGAATCCATCAGAGAACTGCATGTAAGAGTACTCATCCTGATCGTCGTAGTAATCAGGCTCCGCCTCGAGAGTCACATCATCATCTGAAATCAAAACAAAGTCTGGTTGGTGTTTAAAACACCGTCCCATAACGTGGGAGTGAGTGATCAACTCAGTGGAACAATAGAGCAAAGGTTAGCATGTTATCAATTCAGTCAAGCATTAATGATAAAGCAGTAAATCACACATTCCTAAGTACTGTTGTTAATGTAAGAATGGTATGGATGTATAATGCATGCGCTTGCCTATGCTCCCTCAGTGACTTCATCTCACGTTCGCGCATGACAACACTGCCTCAGTGCTTGACCTGCAACCCCTGAACGCACACGTAATGCGGTGCATGCATATGATTACCAAGTTCTTATTAGTCCTTTTCATACAGCAGGATTGGGAAACTAAGGTACCTCCCTTATTTCATTTCCCAAACAATGATCCATTTTAGGGTCGTCAGTCCTAGTAAATCTCATACGATGTTACGATTCTAGGTCGCTGCAAAGGGCTCGTCACCAATCAGTGTAGGCTTAGTTTATACTCTAGATGCTACGAAAAGGCTCGTCGCCTCTACGCAGACTCAAAGTATACTTGAGGTCACTACAAAAGGCTCATCACTAATCAGTGTAGGCTGACAACTCAAATACAGTATCCCATACCACTGTATTTGGCTCACGAGTCTGAGTTACTCACTGGTCACTACGAGGAGGCTCGTCGCCATAACGTAGGCCGACAGCTCGACCATGGTATCCCATACCACCATGTCCGGCTCATGAGTCTTAGCAGATCGAGGTACCAAGGTTAAACGGGATTTCATTGGTGAGTTTGGTACCTTAGATTCAAACAGTAGTGTCCATACATGGTGAACATACAATGGCGCATCGGGTTACTTGACGGGCTCGACTAGCACGAGCGCACATTGCATCGATCGACATGAAGTGAATAAGCACTTCGTGTGGCCTAACCACTGCCGACGACCAATATACGACTCGGGTTCGTCAAATACGTCCTACGTGGCGAATGAATCTCAGCCACGACTTCAAGCCTGTTACCGATTGCCTGGACTATAACATAGCCCCAATCACATTCAATCCTTAACCAGAAAGCATGTATAATAGTCAACGCAGAATTAACAAAGTAATTCAAACATGTTAACAAGCATGTTATAAGGCACAATATAAACAGAAAATATAAACACATACATTTCATAAGTAAGCGATTAAATTAAACAACTTGTATGAAAGAAATCATACACATCTCTAAGGTAGTTGAGAATCCTATCTCAACACCTACCCTAAGCACTATCATCTAATTACTTACTGTTACAAGCATTTTCACAAACACTTAGAAACACTTATTTACATACATAACACATATTAGCCAAAACATATATTAAGGCGAATCCTTTCGCTGAGTAAGTATTATACACATCTATAGCATATACATACAGTAATTTATCATGGCAAACACACTTTCATATTTTATACGTATACGGTATTTTCTACAAATGTACAAATACACTAAACGCCACAATTCACATATGTAACTGAATCACAAAACAAACGTCACATTTTGCATGTATAATAACACCCAGATCATGAATCTACCATTATCTGACATTGAAAGCTTTGAAAACTATAACCTAAGCATCTAAAGTCCACACCTTATGCCGTAGAAGTGAGTAACGGACTCAGTTTAACACTAAGTCTTTATCAACGGTTAGAACGACAACCTATGACATGAAATAGGTTAGCATTTCATCACTTACACTAATCGTAGAACTAATTAGGGTTAGGATTTCTTACCCGAAAATGGAATCAGAATGGCCGGAAAAGCGATACAGTTGTGATGGATAGACACATAGGATAGCAGGGATCGATTCCCAGGAATGACTCTAACTTCTCTCTCACTTTCTCTCTTTACTCTCTTCTCTCTCCTAAGGTTTTCTCAAATTCGTATGGTGTGAATGAGAGAGGGTTTAAGGTCCTTATATAGGCTTAAAATTGATGGAAATGACCCCAGGGCCAAAGTATACTTAGGTTATGTCCAAAGGGTAACAGTTTCAGCTCAACGGAGCATTTCCAGAGCCCCCCCTTGAGCCAAAAGTCAGACTTAAGCTTCCTGACCATGGATCTAGGTCGAGCTAAGGTTTCGTTCCAATCGGGTTTCCAGATCGCATGTGGCGGACCAGTTTCAGTTCAACAGTTACCGGAACTCGATCAGGGTTACAAATACACTACCATGTGTATGAAATTTCCGCTAATCCGAGGGTGTGTTTGGGTCAGATTCTGACGGTCTGATTGGTTATATCAGGCCTGCAAGCGACAGGTCTCAGATTACTTAAATTAGATTGAATTTCTAAAGAAATCCTCGTTTTCTCACACTCTTCACTCCGGGCTCAAGCAAATAGCCCCGAAACACTATCTGGATTTGATTTCCGAGATGGTTGTCAAGCCTAGCAAGGCGGTCCTAATGATATAATTTTATCGTAATCAGACTTTCGACGTGCAGTCCAGATCCGATACGGAATTTCAATGTGCTCCCAAGAGCAACTGGGTAATGAGATTGATCCTAAATTTTAGGGTAAGCTAGCGTCAATGATTCTACAAGTTTTAGGTCTTGTAGATCGTATTTAAAGTGATTCAAGTGGATTTCGTAGCTAATCCAGTTTAGCACTTAGTTAACTTTGTCTAATTTCTAAAGGATTTGATCTTGAGTGATTTCTGCCAGAGGTGGTACTTGGGTCTTTATATGGAATTTTTCGAGACGTTACATTGACCAAGCAGAAGATCAGGATCAACCAGGACGAAGAAGGGATACGATGAGCCTTCTACCCTGATCAGGTAGATGATCGACGTATCGGGTTCAAGCTCACTACAACCGTCTCTCTGTATTGGTCTAACATTGAAAGCCAATATTTTTACTCTAGATAGAGGGAAATTGACGTCATAAATCCAAATCTTTAGAAAATAAATAGATAATTAAATAAATTGTAGTAAACCATCAGGGTAAAATTATTTTTAAGGGGGGTAAACTAAAATGAGCCAAACTAGTATAGATAATATATACCTTACCATGCATATAAACTTGAAATCAATAAAACTTAGGCAAATAAAATAATAAAATCTTTGCTTATTACCCTTAAGCAATTTCGGAGACGAAATTGTTTTTAAGGGGGGTAGATTGTGACATCCTGAATTTTCACTGTTTTGGATTCCCAAAAATCCTTGAGGTTTTTTTTATTAATTAACTTATAATATCACTTAATGACCATTAGCACTCAATGTTACTTTATACTGGGGTGGACCAGTCTAGTTATGATAGGACAAAGTGCGGACCGCCAAGCCAGATGGCCTGTTTACACTTAACAACAACCCATGTGGGCCACCTAGCGACCGAGAAGGGTCAGAAAAATTTAAAAATTTAGGGAACTGAAGATATCACTGGGCTTGTGGTCCACCCAGAATTAGAATCTGACACTTACCAAATATACCCCACTAATGCCGGAATTGGAATCCGACACTTGCGAATAAAATCGAGATAACAGACTTTCCAGCCGTCAGATTTCTTCCAAATTTATCGTAAAGGTCTAATATATTTTTCTACGCCCGTCCATAAAATCTGAGACCTGATCGTGGCACGATGACCGTTGATCACAAACCGGACCCGTACGTTCAAACCCCCCATCCAATCACTCCCAAAATTTGCATGGCCCCTCATCGGGCTATGGATCACCTATCCTATAAGTTTCATGGCCAAAGGGCCACCAGAGCCACCCCAATCACCGAAATGGGCCCCTAAGGGCCATTTAAAGATCGGAACCGTATGCTTAAACCCCATACTCGACATCCGTTTGTTTCCAAACTTTGCATGACCTCTCATCGGGCCATAATGCACCTACACACCAAGTTTGGTGGCCAGAGGGGTGTAGGGCCGCCCCAACACTAATAGGGAATCCTAATGGTCTATTTTGGAAAATGGTGGAAGCTTGGGGCCAAAGAGCCCAACTCTAGGAAATAAAGCCCTAACCCCTTATCTCATAACCCTTACCACAACCACCTTGCTAAGGGAGAAAGAGAAAGTAAGAGAGTAAGGAAGAGAGAAAGAGAGTGTGAACGTGAGCAAGGTAGACCATAAATCAAGGTGGGGCCCAAGGATAACAAACCCCCACAACTCCCTACATCTTCTCCAAGAAGAATCTCTCATTCAAGACCGCCCTTTTCACTCCGTTGATCATCTAGGTAAGATGCATCACCCATTTTCGTTGAAACCCTTGTGATGAGGGAGATTTACATGGAAACCTAACCTACAAATGTTGCTTTAGGGATCCCGACCGTTCGACCCCAAATTCCACATCTCCTAAGTCGTTCCTAAGCCTTCAACTAATTCGAAGGTGTGGACTATTATCCTTAGGTGGCCTAGCACCAATTTTATTATGAATCTAATGATTTTGATTGTTTGGATGCTATATTTGGAGAATCTAGAAGAATCCTAGGAATTGCATGTTTGTTGGATTTGCATGGAATTGTGTGTTTACTTTTCATATGATGATGTTCTTGCCTCTCACAAGATTTTATGTATGGATGATCTCATGCTCATGCCTTGTTGGATTTTTTCCTTATAGTGTTGTTTCTTAGTATCCATGATTTATTACTCTTGTGCTTATGATTTCTTAAGATGAAGGAAGTACTTAACTTCCTCACCCACACACATAACTCACATGCACTTTATTTCATGATATTGTTAGCCTTGCTTGCTACAAGAATCTAAATTATATGTTGAGGAGTATGAAACCATGATGTTGTTTATGTTGGATGATGCATTGGTAGTTGGCATGCTATGAATCACTATCATACCCTTGGGTTGGTCAAGAACATGAGGAGAGATGGTAGTCCCATCGGTAGGACTATGCTAGGGCTAAACCCGTGGGTTTGGGCGGGTATGTACCGGCAGTAGTAGTTCGACTACATGGGTCCCTTGTACCCAATATCGTTTGTCGCATATTCGCCTGACTCGTGCGGTATAGCCTACTTACCTACCAGCCCTATTTGTTAACCTTATTTGCTCACATATGTATGGAACTTGGAACACCCTACCACCGTTGCAGCCCACTGATAACCACTTGAAGTTGATACACTGCCTCATGAGCTGGGTATGGTGGAATGGGACACTGTGTTCGAGCTGTCAACCTACGCTAAGATGATGCGCCTCCCCGTAGTGACCACGAGCGATCCCTTCCTCTCGGCACTCCCCATGTGCTTGGAGTTAGGGATGGGGAACCCGACGGGATTGAGGATCGCGGGGTCTCGGCTTCACACTTTGGGGAGCCTTGACCTCGCAACCAGTTTATGGCATTAATACGTAGGGTGTACCAAATTCTCAAACCTGCTGGATGAATGGAATTAACTAAGAACTCGGTTAACACTATCTTCGCATCGCACTAGTTAGGTGGCGACTCGGCAGTCGAGGTCGCAAAGAGGGAGTGTTGTCATATGCGAGCGTGAGATGGTGTCACTTGAGGGAGTGTTGTGGCGAGGGCATGCATCATATCATCTATCATACATATACATAAATAAGATTAGTTAGGTGTTTGTAAATGATTGTTTTTTATTAAGTTCATAATATAATTGATGTCTCTTACAACTTAAGACTAATAGTACCCACTGAATTGATCACTCACTCCCACTCTGGGACGGTATTTTAAAACACCAACCAAACTCTTCATAGTTGCAGGTGACGCTGACTACGAGGAGCCTTTCGGTGCGAGCCTGGATAAGGAAGACGAGCTATCCTATTTCCAGCTGATGGACGGTTCCTTGTCGGCCTAGTAGATGGGATTTGGATCGCTGAGTTGTGGACTCAGCCCTATTCTTTTGGACATGATATTCCTTTTGTGATTTTGTTGGGCAACGCTTTATGCGACCCGTTTATATTAATTTGGACTTGTGTATATTTAGACTCCTTCAGTTCAGTAGACTAGTTGTGAATTGTGATTCATGTTTCCAGTAATTCCCAGTTGCGCATTTAAACTTGATTTATCATCAAACTATAAAAAAAATTTGGTATAAGTGACACCCGGGAACTTAGGAGTCGAGCATATGCATGACCCCCAATTTTCAGGGCATTACATATTTGGTATTCCCGAGGTCTTCGACCAATTGAAGGACATAGTCAACTAGTTGCAGGTGCCCTTCAACCAATCGAAGGTTATAAAGATGGTGCGCAGTTTGTGCATGGACTGCGTAAATTTGAGGCAGTTTCTAGGGATGTGCGTAAGTAAGAGTTCCCTATCTATAAATAGAAGTCCCTAGGACCATTCTAAAATATCTTAAGACTTTCTAAAGGTATTCCAAGGGTTTTTAGAAGGCGTTATAGGGTTTCAAATGGTATAACAAGGGTGAGATTCGAGGCTGCTCGAATCAGGTAAGTTCTTTCTCTTTGTAATTTATGCTTTCATAGTAGATTTCTGTCACTTTATGCCATGGTTTTTTCCCGAAAGGATTTTTCACGTTAAATCTTTGTGTTTGCTTGGTGCTCTTGGATTGCTATCTTAGATCCATCTTTGTGTGATTTCGTAGCCCAATCCCCAATAAGTGGTATCAGAGCGATCGTTGGGGCACAAATCTGAATCTTCAGGATTAGCATTAATGGGAAGCACTACGTATGATATTGAGATGTACTAAGGCAAAAATAGCTTTGAGTTATGGAAGATCAAGATAATTAGTTCCTTAACTAAGCAAGGTGAAGATGGTGCTCTTGAGGAACGAAAATCTACTATGACTAATGATGATTGGAATACCCATGATAAGAAGTGTGACACCCCGGTCACTGCTTCATGTGGGCGGGCACACGTGGGTGGGCATACATGTGGGCCCCAGTGTGGCCGGCGAGCTAACCGTGTGGGCATGTGTGCCATCTTGTCTTTGGGCGAGCTCTTTATCTGCGTTAGTGATCAGCGTAACTTGTCCCACATCGGAAGAGTTGTCTCGAGTTGTGGTGGTTATATGTTGGGTTCCTCCCTTAACAGACATGACGTGTTTTAAAGCCGTGAGCTTCGGCAAAGCGGACAATATCATGTGTTGTGGGGGTGGGCCTCATAAGAAGGCTTTATCCTCGATCCGTTTATGTCTCACGGATGAGGTTCTCTGCAATGTTTTGGGGGAGAAAACTACAGCTTGTTTTTGGGCAAAGTTAGAGGATATCTATAAGAAAAAATCCTCTGAAAATCGTCTACACTTGAAGCTATAGTGGTGTAACTTCAAGATGGTAGAGGGTGAAGATCTGGAAGCCCACATTAGCAACTTTAATAAATTTGTTTGTAAACTACTGGATATGGAAGAAGTGATCAAAGATGGGAAACAAGCATGTATGTTGTTGAATTCTCTTCCGGCATTATATGAGTCATTCGAGGACACAATGTGCATCGCAAATAAAACTCTGAGTGTCGACACTGTTATTTCAGCCCTTCGAGGGAAGGCCATGAGAAAGTTAAATGGTGACATGGGGACATCTTTCGATGCACTGATTACGAGGGAAAGAAATTCTGGTCGAGATACAGGATCTTTAAGGTCAAGATCTAAGTCCATCGGCAAGGGCAATGACAAGTTAAAGTGCTGGAATTTTGGAATGGAAGGACACATGAAGAAGGATTATACAAATCTTCAATCTAAGATATAAGAATCTGAGTCTTCATACAGGGAAGCCAACGTTGTCACGTCTGATGAAAGAACGAGTGGATGCGAAATTAATGTCTAGTCTGTGTCTACGATCAGACACTTATACGATGATCGTAGGGACAAGTGGATTCTAAACACAGGGGCTTCTTTTCGCATGACTCCTCATTGGAGTTGGTTCGCTAACTACAAAGAGTGCGATGGTGGACAAGTGTTTATGGGCAATAACATTGCCTGTAATGTTATGGTTGTTGGTACGGTGCGCATAAAGATGTTTGATGAGACAGAACGTACCCTGACTAAGGTGAGGCACGTTCCCGACATGAAGAAGAGTCTGATTTCTCTCAGTGCACTCGAGGCTATAGGCTATAAGTTCACAGGTATTGATGGTGCCCTTAAAGTATCTAAGGGTGCACGTGTAATCATGAAAGTTAATCGAGAGCACTTCAACAGGTGGAGCTACAGTGGCTGCAGCGGATTCCACCTTTACACGTGTGTGGCATGCTAGGCATGGCCATATGAGCGGGCAGGGCATGAAGGCTAAGACGCGCGAACAGAGATATAGAGCAGGTGGAGCAGCCACCTATGAGAAGAATCACACAGGATAATCGTAAGATATGGAAAGGTACATGAACGACTCCAATACCGTATATACTCTCGTTATAGATGAGAGGGATCTGTTTACTATTCAGAAGGCTCTAGGTGAGCCTGGTGCTAAGAAGTGGCGGTGACTATGGATGATGTGATGGACTCGTTGTACCAGATCGACACGTGACAGCTGGTGGAGCTTCCAGTCGGCCGAAAAGTGATAGGATGCAAGTGGATCTTCAAAAGGATACAACATAGATATAGAGCGAGGCTGGTAGCGAATAGTCATGCTCAGGGAGAAGGGATCGACTTCTTAGAGGTATTCACGCTGGCGGTATAGCAGGTGTTTATTAGATTCATATTGGCGTTGGTTGCCCAATGCGATCTCGAGATGGAACAGATGGATGTGAAGACTGCACTTCTGCATGAGAAATTAAAAGTGTTGTTATTCATGAAGCAATCAGAGCGGTTCGAAGTTAAAAGGGTAGAGAACAAGGTTTGCATGAGGTCATTGTATGACCCGTCGCCTAGGCAGTGGTATAAAAATTTGATTCCTTCATGGTGAGTCAGAGATTTTCTAGGAGTGAATACGGTCACTATGTCTATTGCAAGACACTGAGTGATGGCACGTTCATCATCCTGAAATTGTATGTTGATGACATGTAGATCGTCAATCATGACATGTATGAATCAATATACTGTAAATTCGGTTAACGTGGACATTCGAGATGAAGGATCTGGGGCTACAAAGATGATTCTCGGTAGTGATATTCATAGAGACTAGAAAAGGAGCAGGATTTAGTTATCTTAGGTAGAATACCCTGAGTAGGTATTGATCAAGTATGCGATGGACCAGACAAAGCCAATGAGCGTTCCCTACGCGGCTCATTTCAAGTTTTCCTCAGGACATGTTCCAAAATAAATGAAGAAAATCAGGATATATCTCATTAGCCTTATTCGAAGATGGTTGGCAATGCATGCCATCATCTGTATTAGACTAGTTATTTCACAGGCAATCGGTGTTATGAGCAAATACCCCGGCAAGTAACATTGGCAGGTGGTGAGATGGTTACTTCGATACATTCGAGGTACGAAAGACTACGTCTTAACTTTTGAGAAGACATGGACAAAGTTAGTAGGCTATGTAGGTTCAGATTACGCAGGCAGTGTGGATCCCAGTAAGTCGACTTCAGGTTACTTATTTGTACTAGCGGGTGGAGCAATTAGTTAGATGTTGAAGCTTTAGTCTGTGGTGACTCTTTCCACAACCGAAGCTAAGTATATGGCAGTGACGGAAGAATTTAAGGAAGGTATTTGGTTAAGAGGCACGATAAATTAGTTGGGGCTTTAGCAGGAGGCCGTGTTGGTTAATTATGACAATGTGAGCACTATCAATTTAGCTAAAATTCTGTTTATCACTTACATACTAAACACATTTATGTTCGTCACCACTTTATCCGATATGTGCTTGAAGAAGGAGGTGTAACTCTGAAGAAGATTCACACCAGAATGAATCCAACAGACATGCTCACCAAGGTCGTTCCTACAGAGAAGTTCAAGTTCTGTGCAACTTCTCTGGGCTTGACGATGGTAAAAAAAATAAGGACGGAGTGTGTACGAGAAGCTATGATGAGATATGAGATAAGAGAAGATGTCAAGAAGCTATACGATTAAAGATTGAAGATATGGTGGAAATTGTTGTTAAAAAGATGTCTTAAATCTGAAAAAGTTTGACTATCCCTGAGAAAGTTCGGCTCGAAGTCCATCAACATTGTATTTGGAATTCCCGAGGTCTTCGACCAATCAAAGGTTACACAGATGGTGCGCGGTTTGTGAGCAGACTGCGTAAATTTGAAGCGGTTTCTAAGGATGTGCGTAAGTGGGAGTTCCCCATCTATAAATAGGATCAGTCGCTATGGCCATTCTAAAATATCCTAGGGTTTTTTAAAGGTATTCCAAGGGTTTCTAGAAGGGGTTCTAGGGTTTCAAATGGTGTAACAAGGGTGAGATTCAAGGTTGTTCGAATTGAGTAAGTCCTTTCTCTTTGTAATTTATACTTTCATAGTGGATTTTTGTTGCTTTGTGCCATGGTTTTTTCCCGAAAGGGTTTTCCACGTTAAATCTTTGTGTTCTCTTATATTTGCTTGGTGCTCTTGAATTGCTATCCTAGAGCCATCTCTGTGTGATTCCACGGCCCAATTCCCAACATTATATATATGTACTTGATTTTTTGAGGAAGCTAACAAAAGAAAGCGAGCTCAACGAAACAAGCGAAACTCGGCAAGGAGAAGGCTAAACCTAGGTGCTACACTACAGTAGGCGTCACCCAAGTTCTATAATTTCCACTACGTGGTATGTGTTATATCCAAAATATTCATTCATTTTGGGAGCTTGTGGTAGGGCTTGAGCTGAAAAATAATACATATTTAAAGATTAAGTGGACTAGAAGTGGGGGATCTAATGTCTACCATTGAAATCGTTTTGGGGTTCTATACGTTTTTGGATCAATATGATATTTGTTCTCTCATTGTCGGTCATGTGACCTTATGAACAGATTGGATGGAAAATAAACGTTATTGTAGGCCCTACAAATGTTTTAACAGTGAGAAGCATTGTTCCACTGCTATTTATGATGTGGTTCACTTGAGCTTTAAATATGAGTCATTTTTGGACTCATGATCTTAAAATGATTTGGCCAAATAGATGAACAGTGTAAATATAATAAATGCATTCATTGTGGGGGCATGTAACTTAGATCTCCTTTAGACCAGAGCTTCAGGAGCGGCAGCGCTAGTCTTCGCACAACATGTACCCACACCAGCAAGTTTGGTGGTAACACCAAGGTCCATAGCTCAACTAGCAGACTGAGTGGAGATATATCTTTTCAACACTTGAGGTCTTGGTATCGCTCCCTAGTGGGAAAAAAAAAAAAAAAAAAGAGTTCGATGGCATGGGTACACCGGTTAATCGGCTTCCCATATAAAGTGGGGCCTGCAGTTTGTACCATTTAATTAGAAGCAGATTTTGCGTCCTACTCCCGCCCGTCTCCAGCTGGGAACGGGCAGCAGCGTTGAGTGGCCATCGTGATGTATGGATCCGTTTGTCCATTTTTATTTTTATTTTTCCATTTTAGAAATAATCCAAAAAAATGAGGCAAATCCACGGCTCAAGTAGACTACACAATGGGGATTAAACTCTTACATTTGAAAACTTTCAGGGGATGTGATGGAGCTGATAATTGTGTTTTCCCTTCGTACATGTGTCTATGTAACTTTATGAATAGGTTGGATGCAAATAAACATCACGGTCGGCCTTAGAAAAGTTTCAATGGTGAGAATCGTTATGACCACTGCTTCCTGTGCTGTGGTCCACTTGAGCCTTGGATCTGCCTCATTTTTGAGATAATTCTCTAAAATTATACCAAAAAATGGATGAATGGTGTGGATAAGACCCATACATCACGGTGGCCACTCAAAGCTCCTGCCCGTTCCCAGGTGGAGACATCAGGGTATGACGCAATCCGCGTCCCATTTAATAGTTGAAAGCCAAGGATTTCATGTCCACGTTAAATTGACATCCCCAAAAATTACCTCAGTGGGTCAACTACAACATTTCATAAATTGACGTTCCCCGAAAATACTCTCAGTATTTATCCACACCATCCATCCATTTTCTCATATCATTTTAAGGTACGGGCCCAAAAATAAAGCAGGTCCAATCCTCAAGTGGATCCCACTAATAAGTGAGCTTGGGTTGCCTTAAATGCAAAAAGCATTAAATGCAAGAGTAATCTCTAGTGTGGTCCACTTGAGCATTGGGTCTGGTTCATTTTCGGGATCATATATTAAAATGATCTGGGAAAATAAATGGACTGGAATGGATAAACAGATACATCACGGTGGCCCCACAGGAGCTCTAGTCAGACAGATAGATGGAAGACCAAAGCTTCTATAGCTTTCAATCTTCCCCATACTTGTGTTAAGGAACATTCATCATGGGCCTGTCCAATCAGTGGATGGATTAAACCAAACATGGCCCCACATGTTCAAACTCAGTTATGGACCACACGTGTTAGAGATGGAGGACCATTTATCAGGTAATGTGACCCACGTAAAGGATCCACCCAATTTTCTCGTACAAGTGAGGGCACATGTGATCAATGAAACATGACGGATGAACGTGAAAAGGTGGAGCACTGTCTTCCTCGGGAGGATAACTATTTCGAATCCACGGAATCTCTCTGGACTCCTCACAGAGGCTTCTCCAATCCCCGTGAAATAAATCAAGCAAAATAGAAAATAAATTCCACTAGTGGTCAAGGGTTCAAGTATCCTTACTCTTGCTCGGGTGGTAGACTCTCAGGAGTTTCAACACCCGGTCAAGGGTTCGAGTATCCATAGGTGGTGAAATTCCACTAGCGTGAGTATATGGGGTGTGTAAAAAAATAATAATAATAAATAAATAAATTCTGTAAAATTTGAAATTAATTAATGAATGAAATAAATGAATTCACAACCCTTTAATTAGGGATACCAAACAATGGGAAAGAAATTAGAAGCAAACTACAACTAAAACTCCTAGAATTTGTAACTTACTATAAATAATAAACTTACTATTTATAGACGGTCGTGATGTCTACTAGTTCGCAAGGTTTTCGGCCAAAAATAGTTTCCTATTTGGCTTCACCAAGCTGTTCTCCTAATTATTCTAAGTTCTTTTCACGTTGGGCGCAACTCCTAAAGCTCGATTGATGAAGAGTTATAATTAAACTAAAACTTACTATTTATAGTAAAAATAAAATTAAAATAGGGAAACGATCGTCGATCCGGGGGTATTTCGCAAATCCAGCTTGCACAACTCAGTGTAGCCAGTTGGGTGGTTAAAGTAGCTCGTTCTACCCCAAAATCATATATTTTACGTCCGATACCTCATTCCGAATTGTGAGATACTCCCAAACTAAGGTCCGATGGTCTGGATCACTTTTGTCATCGACTGGGCCTTTTCTGATCCATCTTGGTCATGCAACTGTCCGCAACCCGCTCTACATCAATCCCCTCCACTTCAAAAGAATTTGTCCTCGAGTTCTCGTCCTGCTCTGGTTCATAATACTCGGTCAGGTTCGCGACGTTGAAAGTCCGTGAAATCGCCATGTCATCTAGAAGATCAACATTATAAGCATTATTATTGATCTTTCGGATAATTGGTACGGGTCCAATCTTCTTATTCTTTAACTTGTTGGACGTCCCGGTCGAAAATCTCTCTTTGCGCAGATGGACCATAATGCGGTCGCCCACCTCGAATACTTTTTGTCGCCGATGTTTGTCTACTTGTTTCATGTACTTCTCGTTCAAGGCATGTAGCTTGGTATACACTTCCGCATGGATACCCATGATCGTGTCTGCTATATGTTCTGCTGCAATGCTCATGCCTGGAAGCTTGGGCAGAGAGACCAAGTCAAGTGTGTGGCGAGACACTCGTCCGTAGATAATCTAGAACGATGATTTCCCTGTCGAGCGGTTCACCATATTATTGAATGCAAACTTTGCTTGAGATAAGGCTAAATCCCACTACTTCGGTTTTTTTCCTGAAATACAGCGAATGGGGTTTCCCAACGTGTGATTCACAACCTCGGTCTGCCCATCAATCTATGGGTGGTAGGCACTGCTAAATTGAAGTCATGTATCGAATCGAGTCCACAAAGTCCGCCAAAAGTAGCTAATGAACTTCGTGTCACAATCGAAAGTAATGGTCTTAGGGACCCCGTGTAGCCATACGACCTCCCTAAAGAATAGATTCACTACGTGTGTTGCATTGAGGGTCTTTTTGCATGAGATAAAGTGCGCCATCTTGGAGAAACGATCTACTACCACGAACACTGAATCCATGCCACGTTGTATTCATGGGAGGCCAAGCACGAAGTCCATAGATAAATCCTCCTAAAGACCGTCAGGCACAGGTAACGGGGTGTAGATACTCGTATTCTAAAATTGCCCCTTGGAGGTTTGACAAACATGACGACGTTGTACGACTTTTACCACATCACGTACTAATTGTGGCTAGTAATACCACTCTTCCGCAAGAGCTCGCGTCTTGTCTCCCCTAAGGTATCCACCAAGGCCACCTCCATGTAGCTCCTGAATAATATGCTCTCTCAGAGAACTTTAGGGGATGCACAATCGATTCTCTTTGAAGAAGAAACCGTCTTATATATGAAGGTCACCACTTCATCCAAGAATCCTTGAAGTCCTTATCTTTGGCATACAACTCCTTGAGACAGTCGAAGCCGCCCACCTCGTTGCTCATCGTAACAAGTAGCGATGCATGATGGATAAGTGCATCATCCACCTTGTTCTGCTGCCCTGACTTGTGCTTTGGAATGAATGTGAATTCCTGTAAAAACGCAACCCATCTAATACGCACACGATTGATGTTACTCTGACTATTAATAAACTTTAATACTTGATGGTCAGTGTATAGAAAAAACTCTTTTTAAATCAGATAATGCAACTAATGTCGCAGCGTCTGAACAACTGTGTATAACTTAAGCTCATACGTCAACCACTTCTTTCGGGCTTCGCTGAGCTTCTCGCTGTAGAAGGCTACCAGCCTGCCTTCCTATGATAATACTCCTCCAATTCTGACATATGAAGCATCACACTCGACCTCAAACAGCTTGTCAAAATTAAGAAGCATCAAGACCGGTGTTGTGGACAAACAATATTTGATCTCGTGAAAGCTCTTATCAGCTTCATCGGTCCACTGAAACGGTCATTTTTTCATGCAATTTGTAATAGGCGTGACTATTGTGCTAAAATTTCACATGAATCGACGATAGAAGGTTGCTAACCCGCGCAAACTCTTCACCTTATGAATGTTTGTCGGGATCGACCATTCCCTAATGGATCGCACCTTTTCATCGTCCACACAGATGCCCGTGGATGTTAAAACAAATCCTAAAAACAATAGGTTGTCCGTTAAAAAACTACACTTCTTCAAGTTGAAGTACAACTTGTTAATTTGTAGGACTTGCATCACCTGCCTGAGATTTTTCTTATGCTCCATCTCATCCTATCTATATATCAATACGTCATCAAAACATACTACCACAAATCGGCCAGTGAATGGTTTTAGAACTTGATTCATCAAACGCATAAAAGTACTTGGTGCATTCGATAAACCGAAAGGCATGACCAGCCTCTCATACAACCCTTAGTCTTAAGTGTCGTTTTTCATTCATCATCGAGTCGGATACGAATCTAATGGTACCTGTTCCTCATGTCTAGTTTAGAGAACACCTTGACCGCTTCTAGTATATCGAGCATGTCATCCAACCGCAGTATTAGGAACCGATATTTTATGGTAATTTTGTTGATTGTTCGGCTGTCGACACACATGCACCAGTTCCCATCTTTTTTTGGCGTTAATAATGCTGGTATGGTACATGGGCTCATGCTCTCTCTCAAAAGAAAGCCTTACGGATCAATTCCTCCACTCGCCCCTGAAGTATCTCACACTCCTTCGGACTCATTCAATAATGAGGGTGGTTGGGTAGGCTAGCCCCAGGGACAAAGTCTATGTGATGTTGTGTGTCCCTCATGGGGGGCAACCCATCAGGTAAATCTTCAAGCCAGACTTCTTTGAATTCGTTTAGCAATAGTCTTAAACTTGGAGGAATGTTTGAGGGTTCTAATTCCTCACCCTTCACCACTACAGCATATACCTCGTCGGTTTCCTTGGATTCCTCTATAAAATTCTGAATGGTCAAGAGAGAAGTCGGTCCTCTCCACTTTAGAGGATTCAGGGTGGTTCTCTGGTGCCATAGGGGCAAGGATTATTTTTTGACTTTTCTTGACGAATATGTAGATATTGTCTCATACTCAATGGGTTACATCACTGTCCAACTGTCAAGATCGACCGAGTAATATATGGCATGCTTCCATGTCAACCACATCACAAAGTATTTTATCCATATAATTTTTGCCAATTGAAAATGAGATGGTGCATTGTTCAGTTACCTTGGTCTCATTTACCTTTTTTATCCATCCAAGTGAGTACAAGGAATGATATTTTTTCATTTTTAGTTGCAATGTAAGACCCGTATCGTAGTCCATACTGTTCCGTCGACTCCCGTGATCCTTTCCGTCGAAGTTCGGCAATCCACGACCTATAATTGATATTTGCGCACGACCCTAAGTCATATCCTGTAGATTTGAGTTAGCTTAGTCCGAGAGTTGTACTATTACGACCGCACCGTCGCCGCGGTTCCAACGCCGCGTCTTGTATACCGATCCGATACCCTGGCAGGGAGATGTGGGCCCGCGTTCAGTTGGAGAAAAATACCCCGCGTTTGCAATCCCAAGAGAATCTCTACATTATATCCCATCAATCAATCACTCAAATTAATCACCTCATGTCAAGTACAAGAGCAACCCATACTTTCTTTCTCCATAAGTCAAGCAAACCCCAAAAGTCAACAAGTCTTTCACCTCACATCCATCACCCATCACTCTCTCTCCTTACAACCCTCTCTTTCACATTTCTCAACACAAAATTCCAAGCAACAAAGAGAACAAAAGAGTGGACGTCCAAGCCATCCCAAGTGAGAAAAGAGTGAGTTGTGTGGCCCACTTTCCATCCCAAGATCTCTCATCCTTGCCCTTCATTTCTCATCACCCTCCATCAAAGTGAGACACAAGGAGATCGGCGTTCCATCAGACCAAGAAGATCGAACGGTGGGTGCTTATTAGGCTAGATTTTTCATATTTTGATGATAGGCCAAGTGAGGCCTACCGATTGATGGTATGGATCTCACTTTAGACCCTAGGTGTGGCTGATGGCCCACCTTGATCCTCATGATCATTCCACGATGGGGCCATTCTCCATGGACCCCATCATGATATTTATTCTCCTTTCATAAATAGGGTCATCTAGACCTTACATCTTGGTGGAGAAAGGATCTCCACTGTTGATTTTTGATTTGATAGGCCACGTGTAATGGGACCCACTTGATGTATGATTAATTGCAAAGGAGAGCCCATAGTGTCGGGGTCCCTCCATTACACGTGTGTCCCACTTTTTTTTCTCTCTCTCTCTCTCCCTCTCTTTTTTACAATTTTTTTTAATGTGATGATGTAGTCGTGTGGCCCACTTGGATGGACCCCACCTTGGTGTATGTCTTATCCACATCATCCATGCATTTGGTGGCCCACCTGAGCAAGGCCCACCTTAAATGCACGTGTTATGACCAATCGTCCAGCATCTAGAGACACTGGACGTGAAATAAAAACAAAAATATTATCTTGGTTCAACGTTTTAGGGGTGGACCGCTCATACAGGCTCTACCTTGACATATGGATCTAATCCACGCCGTCCATTCTATTCCCCACTTCATTTTAGGTGTTGAACCGAAAAATGAGGTTAATCCGAGTATCTGGTGGGCCATAGCATGGAAAACAGTGTTTCTCACCATTAAAAATCCACGTGATATTTCCACACACCAAAATATATTGAATATTGGGCTTGTTTTGCTTGTTTTGAGCCATAGGAGCCATTGGGCGGAGTAGATCCTCCTAATGTGGGCCCCAGGTACAAAAAACCCCCAGAAATTCCCTTTTTTCAAAGAAAAAAATAGGCAGGCAGCGCCTGCTGCTGCTGACGCAGCAGCAGAACACTGTTGCGTTTTGGCGGAGGGACAGCAGGGACCCACGGTTCCATCCGTGGGCCCCACCATGATGTGTGTTCAACATCAACACCATGCATTTGATAGCCCCTTAGGGCAGTGGGCCCCACCCCAAAAATCAGACCTATCCAAAACTCAGGTAGCCCACACGGCAGGAAATAGTGTGATTGAACGGCTGCCATTGAAAGTATTTTGGTGGTTACAGAAGTTTTGGATCACTATGAAATTTGTTTTTCCTTTCCATCCAGGTCCGTGTGACCTTACCAACGGGTTGGATTGCATATAAACATTATGGTGGGCCCCACGTGGGACCCACAATGATGTATGTGTTTTATTCCCACCGTCCATGGACAGTGGAACCCACCATGGGGTATGTGTTTTATACATGTCGTCCACCCATTCTACAGGGACAGTTTGTCCCACTGCTGTTGGCATCAGCAGGGTCTATGGGACCCACCATGATGCATGTGTTGCATCCAAGCCGTCCAACCATTTGAAAGATCATTTTAAAGCTTGAGTTCAAAAATGAGACAGATCTTGTATCAAGTGGACCACACAGCAAAAGCAGTGGGGATTGAGTGTCTGCCATTAAAACCTTGTTGTCACATAGGTTTTGGATCATTAGGAAAATTGTTTTTCCTCTTAATTCAGGTCTGTGTGACCTTATGCTTAGATTGGGTAGAAAATAAATGTTATGGTGGGCCTCGAAAGTTTTAAATGGTGGAAATCACTGTCACTACTATCATTTAGAGTGCGGTCACTTGATCTTTTGATATGATTCATTTATATATGCTATATATACACCTTAATGTATTTGTGGCCCGTTGTTGAGGCCCACCTTGATATTTATAAGGCCCATTTGAGGAGGCCTACCTTGATGTATTTGTGGCCCGTTGTTGAGGCCCACCTTGATATTTATAAGGCCCATTTGAGGAGGCCCATCTTGATGTAGTCATGGCCCATCCATTAAGGCCCACCTCGATATATGTGAGGCCCAAGTTATGAGGCCCGTTTGATGTATTGGAGGCCCGTGGGTCAAGGCCCAATGGGATGTACATAAGACCCATTGAATATGATTCCACCGTGGTATATGTGTTGGCCTTTATGGCGTGTTATGCCTTGGGAGCAATGATTGTTTGACGTCCACATTGTAAGTACAATGTTGGTTAAATGTCCGCATTGTAAGTCTCCTTAGGGCCCATTGATAGGGCCATACTTGTTGATAATTCATCACTTTATAACATGCTTAGTAAACTCCATGATTCATGCCCATACGCATCATATGTATGTTTGATATGAGGAATGTTTAATCATAGCATAAGTCGTTGGGCTGAGACATTTACGGGACTCCTTATAAGACGTAGTGCTCCACATGATCACGCGGTATGCACAGGATTGCTCCATGACTGACGGTGTGACTCATGCATTTTCCATTGTGTGTCATGATCACTGCACGACCTAGCGACATCAGGGCTATGGCCTCCACAGGCACATCGTGGATGTCGTATCGGATATCGAAAATATTGGCTCTAATATTGTGGGCACTTAAGATATCCTTGGGTGAAAATCTCAAAACCTTTTTGGTACCAGGGGATGCTCCAACGTCTAAACCGAGTGGATATACGAGCGCCTGAGTGCCGAATACCAGTAGGCCACATCTCCTACTATGTCGTGGTCAGTTGAAAGGGGGTGTGGCCTTATCCGCCCGAGTGAGGGGGTTATAAGCTAGGCTGAGTTTGACCAGCTCGCAAATGAGTCCGCTATCGATGAGCCGGGTAGGTATTGGTAAACTACTGGTCAGGCGGCTAGTGTGGTCTCTTCCACTTGCTTGGTTGTGTAGCTAGGGAGAAGGTAGTCAATGTGAAGTGTATTAGACCCCGGTGATATCCAGAGAGGAATTGTACTGATATGTATACTTGATGAGGACTGGCATGCTTGTTTTGCATCTCGCATATGACATTTTGCTACATAGGCCTCGCATCGCATGGCCTTGGTATGGCCGATAGCATTCATGCCTTGCATCATATAGTTTTGGTATAACTATAGCATTCATGGACTTACCGCATAGTTTCACATTACTCTGATATTGTACACTTGGCGCTTGCCTTGCGCACACACTTACATCACCCTCTAAGCTTTTGTAAGCTTATGCACAACCGTTACATGCAGGTGGCATTGGATCATAGTAGCGCTGAGGCAGGAGCGCACATCAGATTATTTTAGAGTTTTTTATCACCCTGTATTTTCCTTTCCGCATTGTACTTAAAGTTTATTTTATAGTGGATATGTGGTGATGTTGTTTTGTGACTTGGTTATGCTTGTGGTTATGCTCCATTACAAAAAAAAAATATTCATACTAAAAATCATCCTTATAGGATCCCAGGATCGGAATCAGGCATGTGAGTGTCGTAATCCGAGAATAGGGCACTACGGAGGCTGTCAGCGCTGGATTCGGTGATCGAAAATAAGGATTTGGAATCCTACTTGGGGCCGCTGTTGTGGATGCTACACGTTGAGGCCTACATGAGTCTCTTCCCGTATCACGGTTTGCTATCATGGGAGGTTGAGGACGTTCTCCTACTGGCTCTTTTCCTCGTACCAGCACTGGATCCTGTACGGGATCTGTTATGGGGGGTTGAGTTGAAGGATAAGGCCGATTCGAGACTCTTGCAAGCTGTGTTTCTACCCTACCTGCCAATTGAACCACTTTATCCACAGTCTTGACTGGGTGCATCTGAACTCGATCCTTAATTGTCAATGGTAACCCTCCTATAAATCGTGCCACCTTCTGTGACTCAGATTCTGACAGATCGTTTCATGTTACTAACTGCTGGAATTCTTCAGTGTAATCTGTGACAGTTCGATTTCCTTGTCGGTAATTCTGATATTGCTGGAATAATATCTGTTGATAATCACTGGGGAGGAATCGTGATCGAAGAAGAAGTCGCATCCGTGGCCATGATGAGATGGGCGCCTTGTTCTGGCAGGCATGTGAGAGTTGTAATTGCTCTCACCATAGCCACGGATGAGACGTCTTCTTCGATCACGATTCCTCGATAGTCTCTTTTAGCACGATCTATATGATTGCCTCTATGGATTGGTCATCGGGCAAAGCCTTCATAAAGGTCCTCGTCGCTAGAACTTGAATCATCTGGTGTAGCCCTACAGTTTGCCACTGGTAGTGCTCTAAGGAAATCAGGGTTGTGTCGTACAACAACCACGGGCGGTGGATCAACTATAGGCGGTGGAGCATCGCCTAGGGCTCGGGGTGGAAGTAGCTCATCCACAAGATGGTCGAAGGCTGCCTGCAGCCCTTGCATAGTCAACTAACTCTCTCAGTGGAAAGCTTTCATTCTTCTCGTAAGATAATGAATCTTTGGATCACCATCTAGAGAATTTTGGCTCATACCTTCATTGTTTGTCATCGGCATGAGGGAAATCCTCTCTCTAATACCAATTGATGCAGGGATGAACGTGATGAGGTCGAGCACCGTCTTCCTCAAGAGGATAACTATTCCGAATCCATGGAATCTCTCTGGACTCCACACAGAGCCTTCTCGAATCCACGAGAAATAAAGCAAGAAAAATAGAAAATAAATTCTATAAAATTTGAAATTGATTAATGAATGAAATAAACGAGTTCACAACACTTTAAATAGGGATACCAAGCAATGGGGGAAAAATTAGAAGCAAACTACAGCTAAAACTCCTAGAATTCATAACTTATTATAAATAGTAAACTTACTATTTATAGACGGTCATGATGTCTACTAGTGTGCAAGGTTTTCGGCCAAAAATACTAAGTGTCCTATTTGGCTTCACCAAGCTGTTCTCCTAATTATTCTAAGCTCCTTTCACGTTGGGCGCAACTCCTAAAGCCCGATGGACGAAGAGTTATAATCAAACTAAAACTTATTATTTATAGTAAAAACAGAATTAAAATAGGGAAACGACTGTCAATCTGGGGGTATTTTGCAAATCCGGCTTGCCCAACCCGGCGTAGCAGGTTGGGTGGTTAAAGTAGCTCGTTAATCCCAAAATCATATATTTTACGCCCGATAACTCATTTTGGATTGTGAGATACGTCCAATCTAAGGTCCGATGGTCCGGATCACTTCTGTCATCGATCGGGCCTTTTCTGATCCATTTTGGCCATGAAATTGTCCGCGACCCGCTCTACATCAAAATATCACTTTGATTCAGGGAATTCAACCTATGAATGCCTGAGATTTGTGATTTATGTGCCATCCAATGGTAGGAACAAGGTAGTAGTAGTATGGGAGTTGTCACCCTACCTTTTGGGGTGTTTGTAAATGCAAAATACAGTCATAACAATCATTTTTCATGGAAGTTTAATTTCCCTTCATTTTTGGACAAATTAAGATTGGAAATTGATTTTTAATTTCTCACATATTTTCGAAAGATTATTGACATTTACTTCTTTCTTTCTTCCAAAAAGATATGTTAAATCAATTTCAAAGGTAGAAGAAGATCTTGAATAAGTATTTGAGATCAAATGACTTTTTTATTATTTAGAGTTTGAAGGGAACATTTTGACATTTCTAGTAATTATTGTTAGGTGTCTCATACAGTTATGATCAATGTCGTGCCTTTGTCTATAAAAGGTAATATAGCCAATTAACTAGTGAGGCATAAGAAAGTTAATATTCAATGTGGAGGGAATATCAATCTTCTACTTACATTGGGGAATTGTTCCTACTGTTTGAGAGTTTGGGAGTATTCAGACTCTATTTACGGATCATGTGATGCCTATATGTTTTGCACCAAAAGAAAGTCATATCAAGTGAGTTTCATTAATGTCTAGAAGTAGTTACATTCCAGGCTGTAATTTAGCAAATACTTTTTAATTACATTTTTTTTGTAAAAATAAAAATAATAATAATAATAATAAAAAAAACCTTGATCAAAAGGTAAAATCAGAATAAGTGTCTTATTGCGTGTCACAAAACATTTCTTAGTCCTTGGTTCTTCGTATCCAGAATATCTAAAACCAAGAGACTTAAAATAGTTGTGGTGTATACTCAGTCACGATAATGTCGTAGGGGCTTTCATGTCAAAGATTGGCAGAAATGGTTCTTTAGCTCTTATCATCGAGTGATGGGACCCTTTATGCCCGAGCACTGATTGTAAAGAGATTTGCACCCAGTTTAGGGATGTGGTTGTGTGAGTCTGTGAGAGGCCCATTGTAAGCTATATGTGTTAATTTTCTTTTAATGAGCTAAAGGAGAACTCCACACTTGGACGCAGATGCTGTGACAAGCCTATGCCTAAGCATAAAGCTCCATCAAATAGTGGTCTGTTGTAATGCCCCAAAACCCAACACCCGAGTACAAAGGCTTGAATCCTGAATTCAAGGGTGCTAGCTCAATGTTAAACAATTGTTATAAAACTCACTATTTGACGCCCTAGCTTTCATAGCTCGAGTTCGATGCCCTTATAATGAAAACCTGAGTATCTCACTGGGAAAAAAATCACACGTAGGTGTATTTTCCAAACATCCACAAAGTGAGATTAACATTTATTCCAACAATCAAAATTTAGAGTAGCATTCATTAAATGGCTGAATCAAAGATGAGTAAGGATAATTATAACAGTATCAACAAGGCAAATATCCAAAAATGTATGTTATCATCCAAAAAGATCCCACGGTTGGGTACTATGAATCCACAATCGACCAAATGTACAAATACAAAAACGATGAGGGTAAGGTAAAATAAATCTTCTAGCGAGCCTCCATAGCTCAACTGCTACAACGAAGCTTCCCAAAAACTATCTCCTCTCTACTCATACCAGGGACATGCTCGGCTCAAACTCGCCTCGATCTATACTGTGCTACCTATACGATTAGGTGCATTTGCACTTACAGATGTGAGTGGCCATTTCATTGATAAATCCCTTCAAGATTATATAATCGACATATTAATCAATTATAGTTTCCAGTATAAAGCATACAAAATAATTGCAATTCACGAAACATCTTATTACATGTATTAATGCATGAATGCACACCACACTGGGGATGCTCATCCAACTGACTTTGTGGGTAGCCATCATTGAAAATACCTCTCAGTAGATGCATCAACAATGACTACCTACCCACAATAATAGTGGCTAGGAACCAACGAAAATACATGAAGGCTACTACCGTATCTAGCCACAAATGAGTCATTTAAATAGTGGACTAGGAATTCGCAAGAATACACGAAGATACATGCTACCACAATACCTAGCTAATCAATAACACCACCAAAGCATAACTCATACAATGCACTAGCTACTAGCAAAAGTACCTCTAGGTATGTGTATCAACAACGACTAGTTACCTCGATAGTACCCACATGTCATGAATGCATGATTAGTCCAACCTTTATTAGTTCGATTCGCAAATAGCACAATTATACAAAACCTCTACCACTAGTGGACAACCTTGATCCAACAAGTAGACATTACCATTATAAATCCATACATAATCCAATTAAAAGGGTTCATCTGAAACCAAGCCAACAAGTCACAAATGAAACTTCACCCAACAAAGCCAACAAGTCACAATGATACATAAAAGATGGTAAGTCTACAACTAAATTCAATTTAATCCAAACAGAAGATGGGCAATAATTCGAGGTACAAAATCAAGTAGATGTCATAACCACACAGTCACAATTTTGACATTCCTTTCTAACATAAGTTGTCTCTTGCATGATGACATAAATGGGGCAATCCGAACCACTGAATTCCACTCTTGATTCACATAATTTCACAATTTCCACAAAGGGATTTCATATTCCAGGTGTGTAACCATTTAGCAGGCAACACATGTGACTCCACTAAAGTATGTTGCAATACATGTTCTTGTAAATCATATAAGATAAGGAACATATTCAATTGATTCGGAGCATATTAAGGAGTGTGTGTGTGTGTGTGAATCAACCTATACAAGAGCTAAGCATGTTATGTGATAATATAGAGGATTCTAAGTATGTTATGGATTCTAGTAAGGAACTAAGCATGTTATGGGTTCTGGTAAATCATTATAGATTTAACACATGTTAGATAGATTGCAAATATTATCACATGATTCAAAGGTTAATTAATACAATTATTCAAAGATTGAGGCTATCACTATACTAAAAATGTCAAAGGAAGGCTTGAAGAGAAATTCATCACCTTACGGTTAGGATTCCTTGGTTTTAATGTGGCCAAGGCCCAACAATTTGGGGGAAAGCTAAAATCCCTAAGTTAAAACAAATCTACTATCATTAGCTTGGATTTCATCTTAATTGAACATTTAACAAAAGATTAGGAATTCACTTACCTCGAGTAAAATAATTCCTAACTTAATTTAGCAAATCAGGTCCCAAGCTAGGTGTAAAATCAAAGTCCTCATGAAGGCATCCTCACATACAATTCCCATGCGAGAATAGGTTGCTACTAGACGACAATCATGGCCACAAGCCCTAACATGCAAAAACCCTAGAGTTACAACTTATGAAATTCAGAAAAAGCAATGAAGATTTCTAACCTACTAGCTTCATATCGCTA